>JAQMCX010000023.1:14342667-14364344 GCA_029814765.1 Acanthurus leucopareius | reverse complement strand
TGTGTTGTACTGGTCATCCACAAACTTTGCATTTTTTTTCAAACCAGACTGCACAAACACTCCCACACACACACACACACACACACACACACACACACACACACAAACAAAAAAAACCTCCCCCGGGCCAGCACGCGACAGGTGCTGACTTAAGAGCCCCTCTCCTTCCTCCTCACACGTCCACTTATGCCCCCTTTACGCCCACTACAACACGCACTGCCACCATCCCTCCGCAGAGCAGAGCAGGCCAGTCTTTGGCTCTTCATCTCAAAACACACACACGGTTACTACACATTCCTGGGCATGAACACTCACACAGACACACGTGCACAAAACAGTCACACACATACACACACACACACAGAGTCCCATCCACGGCCAGCTGTTCTCACATTGGTATGATGCGCTCTGCATTGCAGATGATTTTTTTTTTTTGCCCAGATTTATAAATACAAAAAGAGTCATCATCACAGGCTCATCACTGTCTCCTCCCTCGTTTCCTCTGCCTTTCCTCTCCTTTCTTTCTTCTTCTCATGTTTCCCTCCTCCTATTGTATTCTCACCTCATCTGTCTTTATATCAGCTTCTCCTCTGTTTTTCTATATTTGTCTCTCTCTTTGTCCCTTCTCTTCCCAGTCCCTTTCCTTCCCATAAATCCTTTTCCTAAATCCCTCAAGGTCCCGCAGCATCCTATTGTGTCTCTCTCCGTCTTTCTCACTTACTTCATCATTCTATACATTACCTCCTCACCGCATTAAATTTGCCCTCCCCTCCTTTTTGCTCCCTTTTTTCTGCAGTCTCTCGCCCCCCCTCCCTCCTCTCCTCCTCTCTTTCTCTCTCTCTCTTTCTCTCCCTCTCTCTCTCCTTTGAGTCTGTTGGTGTTAGCCAGTGCCAGACTGTTGTAGGGAGAGAGGGAGAGCTGCAGACTCCAGGCGGTTGGTGTTCCTGCCAGCCGTTAGACACACACACACAGAGTCAACGAGGACAATGTGTCTGGACTAAGGGGGAGGGAAACGCATGGCTGCGCTGCCACCCTGAGGCGACTGCAGGTATAGCTGCAGCTGGGGGTCATTGAAGGGAGACGGTGAGGATGATGAAATACTGGCAGCTTTTCAGTAACGACTGAACCCAGCCGGGGTTGGGTGGGCGGGGTGAGCTGCTGTGAGCTCATTGCTGCTGCTACTAGCTCACGGCCACAACAGCTATTATGCAAGAGAAAGAGGGGAAGGGAGGGAGAGAGGAGAGGGGGAGCGATGCGAACGACAGGAGGTTCACTGAGGATAGTGCACTCGGTGTGATGATGTACAGAATGTCATCAGCGACGGCGCCTTGAATTCCTCCGACACGTACATGCAGACTTGGTTTTTTCACGGCTCCTTTGTCTCCAAAATTGGGGACTCCTTTGTTTAGACGGCATTCCAGCGAAGACTAGAAAAGCTTCCCCTTTCTTCCCCAAACAGTAATCATCACAAAGACAAATGGTGATGTCCTAAGGCACAGCAAGGACCTTTAGCAGATAAATGGCTTTAATTAATCTCGTTGAACATAGCTCCAAGATATGTTAATCGATGAAATATGATGAGAACATCTTTAGTTAAATAGATATGCAAATAGTCAACTGCGAGGCAAATTCATTCAGATTTGTATTATTTCTTCACATCGGCTGTGAGTTCAAAAGGGAGACAATTCATTGCGTGCACAATGACTCTTATAAAAAATTTTTTTTAAAAAACCACAAGGTGACCCAGAGAGGGAAGCTCACATAATCTGAAGGCTGTGCTGAAGTGGCAAGATTAGCATGTTTCTCCGTTAACAGCTTTCCACTTAATATCCATTTTTTAAAGGAGTGATGGAGATGATGAGAGTGACAGCCAAGGACGAGCCAACACTGTCAGGGAGTGTTACACAACGCTGAAGGCGACACCGACGGGGGGCTGAAAAATTATGCTGCAGAGTTCACAGGCACTTTGCTGCTGCTCCTCTGGGACATTTCGTTCCTTGCTCAGACTAACTCTGAGGATTCTGCTCGCTCTTACGTGTGTTTCTCAGAATTCAAAAAGAGCAAATTCAAAGTGTTCTCGTGTTTGATCGTGAAAAAATTAAACGCTGTGATTTCATCAGGTGACTGCAGTTGAGGTCCTGTAGGTGATGCATGGTGAATTAATTGGCCCTGACCTCGGAGCTCATGCGCTTCTGTCTCGTTTGCTATTGTTTTTGCTTACTCTTCATTTTTATCTCACTCCACTTTGCTCTATGCAACCCCCCCTCTTCTGCTCTCAGAATATACAAAGGGCTCAGGTGACCTTCAGGGATAGAGAGCGCAAACACAAATGCATCATGTCATTCCTATGGCGTTCCTTATCCTCCTATAGGTGCTGTGAGAAAGCCTTTATTCACTCGAGACAGATTTGCAAGAATTAAATTTAAAAAAAATGATTCATTCTTTGCAAAACATGTGAACCTTCGTTCCACTTCTGGAATTTCTGGAGTCTGTTTGTTTTCAGCCTTCAAATCTTGTTACTCCTCACACAGGTGTCACGCCGGCTTTGTGTTTGTTTGTGTCCGAACCTTCCCAGAGCCCTGTCCGTCCAATCAGCACACAGCCCATCAGGAGCATGGGAAAAATCAGTGATGAATATGAACCTCAAAGCACCATCAATTAGAAGACAATCAAGGACTGCGGGGACAAAAGGGTAAAGACAAAAAAAGAAGAAACATTTTTCTTTTCACGGCCGTCTAAGAAGACAGTTTAGATGTGTAAGGTTTCGTGGAATTGGGGCCGACAGGCCTCTGCGAGCCCAGTGGGGTACTTATAATTTGTCGAGAGGGGGTAAGGAAGGGAGGGAGCTGGAGAACAATGGCATTGTCCGTGTTGCGCTGGAAGTCTGGGCTGCCTGAAGATTGTTAGTAATAATTTGCTTTATGTTGAGTGGAAGCAGGATCAGGGGTGAAGTGAAGCGTGTGTTAATTCCTCTCCAGGGATCACATGCTCTTATCAGTCTCCAATCACAACTCCATCAACAAGGGTTACGTAACCCTGGTGCACTGTCACGGCGACCACCCAGGGCTGGGTTTGCTGGGTTTGCACCTCCGCCAAGTTGGTGAGATTACAAGCAACTGGCATCATTTACGGTAATGTGCCAGATGCAACATTTATGCCCGATCGGTACAAAGGATCAATATGTTTTACAGGAGCAGACGGGGTCAGACTACTTCTTGGCCAGCTCTCCCCGATGCTCAAATTACTTCCTCGTCTTTACTGCAGCAGCAAGACTACAGGGATTGATTATGCCTGGTTGTGATCAATAGCAGACAAACAATTGTCTGAGCGTGGCGGAGGCAAAGCAAAAACGCTAATCCAACATTCAGTTAAGAAGAGCTCACATGAAATACGAAATTAATTCACACATGAGATCAATAATCGACAGTTTGTCCACATGTGTCCGGTTAGGCGACATCCTCCGGCTTCATTCACCATGACAGTGATAATGACAGCAGCAAGGGAGGAAAAAAAAGAGTGAGAGATGGAGAGAGCAAGCGAAATAAAAATTAGACACAGCTAATGCAGCAGGACAGTAGCTTTGTACTAGTCATTGTGCTGTCCACTGTGTGATAGCTTCCCTCAAGCCTCCGTGCCCTCCGTTGGCTGTAATTTGCTGTTGTCACATGCGGTTTATATCAAGAGCGTTCTACAGGCCACATCATACGAAAAGACTTCTACAGTTTCCCTATGCTTTTCCCCCCTGGCTCCTGGTCAGAGGCCCAGCAGAGGGGCTCAATGGTTGAGGCAGCCCAGGGTGACAGCTCTCCGTTTGAGGAGGGCGGCTTGGCGGGGCCCTGGAGCCTCCGAAGGTTCTCGAGCGAAGGCCCTGTGGTACAAACAGCTGTGAGGGGGCCCGGGGACAAGATTTGGATGGTCAGCGGGGAGGAAGCGCATTTTTCGTTGAAGGGTGTATTGTCACCACCCATCATCTCTCATTGCCCCGTTGAGGGTTGAGGGGCTCGACTCACATTTTTCTTTTCAATTGCTCTCCCTTCTCCTATATCACAGGAAAACTCCACAGATGCGTGAGAATCTGTGTTGCGGCCCTGGAAATACCAGGAGCATGTGGCCACTCTCACACGTACACGGCGGCAACGCTAATGCCCTCATCAACCGCTTCTATTCACTTCATTTCTGAGGAATCGGGGGCCTCTCAGGACTCTCCTCTGTCTCCAAACACTTCAGGCTCATCACTGATATTGCAGGCCGGACACATTTAGACACAGCGGCCCATTTCTCTCATATCCCACCGGCTTTGATCTTCCATTTTCTCCTCTGCCACGATTGATATTTACATTACATTACCAGGGAAACACACACACATTAGATACCGTATGCGCATATACACACTCACACACCCCATCACAGAGTGGTACGGACACTTCCCAGAGGGGTCCTATTGGCAGAAGACATCCTGTGCATCAGACCACAGGGTCATCATTATTAGTGCACTATACAGCGAAGAGCCGGCTCCATATCACTCAACTTACTGCCGTGAGAGACAGGAAGAGGGGAGAGATGTGTGTGTGTGTGTGTGTGTGTGTGTGTGTGTGTGTGCGTGTGTGCGTGTGTGTGTGTGTGTGTGTGTGTGTGTGCCAAGGCAAAGAGGGATTAAGAGACCAAGGTTGAGACTAAGGTTGTGATGGTGATGGTGAGAAAAAATGCAGAGGGGTAGCTGAAGAAGTCCGACAGTGAAAAAAACAAAACAAAACAAAAGAAACAAAGACAAAAGGCAGAAACTGGGTGACAAAAAAAAAAAAAAAGGTGGGTTGGGAGACAAAGGCACAAAGAGACACACAGAGAAAGACAGACAAAGGGAGATGATCCACTACCTATGCAGACTACAACAGGAGAAGAAAAAAAAAAAAAGAAAAGAAAATCCGTCTGGCCTCCCCTCCCCGAACAGAGCGCCAGGCTATTACAGTAATGAGTGCAACCGCCAGAGTGACGTCATGTTATCTATAGCATTACTGCATGCACTGATGTATAGGACAAAGAGAGAGGGGGGAGAGAGAAGCAAGGAAAGAGAGGGAGGAAGGGATGGAGAAAGAGGAGAAAAAAAGGGGGCTGAGGAGACAATTGAGAGCGTAGAGGGATGTAGGAGGGATTAGAGGGCAAGAGGAAGTGTGCTGTACATAAATGAGAAATAGAAGGGGGTTTAAGGACAAAGAAAACACTGATGGGAAATTAATTTGCTGAGGCCCCTCCCTCTCTTGTCTTTCCTGGCTTTATTACATCTGCAGTTGGGGAAAAAAAAAAAAAATCAGAAATAAAAAAAAAATCCGCTTCAATACATAATATTAGATAACAGCGCACCCCCTCTTTTCCTCCTCTCCCCCCTCCTCCCCCACCTTCCCCTCTACCTCATCACACATCCACATTCAGCCCCCCCCCCCACAGTCCAGTTCACAAAAACAATAAAACACTTATTGCACACATATGCACGTCGGTTGCCCCCCCCCCACCCCCCCACCCACCCAACATGATTAGGATAATGAACGCGGCGACAAAAGGAGACCGCCAATTATCTGGTTCTTTAATCCTAATTGGCTGGAGATCACCATCACTCTCTAATCTGATGCACAATGCGTCTAAACTGGAGCGCGCGGTCCGAATAAAATCTTGTACTTGTGGAGCCTTGTGCAGAAATTATGTGACAATCAGGCTTATCTTGTATTCATGTATGGAAGGTAATTGAGGCTCTCTTGTGCACATTCCCACAGTTCTATGCATTGACGACTGGGAGCTGTCCAGTCCGACCAGTCCTCATTTATTGGCCACCGAGCAACTCTGAGCAGCTGGTGGTTAAGCACCTTGTTCAAGGGCACCTTGATGCTCCACTGCAAAAAAAAACGAGCCTCTTCAAACAAAAGGAATATTGAGTTATTTAGAGAAGTGCTAGTATCAGTCAGAGAACGGTTATCTGAAAGAAATTTAATATAAAAAATGTGCTTAAACTATATAATCTATAAGAAAAAAAGGAGATTAAATTATCCTAAAATGAGATACAATCACTTTCTTAAACAGCCATCTTTGCACTAAATGGTAGATCTTAGAGAACTCTTATGGCAAGTCGATTTTTTCCTTTTAATTTTCTATATTTAGTGCATTTAAATTGTTATTTTAAGATTTCAGACAAACTTTGTGCGGCTTAAAAAAAGACATCTTTATGTTGCGCATACAGACATGTCCGCCACTAAGAGTTATGATCAACGTCCGCGTTGGCAGTTGAAACACAAGCTACTTGGCTGAAGTATATCACTGATGTTTCCAGAGCACAAAGACAGAGGGGCTCTTTATTTTAGGCAGGCATGGCAGGGGGCGACCCGAGGAGCTATGAAACAGGGGGCCTCTTGAGTGCGACCACCCCAAAGACAGCCCGCTGCCGAGCTGACACTGTGAGAGCTGCACAGGAATTTACCGTGACAGCGGAAACAGCCTCTCCTCAGGTGGACGTTCATAAAGACAGAGCCAGGACACACACACACACACACACACTCACTCACTCACAGAGACTCACACACACACACACACACACATATACAGCCAGACCTTGGCAGTGAACCCTGCCAGAGCTCACCTCCCTGTAACCTTGGTGGTGGGATTCTAGGAAAATGTAAGCCTTTCCTCACCTTTTGATCCTTAAAAATGTTCTCAGCCTCCCTCGTACAGGGCAGCCCTGTCAACACAGTGTCAGATTAACACTCGTATTATCATATTTCTCAAAGAGCAAACACGTACACTAACTATTAAACGTGACGTCCGCCTTTCTGCAATTTTCAGTGTCTAAACGGGGCATTCCTATGTTGAGTTGAATGTTTATGTATGAGTGAAACTAGTTGGTTCTTAGAAGCTCCGTTTCCCAAGGGCATAATTAGTGGGGGAGAAACACTTCCTGTTACAAGAACAAGTATTTCAAAAAGTAGTGGTATGGACCCAGACAGTACCGTCGCTTTGTTCAAAGTCCAAAAAAAAGTCACGTGGCAAAAACAAAACCAAGGAAGGCGCTATATCATCATCCAGTTGGTGTCGTCAAACTGAGGAGGGGGTTGGAGGCGCGGGCAGGCCTGTACTTGATCAGGAAGCCCCCTTCAGCAGGCATCCAACCAGAGCCAACCTGGTTGTGCATTAGTAACCAGCTCGATCTACTGTACCCAAGGGCAGAACCATTCCTCGGTTTCGATCCAGATCAATCGGAGAGGTGTGCTTGTGAAGAAAGTTCTGAACTCTGGTGACCCGGCAGCGCAGGATGAAACGAAATGCATCCTGGCTCTACTTCCAGGTATTTCCGGAGTGCACCTTGGGCCCATTTTACAGTGAACCCACATATCGGCTTACAAACTGAAAGTAAGTGAATTTGCGTGCATGAGTGCATGTTTGCGTGCATGCACGCAACTAACGTATGAACTGTCCGCGCGTACGCACGTGTGTCGCTAACATGTGTTTCTGATGAGTCAGTGTAGATCTGCATTTCAAATAAAGATAATGGGAAGCAGAGCAAGAGTGAATAAAGGAGAGAGTGGAGAAGGGGGTGGGGGGGGGGGTGGAGTATGGTATCGATAGGTGGGGAGGAGGGGACATTCCTGAGGCCTGATGTCGGAGGTAAATTAAAAATATCCCCGGCTTCTTGGAGGGGGTCCAAAGAGGCTGACACACACCGCTCAGTCAGGGAGCCCGCTGCTGATCCAGTAAGCGCTCACTCACAGCCAATTATGCTTCCTGTGATGTGTGTTCAATCCCCCCACCCCCCTCCTACACACACACACACACACACCGGCTTCCCTGCCTTTACCCCTCTAGCAACACCAGCCAGAGAGAGAAAGCTGTCAAAGCGCTGGGATCAAACCTCCAATCAAACGCTTGCTGTCACACACCCAGGTGATGATTAATGGCTCGTATTCTCTGACCCAGAGAAGAAAGGAGAACAGAGGGTGAGCTACAGATGGGAGTTTTCAACTCATTACAAAGCACAGTAACACGTGTTGAGGAGACCAGGCATCTTCCGTGTGTTCATGCTGCCCGGCAACTGGCACTGGCGGGCAATTACGGTGTCAAGAGATGAAAGCGTCACTCCATTAAAGAAAGCAATGTTGTCGAGGTTTTCCTCACTTCCAGGAAAATTAACAAATTAGATACAAAGGGTTTGTTATTCACCTGTGCCTCACTCTCTTGTAGAGAAGTCCAAAGGTTCTCCCCTTTTTATTTCACACACACACACACACATACACACTCTCACAGTAAGGGTCTCGCCACTGGCGCCCAACCGTGTTCTGTGGTGGAAACCAAACACTGGACTGTTTTGACTGGACGTGATCCTTGTTTCCGGGCGGAACGCTGCCAGAGGCGGATTGATGGCTCTCACCCAGAGGAGGACGTTTACAGGAAAATCCTCCTGGCTGGAATTCTCCCTCTTTTCATATTGGACTCGACACACAAGGTCGCAGTCATGGCTGCGCCGGAGCAAAGTGCTCCCCAAGTGATAATGAAGGGAATGTTGCTGTGCATATCGCTACACGCACATTGGTGCTCCTGTAGTTTTTGGGCACAATGGACTCTCTACCTTTTAGCTCTGACCTTAAATGTCACAACCTCATGCCTGTTCCTAAACAACTAAAGTTTTTGACATCTCAGCTATTGATTATGATAACAAAGTTTCCACTCAGGAAACTGCTTGAGTTCATCAACATCAGGTCCAGCTGGTCAAGAAACACAAGTGGTTAAATGAACAGGCCGACTGTCCAGCAATTAAGAATTAAATGCACTTAATCTGTGGGCAAAACCAAAGTCAACCTTTGATTAGATTAGAAGGCTTTGAAATTCTCCAGTGGAGAAATCTCACCTGAAATGATGATTCCTTATTTCACAGGAAAAGAGTAAGTCAAGTCAAACCAGTAAACTGCAAAGGATGTCTACATCAGACACTTTGCCTGATAACTGTACTGTTTGCCTTTTAACGTGACAGGTTGTTTACATCCTGGATATGTACCACATTACATTTTCCACAATAACACTAGTATAATTTTCATAATGATAAAAAACAAAAGGTCAAACCCTCACACACACACACACACACACACACACACACACACACACACACAGTGACAATAAGCATGGCTGAAAGTGAAAGTAAAATTTCTTCTGGCTCCATAAAGGCTTTGCTTAAAAAAGTGGGGCTACCAAACTGTTATGGAGACTGTTTTGTTAGAAAATGAGATAAATAAAAAACTAGCATAATAAGAAGTACAAGAATACTGTAACAACAAAGAGGGACTGTACAACAAACTTTTTCTACAAATTCAAGCAGAGGGACCCGATCGAGTACAAAGACAGACTAATATCGGTTTAATATCAATAGCGTTTTCTGCTGTTTTTTCATGGAAATATTGCTCCAAAATTTCATCATGATATTTCAGTTTATTTCAGTTATCAGCAGTAAATAAAAGTTGTTGCAAATATACAAAGATATGGCCAAGATTGAAAAAAAGACCTTAATTGCAAAGCTAAATATTCACCCTTAAATGACTCAAAAAAGTAAAGTGTGCTCATTTTACAAAAACATCCTCTCTCTTGAGGTTTAAATCTGTAAACTGCTCCTAAAAACAAAGATTTCCTCATATACACAAAACAAACTAACATGGGCTCCAAAATCCAAACATACACACATGCTAAAGAACATACATGCACACACAAACCCTCTCCAAGTCTTTTGAGCTTAAAATGTTTACACACACAAGTGCATTTACATAGATGTGCAGTGTGTGCACACATAAACAAGATCCACAGCATGTGTCGCAGTGAGCCTCCTCTGTGAACTGTGCGCCATCATGTACACACACACACACACACACACACACACACAGGTTGAATTTATATGAGCAGCAGCAGCAGCAGGGAGACAGACCAGTTGCTTCCGCAGTGGATCGATAGAAGAGAAATATGAAAGTTGAGAATAAAGCAGCAAGATAAAAAAGGAGAGAGATAAGGAAAGATGAGGGGAAGAGAGGAGGGAGGGAAGAGTTTGGGCAGGATGTGGAGAAAGGCAGAAAAACAGAATACTGTTATATATATGCATGTAAACTCATACATGCATCATTCAGTGTAACTAATTTGAATGGTGCTGTTTGATGTGTTATGTAATTTCTGGAAATTTACATCAATAACCATCATTTGTTGATACTGTATCTTAGATATTACCTGCTTTTGTTTGTGTTGTTTCCCTGGTATAATAACAAACAGGAAAACACAGGAAGAAGTGTTAGAAAAGGAAGAGGAAGAGAAAAAAGAGAAAGAGGAGGAAGAAGAAGGAGCAGAAGGAGGGGGAAGAGGAGGAAAGAGTATAGAAAATGAAGATGAAGAAAATGCAAAAGAGAAGGAAGAGGAGAGAGTAAGAGAAGAAAAAGACTAAATTTATGGGAAGAGGAAGAAGGAGTGGAGGGAAGAAGAAGATGATGATAAAAAAGATGAGGAAAAGGCAGCAGAGGAAGAGGAAGAAGAGTAAGAGAAAGAAAAAGAAACAAAGGAAAAAGGGAAAGAGGACAGAAAGAAAAAGAGACAAAAGAGATGGAGGAAGGGTAAGAAAAGAAGAAGAAGAAAATAAGGCTGAAAAGGTAGAAGGTAAGGAGGAAGAACAACAAAGAAAGGAAGAAAAAAGGTGCAGTAGAGGAAGATAAAGTAAAGAAAAGAAGATGAAGTAAAAGAAAAAGGAAAGAAGAAGAAGAAGACAAAGAGAAGAGAGGGAGGAAGAGAGAGAGGGGGAGTGGTGACAGTGATAGAGAGCGAGCGGACTCGAGGGACGGCAGCAGAGGCGAGTCCATCGATCCAGGACAGTGAGCTGGATCACATTTCACCTCCTCAGCAGCAACGCCGGTACTCTGCCATGGAACTGAGCCCTGCATCCCGTCTGGACGGGGTCACCTCCACCCTGTATGAGTCTCACTATGTGTGTGTGTGTGTGAGGAGGACACAGGAAAAAAGATCTGAAGCAGAGATATCTATGAAACTTGGTCATCTTTCATTTTCAAAATCGAATCTGTCCTGCAAAAAGTGGAGTAAAAATCATTTCATCTGCCTCCAATATACATCATTTTTTTAAAAATTCTTTAAGAATCTTGATAGAAAGGAATAAAATAAGAAAAAATGAAAAAAGACCTTAAAAACACAATACTCCATTGAATTATTTTGTTGATTTTGCACTTTTCACAGCTTATTCACAACAAGAACTGTGAGCAGCTGGTTTTGCTGTTGCGCCACATGGCATCTAAACACCGTCCGCTTTGGACTGTCCCCTAAGTCACATGGCTTGATGAATCGCGTCCGTCCATTAGTGGCTGGCTGTGAGAAGGAATCGGCCTCTCAAAGCCATCTACTGTCATCCGAAACGGCAGAGCCATGTGACAGACGACCGAGCATGTGGCATCTCGCTGACCCTTTGACCCGGAAAACCTTTCCCCTATCTGCCCCTGCTGTGGCTAACGGATGGCCCCCGAAACCTCGGTGACTACCGACCACTGGGGATCTTTTGTGTGAGTGGTCAATCACATCAGAAAAGGTCAGGCAGAGGTCAGATCAGACACAGGCGAACTTTGACCCCCCCCGCTACAGGCCGCAGGTTGTGGTATTTGGGTGGGGTTTGTAGAAGCATTGATAAGATTTAGACTCACAGACAGATGACAGATAGGATTGATACAACAGTTAATGAGGAGAAGTGTATGAAAACAGACCACACAGATACGATAAAAGGCTGAACTGACATGTTATCAACGAGAGAAAACTGAATTATGACCTTCATCAAATAATGTCTATCAATAACTGAATTATTTATAATATCTACTGGCTTTCTTAAAGCCAAAGCTGTATTTCACACTGCAGTTTTAACACTTATGAGCAAATCTGTAACTCCAAGATCAAGTCTAAGCAGTGAGCCCTTATATACTTAACCTTTTTTTCATGGCTAACATGCTAGCAAACATGTACCTAATATGGGCAGCCCACTTAATTTCTTGTGTCCATGTACATGTTAAATTCAATTTCAGATTTAGTTGCATTTCACTCTAGTTTGAGTCAGAATGTCCTTTTTTGCAAGCTAGATGTTTGACTTAATTCATCAGCTGTGTGTTTATTTTGGCCCTGCACTTTCCAACAGGGAAGTTAGATTTCATTTTTCTCTGCAATGAGTTGCTCAGAGTACGATTTTTTTTATTTTAAGAATGACCTGAAGTTCTGTTTTTTAGGGTTTTCGCAGGGTTGGTCAGATTAAATTTAAGACTTTTTAAGATTTTTTTAAAACCACAGAATTTGTTTCAAGGTCTCACAGCTTTTCGCTCGGTACAGAAGATATTAATGAAAACCAGGAGGGAAGACAAAGCCTTCACTTATCTACCAAGTACATGAATATACTAACATTTATAGAACTTTTTTGTGAGTATGTCTCAGCAATATACAACAACAACAAGCTCAAATATCACAATTTATCATTAGGCATGACCTACACCTGGACAAGAACCCTCAAGATCTACTACAGTTTTTCTGCAAAGCTTTTGCTAAAATGACATACAAAACATTCTGGGGCCAAAATTACTGCCTACAGCTGGTAGATAAATTATCAAAGGTCTTTTAAAATGAACTAAAATCAAAGCTTTTTAAGATTTTAAGACCAAATTATGACTTAATACTTCTTACCTGAGCTTTAAGGCATCTAAACTCCTTATGACATGTTAAATAAAAGCACACAGAAATTAAGAAATGGCAAGAAACCTCTGTCTCTTCAACTGATGACAAATTTCTTTTAACACCAAAAGTATTATTGAAGCTTGTTCATTACAACACTCAATGAGTTCAGAGAAAATCTACAGCCAGTCTCGTAATATCTTTTCAGGGAAAACCTGAAGGCCAACTGAGGACTTTTTTTTCTGGATCTGGCCCAAAATCTTTTCAGCACCGGTTGGGTTTATACCCCACCTGACGAACATGACCACCCAGCAGGCCGGTGACATTTACAGTGAGTCGTTTCAGCCCATTAGCCAGCATCAGATCCTCACGCTGCGGCACCTCGTGAGCAACATGACTGGCGGGTCCAGGATTTAACTGAACCCCAACGGCATCTCACCGTCACCACCTCCTCCGCTTCTGAACAATAACAGCTTGGTTTTGGAACAGGAAGAGGAAATAAGATTCCCCACTGATTCTTCCCCGCTGTGACTCCTGCTACTATTTTACATAAATTCACACCCCGAAATCGAGGCTGATGAAATGACAAAGTGGAAATGTGGCACTCATCCCTCTAAATGAGAGGGTGTGTGTGTGAGTGTGTGTGCGTAATTGTGTGTGTGTGTGTGGTGAGGAAAAAGACAGGAAAACCCACAAAAACCACTAGGAAAAGACAAATTTAGAGTTCATTCAATGTCCCTTATATTAAGATAGGAATTCCTGATATGATTTATAGTAAGAAAGAAAAAAAGGATGCTTAGGGAAGTTGAAATGCAAAGCAGTAAGATCTTTCTTTTTTTTTCCATGCTAATGACTTGACCATGTCTGGATGAGCACCGCAGGCAGTTTCACACAGGCTGCTCATATCTGGTAACATCTTGGGTGATCCAATCACAAGTAGACAGCTCTATTTATTCAGTTCACACTTGGCATCATGACGTGGCCCCACATGTGTCTTGAGTCTTGAGTAACCACTTGATCGTGATCTCGTTTATTCGCTCTAAATGCAAATAAACACCATGATCCTTCTGGCTAGAGGGACCAAATGCACTGTTGGTTTTTTTTTAACCAACTGACAAACAGTAGTAGCTACAACGTCGGGACAAACAGACGTTTTCACACAAAGAAAGGAAAAACTTTTGGACATCACGTTCAACAAACATCAGACCGTGTGTTTTGTGTGTGTACTAACAGAGGACGTCTGTTGAGTAGGCGGTGCTTTGATGTGGCCCGGGGCACATTGGCGTACATACTGCTAAAAGAATGCGGACATATGCGTCCCAGACCGACTCTAAATGAAGTCTGAGCAATCAGATCTTAAAATACACTCAGCACATTCATACCTGGACCTTTAGCCGTTCACTTTTGATCATGGACGCATGTTAATACCAAACTAACAGTTAATTTTCAACACCACACGGCCTGAACTTCTGAACCTACACTGATCCGAGGTCAGAGTTAAAACCACAAAGAACCCATCACACAGGATCTCTAAACTCACAGTCCTCATGTCCCAGGTTGGCCTCAGAGAGCTCGGGGGACACATCTACAACATTGCTAAACTAACATCTTTCTGGTCTCAGGTCAGAAATTAAACACATGGGAAAAGAGGGGCTGCAGAACGGTTTCAGCCTGTGGCGGCAGCTTTTCGCTGGAAGTTTATTTTTGTTCAGAGCCGTACGACTCACATGCAATCAAAACATCCACGTACATAACTGCACATGCACACTTTCAAACACAAACACACACATTAGTGATTGACAAGGAAATTCCTCTGACCCTCATTTGCTACATCTTGCTAACGTCTTCTCCGACCCCCTTTTTTTTTCCCCCCCTTTGGCAGCAGACAAAAGACCTTTCATTACGATAATCTGCACATCTATTTCCTTCTCGTGGCCTTCACAGCGTTTCTAATGTTCTCTTACAGTAAATTTAATATGTTTAATATGGAAATGAGTCCAGGAGAAGTCAAGTCTCCCTTCTTTTTCTCTCCGACCATCTGGCTGGACAAATGGATCGCAGTCTCGAAAGGTCAAGTCTGCTATGATCTACTGTGACCCTGTCAATATCACCGCTGCACTTATCTGTAATGGAAGACACTTTGGGGGGCTGACAGTCAGGTGGGGGGTGGGGGGAGGTGTCACGGGTGTGCTATGCGCTGGCGCGTGAGTGTATTTGTCTTTGCATGCGTGGAATGATGAGCACATTCATATGATTGAAGTGTGATATGAGAGGGATCGCAGTCACGATTGTGCCCTTGAAAAAAGCTCACCAGTCAAGGGTGTGTCTGCCAACTGTGTCGTGGTGCGAATGTTTGAGTACACAATGAAAGTGTAAGTGTGTCGCCTGGCTCTGGGAACTATTTCACCCAGAGTCCTTGACATACTAAGTTAACCGAATGTATGCAGGGGTAGCGGAGCCTATAAAAAGCCTTGCTGAGAATGAAAGCGAGGCTGTCGTCCCTGTAGCTAGCTGTGATAGCGTAGTCCTTCCTTTGCCGGAGCCAGATGATAATGAAACGCTGGTGTCGGACAGGAGACAGGGGAAAGAATCAGGCCTGTGGAACAGAGAGCTAATAATAGCAGCTGAAACTGTGCTATTCCCACCACTGGCTGAGGATCCATCATCACACTTCTGCACACAGACTCAGGCAGACACACACACGTATATATATAAATACACACACATATGCACACACGCACACACACACAAAGGCTTGGCACGTAGTTTGAACAGTAACCTGATCGAGCCACCGCAGAAACCAAAGCAATCAGGAATCAAAGCAAATCCAGCCTGTGTACAGTATGTGCATGAGCGTGCATGTGCCGTACAAATGTGAGCATGTGCCGAGTAAGTGTGTGTGTGTGTGTGTGTGTGTAGAGGGAGTGGGGCAAGCGAGGCAAAGATAAATGGAAGCAGAGTTTGGTGGAAACCACTTTTCCCTCCATAAAGCAAGAAGCGCATGCCTCTGATGTGCCCTACCAGAGAGGAAAGAGGGCCTTTCATTCAGCATGAGGAGATCTGTCTCTTCTCCTTTAGCCCCTCATCGCCCCCCCAACACTCCTCCTCCTCCTCATCTTCGCTCCTAGAGAGCATCTGAAGCCCATTCTCTCGCTCTCTTCCCCTCTCCATCACCCGCAAATATAACAACGTCTCTCTCCGCGAAAAAACACGAAAGGCTTTTTTTTTTTTTTGCTCTTAATTGTACCCAGCCGTCGCGGAGACGAAAGAGGTGAGTAGAAGAGGGGAGAAAAAGGAGAGGAGAGAGAAGAAGAGTGAGGCAGCGAAGAGGAGTCAAAGGAGGAGTGAAGAAAGGAAGAAATGAAAGATGTGTTTGTTCAGTACCACAGGCTGACACATCTCTCTTATCTCTTGCCCAGCCAAACCATATGCCCCGAGGCCACGAGGGGAGGGAGGGGAGAGAGATGAGGTGTAAGTGTGTGTGTGTGTGAGTGTGAGTGTGTGTTGTGTGTGTGTGTGTGTGTGTGTGTGCGTGTGTGTGTGGGGGGGGGGGGTTTGGATTAAAAATATGTCTTTGCAGGACGCAGAAATATCTAAAAAGAGGCACATGCCATGCGTACTGTACGAAAAAGTCATTCAAGGTCAGCCAGCGATCGCGACAGACGTATGAAGATGAATGGAAACGGAGGGTGGACACTGAACAGATACATGGCGAGGCACTGACTTGTACCAAAAGGGGTCTTCTGCCTTGATCCGCAGCCTCGCTCCCCTGCAGCTCCCCAGTTGACCACACACGCCGCCTGGCACGATGTGGACGCCAACGCCACACGACAGAGAGCCGCCGTCAAAGCCTCAGACACTTCAGCAGCAGGTGGGTGGGGGGGGCTTCAGGCACGGCTGCGTGGAAGAAGAAAAAGAAAAAAAAATCAAACAGTTTTGATTACACACAAGCATCCAATCACTGGAAACAAAAGTGAACACAAATTATGAACGTCAAACACCATTTTTGATTGCTACTGTATTTGGGTAAAAAGCTCTGTTTGGTTAGTTTTGTGTTACCGGCCCGAGCCCCGAAACCTGCCAAGACATTAACATATAGCCAGGAGGTTTGATTTGTTAAGTTGAATAGTGGGTTTAAAGTACACAGTAGTATCCTGACTGGATGACTGGGGCACTGCATGAGTGTGACTGGTCCCACATGTTCAACTCCTGCTGAACCATGCGTCCGATTCCCCTGTTTATTGACTGGAAACTGAAACCTTTAAGGGCTTCATTCATGCTACATTACGCGCGGTAAATTCAATAGCTCTGGCATCATGGTTTGGTCATTCACCTCTCTTGCCCTGGGTGATTTTTACATGTTGGATGTCTGTCTCTCTCTTTCTCTCTCTCCCTCTCTTTGTGTTTTTTCTTGCACAGAAGCCATTCTGTTAGCCGGCACTGTGATGCATAGCCTCATTTCAAACAACACCTCCAGCCCGGGCTGCTATACATGCCCAGAGGGCCGGTGAAGTTGGTTTTATTTTATTCAGTGTGAGTTTTACGCGCTTTTAATAGGCGCAGAAATTTATACGGTCGGGGGGATTGAATCTGCTACATACCGATGTGTGACTCCACATTTCTTGAGTGCCATTAAAATGTAAACTCCTGGAAAGTACACTGCTTCTAGGAATAGATCCAAGCATATGTGTGTGTGTGTGTTTGTGCATATGTACATAAGTCAGTGTGTGAGCAGTTATCTGCAGCTCATGGTGTGGATTTACAGCGTGCCTCCTGAGCATACTTCCGATCCATCCGACACACACACACACACACACACACAAACACACATGCACGCACACACTCCTGGTTGCGGAAGGTGCGCTCTTTATCACTGTGACATTTTCATTTAACACGCAGCCCAAGAGCTCTTGCGTTCACATCCATGTTTCCTGTGCCCCATGCTGAGGCACAATACCAACCACTTAACATTTAGCAATGGCAGATCAGCCCCGAATTCTTCCACTTCCCAACACTTCCATGGGAAAGCTCATTATTTATCTTTGATTTAGAGCCACAAGAGTTATGAGGGAACCCCGGCCTGCAACCAAGAAACAAGGGAAGCATGAGCTTACTGTTGCTTTATGATGCACATTAAGGACCATTTGTATCTGCTCTGAATTTAAGTATTAAGCTGCAGCGAGTTCCCACCCTCAACCCCTCAAAAGGGTCTGAAGATAAATCTAAAAGGTCACAAGATAACTCAAGGGATAATGAAGTTGTTGTTGTTTTTTTAAATCTGCTTCACTAAATCACATTTATTTTTTCTGACTTTTGTGAAATTGCGGACACTTTTACCTTCGAGTGAAATGACTTAAAAGGGGAAAAATGACTCCTGTTCACAACTAATGTCCACCTCACTGCAGGGGATTACAAGTAGGTCTTATTTACTGGGCACTTTTTCTGTTATTTGATATCTCGTTATTGATCATTGATAAAGAAACATCATGAGATGATTTCAAATGTCAAAATTCATTCAAAGATCAGTTCCAATTCAAACATGTTCAATTCATTATAGTGAGTAGGACAAACTAAATCTTTAAGCTCAAGAGGCCTCGACCAGCCATTTGTTTGAAAAATGGCCAAATGCAGAAGTTACTGTAGATTAATTTACTGTGGATCAGCTAATTGATCAATCAGCTCTTCAGTTTAGCTCAAGATTTGAATTTAGGGCTCATGAGCCATCTTTGCACTAAGCAACAGTTTTATATGCATTAAGAGGCAATAATTCCTCAAAAAAGACACATTTTGAGAAAAAACACTGAGTTTAAAAAGCAATTTCAGGCAGTCATTAATCAGGCTGGCATCCAGATTATTTTCAAACCAAGATATGGCCTCCCTTCAGTTTGGGGTTCATCTCTGAGAAGAAAACATGGGCCTTCTGAACAGGTTTAGCACAGAATATTAGGATGTCAGTCAGGCTAACCTTTTGACATTAAAAGGGGAGCTTCTGAGAAATACGGCTTACTTGTGATCGGCAGTGCATCTCACCTCTGCCTTGATGTAAACCAGATGTGAAGGATGATGACTTTTCTCCTCTCTTTTCATTTACTACCGACGGACGCTGACCCGGGGCGTCATGGCTGCCCGGGGTCCCTGCCGTCCTGCCGTCCTGCCGCACCGCCTCTCCACTTCGGGGACGCTCGGCCCCAGCGCCCTAAACACGGTGATTAATCACACACCAAGCGGCGGACGTGCTGTGCTGAATGCGACCAATCACCTCCATTAAAGCGGGGGAGCTCCGGCGGACACAGAGAGCACTTTGTGCCGGGGAAACACAGGTCATTGTCCGCCGCGACGCCTTGCTCGGTGGGGAGACATGAGGGTGGACTTTGTGCGGGTGTTTTGACAACCTCGGCTGGGTTTCCGAAAAACCGCATGTGTGCCTCATTTCCTATTTAATATCCTGGCTTGGTTACCAGGATTACATGGGATTAATATCATAGATCACTGTGTTGTCATTTAGTCCTGCTTTGATCAGTTAAGGTAACTTTACAAACAGAAGGCAGCAAAGTTTGTGAACTAATTTACAATCCGTTTCAATTATGGTAGTCTTCAGACTAATGGGAAAGGTCATTTAAGTTATTTACTTACTCAATTGATATTCTGCAGTTTAACTCCACAAGTGGTCTCTACCGCCCTCTACAGGGCTGGCCGTGTGCTGCTGTCAAAAGGACCAGCAATTGCAAGCAGAAGAACTCATCAACAAACAATTAAAACAGTTTATTATGTTAAAAAAAAACACTATTTAAAAGCGAAATAAAGTGTGTAGGCTGTAAAGTCATAAACAAATTATGACCTGACTGAAAATATCCAAAATTTTTTAAAATAAGAGGAAAACAATTCTGAGAGAAGTACTTTGATCTGTTATTAAACTCTGTAAAAGTACTTCATCTTCAGTAAAAGTCCTGCACTTTAATCTAAAGTGTCATCAGCTATTTTCTTTATTGTTTGCTTTGCAGGAAAATGCCCCCCTGTGACTAATAAGATAAATAAAAGTATAAATCCCCAAGGTAGAACAATTGTTTAATACTTAATCTAATCTAATTAATTAATTAATTAATCTGTTTAATCTTAATCCAGTCTAAATTTAGGACGATGTATCTGGTGAGTCATCTCATTACAAAGGGATACATTTAAGTGTACCTCATTGAACTTCAAACACTTCTTTGAATTAAAACTTTGTGAGAAGTTTACAGAAATAATCTGCATCTGGAGGAAACATATCAAGAAGGTTGATTGAAAGATTTTTAATCAAGAGTGCAGCAACTCTCACACCAGGGCTTTACTGCCAATTTGGCATTTTGCTTATTTCTGAAATAGCAAAAGCATCATTGCTGAAGATCATTGCACAACATCAGTGCTTTATGAAGTTTTCTCCTTGAGACAGAAGTATCAACATTGTTATAGACAAAAATTGAGTACAATAAAGTTTAATTTTTTTCAAAAATAATAAGAGTTAAAGCAACACACTGGTATCTAAAGCCACAAAATATTGACTGTATCATCTCTATGAAATGTTTGGAGGTGTGTTTGAGTTTATTCATAGATTTTAAGAGGATGACAGCTATGTAACTTCCTGTTTCAACCCTCTTTACAATATGCATGTGATTGTGTATCATGAAAACATGGATAAAACTCAGCCCCAACAGCACAGTACAACACTGTGAGCAGTGCATCGTGACATGCTGCTCTGTGAGTGTAAAATGTGCACTGATGTGATCAATCCAGAGAAAGTTGATAACTGGCAGCCTGGACGCTGAGGGAGCCGAGCCAATCAAGAGAGCTGTCAAAGAGGCTTTTCATGTGGCCCAGCGGGACGATGGACAGCAGTGTCACCGATGGAGACTCTTCAGTCTGGCAGACATACAGGCGGGCAGAGTCGGGTGAGTGCCTTGGCACTGGAAGTGGAGCCGGCATTCTGGTGGAGCGGTGACTGGCACCGGGAGCAGGCTGGCCTCTCCAGTGGCAGAGAGAGGGAGATCACACACACAACCACACACACTCTGCCACACTCCTGCTGAGGAGCAAACGGAGGCTGGCAGGGAGGGCTGCTCCTGAAAAGCTGCCGTTGTCTGGAGATGGCTTTCATGTGAATGGGAGCCTTAATAGGCGTTGTGTGACGGCTCTCGCTGCACGCTGAGCACCCAGTGATCCTCTTCTGTTGGGTTTTAATTAATAAGCAACGTTTGAAGGCCACAATGCACTTGGAGGGACAACACAGTGACTCCTTGGTGGCCTTGATGCTGTTTGTTTTTGAGTCGTACTCAAACTCCCACTGAGGTAACCACATACGCTGGGAGGCGCTGACATTTTTCCTAAACTATTTTCACTCATCGTAAAAAAAACATGTTTAGGTCTACCAGAGCGCTGCGGCTTTTAGTTATGATACTGAGACTATGGAATGGAAAAAATGTCAACTCTCTACCTTTTCTCGGACTGAATAACAGTGATTATGATCAAAAGTGTTGGTCAGGTAAAAATGCGGATAAAAGGAATCATATTTGCGTGTCTTAAATGGTCAACATTATTCAAAATAAAGAATGCAAAGTTTGTTTTTTTTTCTTCAGCATAATCTTGTTTTTTCTCCATGTCAAGTGAGTCACACAGAAAACTGTGAAGTTGTTGAATATTCAATCTGATCATTTTTAAGATTTATGGAAGTGCTGTCATATGCAGTGCAGATAGTCTTCATTTTTAGTGTAAATATCAGTCTGCCCTCTGTTCAACAAAGACTCCTAAATATTCATATCAAGGGGATAGTGCTGTAACAGTAGCCAGGCATGAAAACAGGTCAGGGGTGAAAAAGGGGAGAAGGATACGACCCTTCTAGGGGGGTCCAGTTACATGCTCCCCCGGAAGAAAATTTTGAATATTTCATATTTAAAAGCATCAATCTGATGCATTTTGAGAGAAAAATCAAGCAGAAT
>JAQMCX010000023.1:14286705-14337891 GCA_029814765.1 Acanthurus leucopareius | reverse complement strand
TTTTGAAATAGGCCATTCATTGAAGGTGCGCCTTATAATCCGATGCGCCTTATAGTGCGGAAAATACGGTATATATAATAGGTAAGGGAAATATTCAAATGATCAGGACAAAAGAATTATGTAATCCCAAGCATTTGTATAAAAAAGGTGCTACATTATTGATGAAAGTACAAAAACATGAACTATTCATGGGAACTGCAGGAAATTAACCAAAACAATCATAGCAAAGTAAAGTTAAAAAAACAGGAAACAGCTATTGGGGTTGGCAAGCAACTAAGTTTAAACTGCTCAAAAGAATAAAAAAAGGTCTTGAGTGATATGCCCTGCACAGTGTCAACAACTTCTGATTTGACAGTACCTCATAGTCATGTATGAGTAAGTGGTGAATTGCACAATCTCAGCAATAATAGTAACTTGCTGTGTTTAGCTAAAAAACCTGTAGTGCAACAATTGCCTTTTAAACTAGTGCAGCTTAAATGTACAAGCGAAATTTTGGATACAAGTAAAATAGGCACTTTGTAAAAAACAGCATATACTAAGCAAAAACTGCTTTTTGACAGAAGATACTCAGCTCCATTAAACTCACAGTATGCCAAAAATGTATCATCATTAACAGCTTAATTATTGATCATTAATTATTGGCCACTAACAGCTTCTCCACGTAACTTCTCTAACTTAGATGTCACATTGACTTTGCTATTTTCATTTATCATGACACACTCATTTACAATTAATTGCCTCACCATATAAATCATCAGTGACAGCATGATAACTTCATAAGTAATTCAGCCTCGGTCCTCTCACCTGTCCAGTTTGGGGTTGTCTTGTCTCTCTCGCTGCTGTTCATACCGCAGCTTTAGTCCCTTGAATGTTTGGACATAGTCTACATCCTCCAGAGCCTTCCAGTAGTTCTCTACTATATGAGCAGTGAGAGATTTCACATCCTCCTGGGAGCAATGGGAGGGGGAGAAAAAGGAGTGCAGAGACCCAGTAGAAGAGGAAATTGAAAAATGAAATAGAAGTATGGAGAGATAAGAGGTGGGAGAGGTTCAGAGTTTAGGACAGAGGCAGAGCCGAAGAAGAAGAGGTGCGAAGAAAAAAGCAGGAGAGAGAAATAGAGAGGGGAGATCACACCAAACAAGTTAAAATGAATCAATGAAAAGTTGTATGTATCACAAGTTTTATCTCTCGAGGTATTGTAAGATGACCAATAAGTAGTGCTTTCTTTCTTGTAATAGAGCAGTAAATGGTGGAAAGCTGCTCAACTCATAGGAGACAAAAAAAAGAACAGGAAACAAGAAAATCACAGACAAAAAGCAAACAACAAGCAAAGTTGAACCATTTCTTCATCTTCCTAAACAAAACCCAGAGTAAGGCCAGAGGGGGCTTAACCCTAATGATGAAATTCCATGATCTATGCCTCTGTGGCAGAACTATCACAGAAGTACTGATAAGAAACTATAATCTAATGCTTAGTTGACCGCCACACATCTTTCTGAGTTTGTTTATCTAGTAAAATAAAACAAAAAAGGTGCAATCAACATCTTAATTGTTTGGAGAAAAAAAATTTGGGTTAGTGAATTTCTTTTTGTCACATATGTAAATGTTCACAAAAGAATCAAATGTGAAATAGAGTGGAAATTTCAATACTCACCACACGGACATACTCAAACATCTCAATGATAGCTGAGTTCATGAGATTGTAGCGAGAGCCGTTGTTGAGGAAGGCTTTAATGACGGGCTCAAAGAGAAAGTTTCTCATGATGTAGCGGTTGTAGAATTCATCCTTCAGACCAATGATCCTCCGCATGAAGCGCAGGGCGCCTGCAAATTCAACAAAGTTAAATAGTAAGCTCAAAAAAGGAAAAAAAGCACAAAAGCTTGATTTAGTACAGTCAAATGGCTTAGAGGTCTTTCTTATTTTGAATGATTTCTTGTTTTCAAATTTAAATACTGAACAAACAGTTTTTATTTATGTTTAAAATGCCTATAATTGAAGAAGAAAAAAATAACTGTTGACCCCAAAGTTTTGTATAGTAGCACATACTCTAATGAGCTCTAAAAAGTTTAAAACTGTGTCAGATTTGACAGGTACTGAGAATTTCAGATGATTAAATGTGACTCACATAGTGCCAGGAAGGCGTGCTGAGAGGCAGTGAGCACTAGTACCCTCCTAAGAATATCCTTGTTGATGATATAGTTCTTGATGTGGTAGGTGTGGTGCTCTACACAAAATGTCAGCAACTCCAGAATCAAAGCCAGCAACTGGGATGTTTGAAAATCATCTAAAAGAAGAATGAAGTTAGTAAGAAGCATAAAATATATTTATACATTCATTTCAGTGTTACAAAATCACCACACATGTACATAGTCCTTGCATGTATTCAATACCTTTGCTAGGTTTTTCTTCTGTGGTATTGGCCAGTAGTGGAGCTGAGAGGACGTGCATACAGTGCTTGTAGAAGAAGCTCAAGAACTCTGTTTTTTCTGTTTTCTGAAAAGGGAAAAACAACGAACAAATTTTTTGATTAGTAACACAACTTTATTATCTACAGCGTTTATGTTCTTACAGTACCCTACACTTTAAACAGAAGCAAAGGTGAAGAGCTTCGGTTCAGTCTGTTACATTGGTGGCACTGGGTAATCGAGAGTAACTTGTTAAGCAGGAAAATCCAGCTTCTCTTAAGAATATGTCATTTTTCTGATATGGAGTTAATCTCTTCTGTTGTAACAGCCACTATCAAAGACCAGACCATCAGTTTCAATTTTGCATGTTTAAAAGAAAATTCAATAATTACATCTTCAGTACTCATCTCCCTTTGCTCCTTTTAATAATCCCATCTGTCCGGTACTACCTGACTCTTGGTTACAAAACTGAACTCACAGTTTTTGTAAGTAAATGGTCTTTTGTTATAAAATCAAAGAACCACAAAACAAGGCTTGTCTTTCACTTTTTAAAGCACCTAAATTAACTTCTCCCTTTTCTGGGTAAAATGACATTAATGACCTTTATTCATTTCATTTGCAAAAACAGACAGACAGTTAAAAACACCAATGTTGCGTGTCAGCATATTGCATTATAAAAAAAAAAAGTAAAAAATAACAATAATAATAATAATTTAATAACTATAAGGGGGAGGGGTGGGGGCAAAGGCAAGTAAAGTAATGTCGAGCCCTGACAAGGTATTTTTGTTTTATCCACTTTTACCACCTTTATCCACTTCTTCCACAAAAAAAGAATCCAACATTCAAAAGTGCTTCTGGACAAGCTGGACCAAAGACTCAAGTACTTTGTTTTAATATTAAATTAAGGTTTGTATAAACTGATTTGTTAAGGAGTAGCACACAAACTCACATTTGCAGTAGCCAGCATGTTTTCAGGGTCCACCAGAGTCCGTAATAGACCCATCAGCTGCACTGCTCCACCTAGCTCTGGATCTGTATCACAGATCATGTGTTCAATGATCAGGTTGATCAGAAGGATGTCCTGAAAGGCCATTAAAAAAATCATTAGTAACATAACACAGGCTCATATATATATATAACTCTGAGATATATTTCTGGCTGACTTTGTCAATATACTCACATCATCATTCTGCTGAGACTCTTGCATCACAAACTCTCGTACCATGGAGGGGTTGTACTCCACCAGATAAGAGAAAATATCTGTGGCTGCCCCACGCACCTGAACATCATCCATTCCCTGTTTCACAAACATATTGTGAAATACATGTTGTGACTACCCTCAGTGATCAATAGAGTCTTGGCTTATTTTAAAAACAACACAACACAACACAAAGTCACACAAAATGAGGTGATTTTTTTTTTTTTTACCCAGCTGCATTTGCTCTCACATCAGCAGATTTTTTTATTCTTTTTTTTTTCATTTTTTTCTTTCAAAGGATGTGTGTAAACAGGAAAGATATCAGAAGGGAGTAGTGCTCTAATAAATTCTATACGTTCTTCAATGTCTACTTTATCATAAAAATTTTACTGACACAAACAGTGGGCTGTACGGTTAAGATAAGATAAATAATATGGCATGAACACAAAAACACACCAACTGCATGCTCAGACACTGACTAGATGCACAAAAAACTGCTAGTTCATTGTGTCTGAGAACAAAGTGTCCTTTCAAATCTGTCCTCTTGTATCAGATCAACTTTTTTATTCTCCTGTAATCACTGGTGTGGAAAAGTAACTTCACCAACAAACACAAAAACTAGGACTGATGATGTCAAAATCAAAATTGTTAATTTAATGAGGCATTACCACCTCTGAGTGTGCGTATGTGAAACAGGATCTAATTAAGGTCTACAACCTATCCAAGAGCATACTATCCTGACAGATACATCCACTGTGATTAGATGCACCAGTGTAGTAAGTGTCTGGCCACTTTTGAGGGGAGAATTCAGTTGCAACACAGCCCAAACCAGTAAGCACCTCTGCTAATCCCACAGCAACATGGAGCAGCCACCTCTATTACAAGGTTTTTTTGTTTGTGTGCATGTGTGCACTCAACTACTGTGCCCAGGGTTTAAACATGACAGAGATTAAAACAAAAATCAACAACATTCATTTTGTTGCTTGTTTAACAGAAAAAATGCTGTGTCATAGTTATTAAAGAGAAATGCTAAAATACCTTTAAATTTACTTGAAAAAGAGCTACACACAAAGAATACACATTATAAAACCCGACTCCTTAGTCAAAACACATTACAGTTTAATACCAAAATAAAGGGAGTCTTTAACTAGGTGTCCCTCTTGGTGCGCACAACATATGGTGACAAAATGACATAGCATGGAATAGATGCATAGTTGTATCAACAAACAAAAACACTCCAATAATATCTTCACTGAAGATATTTTTTTTCTTGCTTTGCTTTATATTCTTCTCTGAGTATGGCACCTAAAGGAACTTATAAGTTATCAAGGCACATTCCCTGATTCTGATGCAAAATAGGGACATCAAGGCTACTGACACCAAAAGCCAAATTCCTGTTCAAGCTAACTTGCCAATTTAACTTGATTTCAAAAATCACATTATGGTGGCAGCACTCACCAGTATGACCTCTAGTGCAGGTAGAATGCCCATGTTTGATAATGTCTTGAAGAAGGCATCTCTGTTTTGAGGTTGTAACGTTTGTGAGAATGCACAGAATTCCTTTAGGAAATTCACCTAAAAAGAAAGAAATTAACACAACTCTATAAAACCAGGAGAAAGGAGTAAAGTAAGAACACCATTTGATAAAAAAATCTCTGACAGTCGGGCATACCAGTTCGTGTCTTTTGTCGTCATCTGTAGCCTCATCTGTTAGCTGTGCAAAGAGGTCTGTCAGGAACTTCTCATCGTCCTGACGTCAAAAAGGAAGGGGAGATAATAGGGATTGAGTATCACATAGTAGGTCAACAAATCTGGATGTGGAAAAATAAAATCCCTCGACCTTTACACTTATCTAGGGCCAACTGCACACTTCGCTGAATCTATTGCATTGCAGCTGCTGTTGCTCTTATCCAGTATGTATCAGATACAAATAACTAGTATAATGACATCCACCATAATTACCAAAAGATTAAGATATAATGTGACACAACATGCCATTATAAACATGTATTCAGATTCAATTCAAAGGCA
The DNA here is from genome assembly GCA_029814765.1 of Acanthurus leucopareius. Classification (NCBI taxonomy): domain Eukaryota; kingdom Metazoa; phylum Chordata; class Actinopteri; order Acanthuriformes; family Acanthuridae; genus Acanthurus; species Acanthurus leucopareius. Next base: position 14,332,256 of record JAQMCX010000023.1, on the reverse strand, counting down.
GAAATAAAAGACAAATTTGTTAACTGCTATTTTGAACTGTTATAGACTACATTAAAGAAAATCTACTGTATATTAAGATTCTTAAAACATCCTCATAACAGTTTTGTCCATGTTCTTGAGGGGTTTTGTACATAGTGTTTTGAGTTGTTCAAGATGCATTTAATATCTGTAATTCAGAATACATCGCAAGTGCTTCTTTAAATATATACAACACTTGGTCTGTTAATTTTGGCTTGACAAGGCAGACTCGAGGTTAGAGAGTAAGAAAGGTCCCAATCAGTAGTGTTTGACTTCAGACTTTCACATAGCACAGTGTACCAGAGTCAACAGCGTGCCAGTTTCAGTTTTCCTCTAGCACAGCATAACTGATTTACACAACACTTCTCCATCTCTATGGAGACAGCCATACATAAACACTGCTGAGTTGACACAGTACAAAAACACAAAGATCACACGACCATAAAAGACTAGCAGACAAACTCAGACTGGGGAAAGCACAATGAGCCAAAAATAAAACCTTTGTACAATCCTACAATTACTGTAATTTCCAGATTATTTTAAAAGTATTCTTTCATGTGTGCATTTTGATGTTAGATACTATGACAGGGTTGTCTATTTGTAAAGTTTATTTGTATTCAACCATAAATAATTTATATAATTTGCTTTTGCAATGTGCAAATTTTTTTTGTGAAAATGCAGAGCATACACTTATTTTAAATGACAACAAATACACTTCAGCAACAAACTTTATGACACACTTCCACCTAGCTCACCTGTAGCATGCCCACTATCTCCACCTTATTGAAGAAGATGAAGGAGTGCAGGGTGGACAGCATGTTTTCCTCAAAAACAGAGGGCGTGGGCAGGACCATGTCCTGAATATACTGCACCCGATACGTCTGGTGTATTTTCTGACGCAATTCAGGGTCAGAGATGGGAATCACCTCCTTAAAACGAGCTGTCTTAGTAAGAAATTCCCTATGCCGCCGTGGCTGCGGGAGTGATGGGTCAAACTCCAGACAACCAATGACGTCCATGATGCACTCGTCAGAAAACATAACCTCAAACAGTGCAGTACGATTGAGCAGGAAGATGCCTTTAATGATTTCATACATGTGGTGCAGTCCCTCTCTGTTCTCCAAATCCTCACACACACGGAACAGCTCCAGGAGCTTTCGAATGTATCCCTCATTCTCCACAGCCAGTGCCAGTTTTTCGCGCCGCAGTGGTGATGGGAGTGAGGAGGCTACCAGCTCAGCCAGGTCCTCCAAGCGGTTCAGTTCACAAGGTGGTAACTCCAGTCCTGGCGAAGACATGTCATCAAAGCGCTCCTCCTCAGACTCGTCCACTACATCCTGGGTGATGTCCACTGATGGGTCCTTTCCCTGCACCTGACAAATGAGTTACATAAGACACAATAGTGAGCAACAAAAACTTTTACCAGGTACACCCAAATACATTTAATATAAAATGCATGTGTAGATGTAGCAGACAAACATATGTCCACACACAGAGAAGTGCAGTTACCTGGCATATTTTCTCCCAGATTTCATCACAGCCAGCCTTCTCCTGGAAGCTGAGTGCCAGATCATAATTTTCAGCCTCTGACCATACTATCAATGTGTCCTTTACAAAAGAAAAACAGAGTCAATTTATCATCATTACACAGAACAGACAATTCCACATTTTACACAAGTCTGCTGCACCATGCCATGTGCTGACCTGCTGCTTCTGGTAGGCTGTGTTTGGATTGATTTTGGACTCCAACAGTAGGGAACCTGTCAGGTTAAAAAGAAAGGTGGCCCTTAGGTGCTGTCAAACAACTTTCATGGGGAACGTTAAGCACAGTTACAGCTGACAAAAGTAAGTCTGTTTGGTAGGTGCTGTTTACATATGGTAGTCACCAAGCAGCTGTTAAGGTAGCTTATACACCGCAGATGAGCTCTGAATTGGCATACGAAATTCGTATTGTCTTCACTCAACTTACCATCACTCTCTGCTCGCACCAGTAGAGACGTGCCTTTCAAACGCTCCACATAGCCCGAGGAGACGTGCCCGGTCCCACGGTCATCCCACTGTCTGTCTTCATTCAGAGTGTAGACTTTGACTCGTCGACGAGTGTCCGTCATCCTGGCAGGTAGTTGTAGCGGGTTTGCCCCCTCACTCACGGACTTTTTGGCTTTTACTGGGTGTCTACTTCACCCGCTGACGCCACAACTTCAAATCACTTCTTACACCTGTTCCTTTTTTTGTTTCACAAATAACGTTGACTGCTTATTATCATCGGGGATCAACCAGGCCAACAGTTCTTTGAAGGAGATTAAAAGTGAGCACTCCGACGAGTATCCAGGAAGATTCCTGATCGATTCTGCAGTTTCAACTACAATATCGTATTTTAACGAGCTGCCTCAAAACTTATGTCGCCAGGGTTATCGGCAACGCGCCATGTAAAATCAGCTTACAGACCATTGTAGCAGGCTAACGAAAGTGTAATTTTCAGTGCGGAGGGCACTGGTGTTAGCTACCGTGTTAATCTTCAAAACAAGGGCTGTCAGACATCTCAAAGTCCCAACACACAGCCGAGGAAGAAGTATTCCGAATAAAACCCACTGTTATGATCACTGGCTCTCAAAACACTCAGCCTGCTTATTAGTACAGTGTGTACGCTTGCGAGCAACGTTTGCCACTTACGTTAGCTAGCAAACCTAGCGAGTTATCTGGCTAGCTAGTACGGTAGCTGCCTACGCTCCACATATTCAATGTCAAACATCACTTTAAAGCAAAATGACCCGGACCTGTGCACCGATAACATTATTTCACACCTGCGGACAGCAGACACCGTGTTTGCCCTGGGCCAGTGTTTCTTATTGTGTCTGAATAATATTCCGGCTAGGTAGCGTTAGCTGCTATTTCTTCCCAAGTGTTCCGCCATGTTCTGGCTCGGGGCCGCGGAGAGACCACTCTCTCCTTACTGATATTCATGCATCCCAAAAAATATGCAAACCAATTCACTGTAGTCGCATAAATACTTCAGGGTTACGCTTTACATCATAATGCTATTTGCCATTCATTCCCGACGTATTGCTCAGATAATTGCTAACAGCCCCCCGTGAGTATTCAGCCATCTTGGGTCCCTTCAGAGTCTGTACGGGGTTTCCAGCACAGCAACAACAGGGCAGCCCGCCACATTTAAAGAGACAGTAACGTAACTAGCAAAAAAATTCAATTTCTCATGGTGATCAGCAAAAATGACTCCTAGAGAGGCTCCGGCAGCATCCAACATTATCTGCCCGATACCTTTTATATGACTTACCATCCAGTCGCTCTGCGTCCTGTTCACCAGAAAGTAATTTGATGCATACTTGGATCTCACAGAGTTGTAATCCTTACTGATTAGCGATTTCTATACCATAAGTCTCAAATAAAAGGAAAATGTATGTTAACATATCAACTAGCAGTCATATTGGAAATGCAAGAGTGAACACCAGTGAGAAAACAATAGTTTATTTTGTTTAAATCAAAGAAAACAGCAACAGGAATAGTTGAAATAAGGCTCTACACCAAACAAAACGTTTACAAAAACGGTGTTTTACATGACCGTGGTAGGGTATATTGACAATAGAAATAAAGAGTGAAATATGGAAAATAAATCTTCTGGGATCAGTCCAGTAATGGGTCAGTCACTTTGAAGACATTTCTCTCATTCAAAAATAAATCAGCTGCATCAAAAATCCACAGTACGTTCATATTTAACTAGCCAGTGAAAGAATAACAAACTCTTACAGAAACTTAAAGCACAAAACTTAAAAAAAAAAAAATCATACAAATTTTTTTTAGCATTTTTTTGAGCAATCCTCTAAGAAGGGCTTTCTCTCAGTTAGTCCTTGTAGCCATGAGCCCCACTTTTATCATTGTGTACCAAATTAGAAAAACATTTGTATGCTGCCAAACACCACTCAATTTTTATATAAAGGGCAATATTTTTGACTTTGTCCCATTTTAAAAACCCCTTACTTTCCCGATGTAAAATCGGCTCCTTCAAAGTAGCAAGACATTTCCTCACTGATGGCTTTACCTTGCTGCTTGCTGAGCCTGACGCCGCAGCAGGACATATATCTTCTCCTTGATCCAGTCTTTGTTATATGGTTGGTATGTTTGAGTGTCAGCTCTGTACCTATATTAAAATTTAAATGACATTTTTAACTGGTAGTGATTTTACAAAGTCAATGCAATATTGTACTGCATTCAAATCATACTTACACAAGGCAGCTAAGATCTGCCAAGTCATCAATGAAGTCAAACAACTGACTTATGTCGTAAGTGATAGAAGGACTGTTTGGATTCATTCTCTTGAGATGCTCTTCATACATTTTGCACACACCTGGAAGAGAGATGAGGGACATTCTGAATGAAAGAATGCATAAAATGAAGCAGATAAAAATGACCTTCACTTAGTGTACATGTAAGTTTCCACAGCATTGTAAAAAGGTTAAAGAAACTGTTAAGTCAACAATTCTGCAGAGTTTCCTAAAAAATGAGACACTGGTGAAGAAGGAAAGCAAAATTCAAAGGAGAAATTGTTTTACTGAGTAGATATGTCTTAATAATTATCTTACTGTTTAGCACTTTGGGCATCCAGGGTAAAAAGGTTTATTGATGGAAGTGATGACTTCAGTAGCACTGGTCATTTTAACAGAGTTGCTAACATTTGAAATAAAGCAGGCTGAACTCCTATTTATTGTGCATGTTGTGTGTGTCATTTACAGTGTACTTACAGCTTGATACAAAACTCAGTGCATTAAAAAGCTTTTACACTTCCACACACGGATGCTACAGTGTAAACAGACTCTATTGACAGGAAGCAATAAACATGCTTATAGCCAAATCAAATTATTACATGGGCCTTATTGAGAAAAAACTGTTGGGTGGAACATATTGTTATGAATTGTGCAAAAAACAGAATACGGTATTTTGTTATTTAAAGCGTTATTTCACCGACAAAGTCGTAACATCACCGGGGTTTATTAGCAGCTGACGAGAAGACTCACCTTCCATACATTCATTCACTGACTCGTAATCAGCATATGTGCGGCCCTCAGGTCTCTTGGTAGGTTGGACAAGCAAAATAGTGTGTGACTGTAAAAATGATTAATATTATTAAGTACATGTGGCAATGCCAGGTCTTTAGTTATCTCACACCACATTATTTGGCTTAATATCACGCAGTTTTTTGTTATTCTGATACATTATCACGGTTATCCTCTCAGGGATTTCAGACTGAAGATAAACGCTGGTCACTGAGCAACACATGATTGACGTTAATTGTAACGTTAATCCAGTCGTTAGACTTTCGCTAAATATCAAGCATACTTTGCTTAAAACTGGGCTGAACGACATAAAATTGATTGAGACGCTTAAACTACGTGTTAAGTAGAATAAAAATGCATAAAATACATGTACGACCGTGTGACGTTAACCTTAGCGAACGTTAATCTCGTAGCTTGTTAGCTTAGCTGTGATGGTTTAACAAGAACTAATATAGCCAATGCTGTGAGATTTAACTTATTTAAACCCAAAACAAAACACTTTACCATGTTTGTGCTGACCACAGACCCTGTCTAATTTTGAGGGATGCAAAACTGCAAAATAAAAAACGTTGTTTATTGCTTCTCAAGTCCCCGAGCGATGTGGCTGGTGAAAGAAAATACACAGTGGAAATGAAAAAAGTGTCCTTCCGGTCGTAAGGGGCCTTCAAAAGAAGTTTTGGTTTCAAAATAAAATTCACACAGATTTAAAATTATTTTTAGTGCGTACAGAAACGATTTGTTTATGTTGGAAAACAATTGATTATTTAAAGAATTATATTCTTAATTTTCTTATGAAAACTAAAAATCTCGTAAAATATATAAAAAAGAACTTCAAAATAAAACTGCATTAGAATCTTACTTAAATATAAGAAGTTAATCATTGGCAAGATTAGTATCATAAGTAACAGTTATTCTAATTCACTATAAGGGTTTCTGTCACTGCTATTTTGCTATCTATTTTTTTGTAGATTATTAAAACTGATACCTTAATATGTTGCTGCTGTTTTAAAGTTTGTATTGGTCAATGATGTTGTGCAGTTTGATCTAGCCATATGCCTTACTTTAAAAAATATCAAATTTTGTGTGTAAAACTAAATGTGCAAAGTAGCAGTTGACAAAAGCTGTTTAATAAATGTAGTTCGCTGAATAAACACTATGTTTGCCTCTGACATATAATGGGGTAGAAGTATAAGGTAGAAATTACAGAAAATGGAAATCCTCAAGTACACTTCATCACTAGTTTATTTAAAGGACTGTCAAATTTAAGTAAGAGTGTATGCTGGTGGATTGTTGCAAAAAACAGATAGAGACACAGATAAACCACAACAGTTTTTCAAGGTTACCAGATAGCTGGACATTTATTGATAAGCTTTTTGATTTAACTAATCACATCATTTTATCTTGGTCCAAATCTTTATTTTTTTTTAAAAATTAAATGAATATGGCTACTGAGCATCACAAATTCAGTGCCTAGAATCATAAAAATAATGAAATCAGGACCATGACCCGGCTTGTCTCAGTTTCTAATGTGATAAGCTTCATAGAGACATCACCCTGGTTATCCCATGATTTAGAGGTATTAGTGGTGAGCACAGTTATACTGTTGCCCTCCGAGCACCCCTGGCTGGCCCTCTTCTTTGGGTCTCTCTGCGAAGTGCAGGCTCCCTCGCCGCTGCTACCGCACCCTCACACCTTCTCTGGCATGCTTCCACAGATGCAAAGTTATTGCCGTTGCCGCGGCAGTTTCCATACCAGAACTCAGTGCATTTGCGAGTGCCTGAGTCATAGTAGTATCTGACCTTCCAAGTATCACAGGGACCCTCATCACGAGGAAGTGAGCACACATCAGCAGATGGAGAGGAGGGAGATGATGGTGTGAGCTGCTCAGGGAGAGGGACATAGAGAGACACAGTAAATCTTTCTGTACAGCTGGTGAATTTAGCAGATATATCCGACAAATGAAGATAAACTATTTAGAGGTCCTTAAAAGTCATTTAAGTGATATAGTGTTGTGTTTTCCCTAAAGTTGTAGATCTGACTGATTAAAACAATAATGATCAAAATTGCCATGAATAACAAACTGGTTTTGACTTGTAAAATCAGTTCCCTCCTTAATAAATCATTATTATCTACAAACTTAAATGAGTTAATTAAAACAGATGGGAGTCAGATGTGATCTGTACCATAGTTGTCGAGGTTCTCGTGTACTCAGGACATCCAAACCTCCCGAATCCTTGAGCTGGAGTCACTCCATCCAAACAACAGCCGTACCTAAGAGGAGAGATGTTCTAAAAAGTTTGTAACACTTCATATTGAGCCACTTTACCATTAATCAATTCAATTTTTATTTTTTAACACTAACTAACGGTAACCCTATGAAGCTTTACCTTGTGTTAATACAGTCAAGTTGAGAGCAGCCCTCATTCCTTGGCCCCATGGCGGAGGTATGGCCGTCAGGACAGCAGCCATAGAATGACTGTGCACAGTGAGGACCAACCACAGATGGGTAGGGATCATATGCAGTGTTTGTTTGTGGCCTGGAAGCTAAAGGAAGTAAACACAGACACATGGTCAGACAAGCACACCACTACTGTAGATGCCATAGACTTGTAAAAACATGTTTGTCCTTTTTCTAAGGTTAGGGGTTCAGTTTTGAGTAGTTAAGTTTGGCTGTATATTTTTACAACCTAAATATGACTTTCAGTAGTAAGGTATGAAGAGAAACATACAGCAGTGCAATCATGGTCTAGACGGCAACAATAATAACATAGGGGCACATTTCCTTTACTGCCTGAGGATGAATTCACACAAAAAACTGTGCGTAGATTAATTTTAGATTCTTTTGCTGTCTTCTTTACATTTGCTTTAGCTACACAAACTGTATACACATATTCAAGTATATAAGCAACCATCATTTCAAATACCTGAAGGGTCACCAGGAACATAGGGCACAAATCCTCTCATGGTGCTTTCATGTGCCCTTGGGTCTTGTACACTTGGGACGCCTACAAACAAAGTACATTGATTAAAACACAAACATGCACAAATATTCAACTCAAAAAAAGGTGCAGATATGGTCCAGGTTTGACTCACTCTGTGCTCTGTTGCAGGGCTGTGAGTTGCATGACTCCACCGAGACGGGTTTGCTAGCTGCTCCACAGCGGGACTCTGGGTAGGGGTTCAAATCTGTGTCGAAACAGCTCACTCTCCTCTCCCTCACACCACCACCGCAGCTCCTAGAGCACTGCGGAAACAAGACAGGAGAGGGTAAACAACGACGAGATAGAGGGGAAAGAAAAGTGTTCGTCGTTGCTCCTTGTTGCCTACCAGTCCAAAGTCGGTCACATGCCAGGTGATGTGTGTGTGACAGGCAGGTCTGCGGCAGGTCTGTACAGAATGAGGTCTTGCCAGTCCACTGCAGGCGTAGTCAGCCAGACGTTCGCCTGCTGGCCCCACACAGATCACCGCCCTCGTCTGCTGGCCTTCCCCACAAGTCACCGAGCACTGATCATATGAAACAACAGTACATTAGATTAAGATTTTATTAAATAGATAAGTTAAATTACCTAATCATTATTGATACCTAAACATAAAAATCACAAGTAAATGAGACCATAGTGTGATTTTTGTTACTGCAAAATTTTATGGTATTGAACCTGAAAGTTTCCTGTGGCAGACACACTGCTGCATGACAGAGTCAAATACAGAGAACTGTTGCATTTTGCACTGTGCACAAAAATAGACTTTTAGTGTTTTTATCATTAAAATAAAACATATGGGTAAAAAACAGAACTTCCTGTTGAGTTACTAGAAACAATAAGCTATCGTCTGAATGGTAGTCAAGCTGTAAAAGTTCTCTGCTTTAAGGTACAAACCACACTGAAGCTGGAGACGCTGTACTCTGCAGCGCAGGGTTGCACGTTGCAGGCTTGTTCGCTCTGTGGTCTCTGCAGGCGCTGAGCAATGCAGTAAGACTCATCCACCACACGGGGGTTGGTTGGGTCCTGACTCCAACAATGCACAGTGCGATACTGCATGCCTCCACTGCAGGCGGCAGAGCACTCGCCATAGACGCCAGTTTTGTAAGTATATGTGAGCGTGGCCCTTGAGTAAGGAACATCCATAGGAGCAGCAGCAGCTGCAGCAGAAGCAGCAGAGCGTACAGCGCTACTGTCCTCATCCAAGCCCATAAACTCTGCATTGGTCAGTATCTGGAGAGAGACAAATGATTCTCAATTTCATAGAGGAGACGAGAGCTTTTATTCAATACAAAATTAACAATAATTGACAAAATTTCTCTGAGGATTGTCTGAAATACTCAATGTGCAACAGTGAAAGACTGTACTTGTGCACTTGTAAATATTAATACCTATTTGAGGAAGAGCTGCACTGTAAATCAAGATGCTCAGCCAATTTTGCTAATATAAATAAAAGATACTAATTAGAAAAAAAGGACAAGCTGTGCTTTGATATGCAGTACAACACAGAGCTCTGACAGTGTGACATTATACTGTAGATTGCAGTGTTGTTCTCACCCTGCAGACGCCGTCAACACAGATATCAGAGCGTCCCACATAACAGGGTGTCCCATCCACCACTGCAGGTTTGTGTCTGTAGAAGAAGTTCTGTCCTTTTGGGACACAGTTCAGCTCACATGGATTGGTTGCTGTAAGACAGATACAGCCATGAAATTAACAATCTGGGTTTCAAAATCACACTAACGTCTCTTGCTATTTATCATGTAATTTGTTTACCATACAGAATTTTTTTTACTATATAAGCTACATCTTAGTAAACACCATTATTTTGGTCATTTAGGGAGGTTGAATATAGAAAAATGCTTTAATATGAAAGCATGATTTCAACTGCACCCCGTAATTTTTTTTAATGTAAACAGTATAATAGGTCTCATACCACCATAATAAGGCACCCATGAGTGACTTTTTCCTTGAAAACCCAATGCATCAAACTGGGAGCACTGCTCCTCCCTGAAGTTCCTGGATCCAGCTGGACATGGCTGCAGGGACACAGAATGTTCGATTATTGGCATATTACAGGAAACTTTATTTTTGTGGGCAAAGAGAGTTAATAAAATATATATATATATATATGAGGGAGCAAAAATGAGTTTAAAGATAATTACTTGTGTGTTACAGGTTCGGAAGGCTTTAGAAGATCCTATGCAGTTATGTCCTCCATCCGTCCTGCAAGAGAGAGGAAAAATAAATGCTCAATGCAAGCCAAAGGTATGTCTGTTTGGTGAAATATATTTGGCTTTATTGGTCATGTCTAAAACATTTAAATGTGCCTTACTTCATAAAATCATCTTTGATTAAAAAAAAAAGTAGACTTCAAATAAAAATGAAATTCAAACCAAAAGAAAGTAAAAATATGCAAAATATTTTTAAAAATTTGATGGAAAACAGAAAAAAATATCATGCTTCTTCAACTGCAGAGCAAATCCCGGGGATCTTAATTTGAAAATCTTTAATAAATGAGTGTATCATCCAGTGCGAACATCCTACGTCTCTCTGTCCTACCTAGAAGTGACACATTTCCTGGTTCTCATTGTCACTCCGATGCCACAGCTGCGACTGCAGGGACCGTAGGGTCCAAACTCTCCCCAGTAGTCCTTTACTGGTTGTGTCAGCTGAAAAAAAAAAAAAAAAAAAAAAGCAGTAAAAACAGAGTCTGGAACACAAAGTACTTTCACACACCATGTCATAGCCCACCACTAACCACTATCACATTAAGAGCATGCTGGAGCCACCAAAATAGAAGCTGGAACATTTGGCCACAGACGTCCACTGAACTATACACAACGTATGTTTAAACCAGCAGCATCTCTGCTGGCATGGACGTCACAGAGCAAACCTTTGGCTTTTTTTATGTCGAGATTTTGTACAAAATGTGCTTTCAATTTCCAGCTCTGCTGAGGTACTTATCACTGACATGGGTATTCAAATGGTAATATATAGGTAATTCTTATTATTTACCATATTTATTCAATATTATTATACATATAATTGTTAATGATGAGACTCACAGTGAAAGCGGGCACAGCCAGCAGCTGAAGGAGACCCAGGACTTGCAGGATGTTCATTTTCTCAAGAAGTTACTGCAGAACTACTGAGAAGGATGCAACAGCAAAATAACAAAACATTAAATGCAAAGACTTCTGTTTATTTCATGCATTTGTGTCTGATGGTTCCCAAATACCCTGACATCTTTACTTATTTCTCTGCCAAGGTTTAATACATGCATTAAATGTGCAAAGTGTCTTGCAATTAACAGATTAAACAGCTAAATACAAATGTTATCGGATCTTGTTTTATCTTACCTTCTTAAAGTGAATTCCCAGCTGGTCGGCAAGCAGTCCAGAGGGATTTGCACCTCAGTAGTGAAGGTAGGCAGTGACATCCAGCTTTTTATCTTCTCAAACTCTATGCTTACCGTCACCGCAAACCCATAAAGTGTCAAGTTTCATACCACACAGTGAAACAGTTATGTTCTCTTCACCCCCAAAAAAAGATGTTTACTTCTTTTTTTGGACACTGAATGTAAGCAGTGAATTCTCATCCTGTGGAACAGGGTGTGTACAGTTAAGACCCTCTGGCTGTGGTGCTATTTATGTCGTACTCTCTTCATTAGCAGCCATATGTTGAAGGGAAAAAAATGTGTTTCTTTGCAAAAAATTCAGAGAAAAACATTGTTTGTCTCAATAAAGAAAAAGTCCTGGAGAAAATTTTGGTGCACATAATTTAATTGTTGCATACATGAAATACAAATGTTAAAGCAATAATATTCATTAAGCCTTTAAATAACAACTAAAGGGGGATGTGAAGGTAAAAGTGATCATCAAGTCTATTTTTTGATTTTTTCTTTCCGGTCGCTGCCCACTGAATGTTCTTCTGACACGTCCCATAACCACTAAATACAGACCAATAAGTGACAGAAGAGGATTTGGTAAGAGCTAAAGATCGCCTTATGCGTCTATTTAAGTTTATTTTGGTAAAAAACCAAAGCCTGGCATTCCCTCGAAGAGAACATGGAGCATGTAACAACAGTTACTGAAGAAGTGTGAGAAAATTCTGCAAAGATGAAGCTGTTGGTGTTTTCCAGGCTGACAACAGTAACATACATAATTAAGTGTCAACATATAGTGACTCAATGATTGAAAATCATAGCTGTGATGTGTGTTTGTTGGCGGGTGGGCGGGAAAAAGTAAATCATTGGTTAACACACAGCAAAGGTCAGTGTTTTGTATATGGTCTTGTCATTGCCTGTGGAAAAAAATGACAGCACTCAGCATCTCTTATGAAAACAATACAACAAACTCCACGATGGATGAATTCTAGTGTGAAAGACATGGGGGCATTTAGTGGTGAAGTAGCAGACTGAAAACGGTTAGATATATCTCTGCTCATCCTCCCCTTGCAAACATGCAGAAGAGCCAAAAGTGGCCGCAAAACTCACAAATAATGCAGAAGACTTTATGAAGCAGTGTTTGATTTGTCCATTCTGGGCTGCTGGAGAAACATGGTGCACTCTGTGGACGAGGACCAGCATCCTCTTTAGATATAAAGGGCTCATTCTAAGGTGATAAAAAAAAACGCACTGATTCCTTTTTTTAGATGATGGTTCAATAAAAAAAAAACAACTTGTGAATATTATATTCCATTTCTGCCATGTTCTACAACTAGATCCACCCAAATCCTTCACACAGGACGTCCTTACGTTTATGTTTTGGAAACACAATGAAAAAAGATGTTGATCCAATCTTATTCTTATTTTGAGGCTGTGACATCAAGTGCTGCCTTAATGTGTTTGCATTATATTTAGTGGACAATTACAGAAAAGTGCATTCTACATTTTGCTTTTCGGTGAAAATGCCTGCCAGATATAGATATGAAATGTACACGTTGCACAGCAAAAAGCAGGCACGATGCCGTTTCAGAGCCTAGTTAAAGCATTGTTTTGAAGCCATGAAAACCTCAACATGTTGCTGTTCATGCATCCAAACCCATATTTCAACTAACTCAAACATCCAAATCCAAAAACCACACCCCCGAGAATTTTTTTCTTTCTCCTCAGTGTGAAACAATGTCTGTCAGACACTCTGCGTCCCTCAGAGCTGCCGATTCAGTTTCTGTGTTTGCTTCTCTTTTGTTTCAAAGGCACTCTTGGTGCTGAACAGGTCGTCCACTGTATCCATGATCTCCTGCATTTCTTTGGACAGCTCCGCGTAGCTCTCCTTCAGCTCCTCCTGTTGCTGCCTCAGGTCCGTCGCAGCACGCACCAGCTCGGTGGCCTGGTGGCTACAGTGGCTCCTCAGCTGCTCCACGTCCGACAGCAGCACCTCCATGCTCTTCATCAGCTGCTCCAGCCTTTCGGCGGTTACCTCAAACCCTGATGTGTCCAGACTCTCGAAGTCGGGATCTTCTTCTTCTAGTCCCTTGGCCCCATCCTCTGGCTCTTCCTTTGACTCCATCCTCCTTTTGTAGCTGCTCTTAGGCACCCGATGCTCGAGTCAGACTTCAGTGACAGAGATATCTGGAAGAAAAGGGACTCATTTAGCTGGTAGCCTTTGGCTTTAGAGGGTCAAAGGGTAGAAAGAATGTAAATATCGAGAGAAAAGGCTGAGAAAGATGCAGAGCTGCTCAAACACCTGTTGTCTCTCTCAGCTGGTAACAAGTTTAAGCTCCTTGTGGGGGGTGAAAAATGCACCTCTTAGTAATCTCTGCTTGGGCACCTACGTGTACAGCGTGTGCGTGTGTGTGTGTGTGTGTGTAGGCATATGTCAATGTGCGTTCAGGTGCCCTTTCACTAACATATGCGGCCCTTTAATCCATTTAGGGCAGCTATCCTGAGCAACACCCTCCCCAGTCCAGACCATAGCTGGCCTGGGTGAGCAGCAGGCGGGACATCAGATTACGTGGTGCTTCCCTCCACCCAGCGTTTTTCACTGGCACGGCTGTCTGAGCAGGCAGTTTAATCCCATCCTTGTGAGCTCATCAGCGTGTGGCTTTGTCACTCTCATACGTACAATATAATCCCTCAACTATTCTGTCCGACCCCTCTATCTCTCTGTCTCAGCTCCTCTCAGGTGATGATCCGGTAAACCACTTCTCACTGTGTGACTGAATCCAACTCTTATGAATTAATTGAGTATCAAAAATAGCACCCATTAGTTTAAGCTAAGGCTATTTTGAGGATACAGAGCAGATGCACATCAGAGGAGGAGCATAAATAACTTAATCATGGTCAAAAATGGCCCTGAACTTCAAAGATGTTAATTCCACAGTGCTGCTTTGCGTAAACTCAACTTTCATTCTCTTATATTTTAGAACTGATAGCTTATATATGTAGTTTCATTAAATGGTCCACTAATCAAACATGGAGGAGTGGAGACAATGCTTGGAGGCTATGTGCAAATGTTTACTCTAGATCCTCACTGTGGACTGAGTTTTAGTGAAAGAGGTGTGAGATGACGCCCTCTGATGGCTCTTTTTGTAAAGTGCACTCCACTAAGAAAAAACACCAGGGCCACATTATCAGCTCCTGAGATAAAGTACCAGGTTAAGCAGCATTTAAAGACAAAAACGTCATCAACTGTAAAACTAAACAAAAGCTGTATTTGATACAAAATGTGCCTTGATAATGAAGTGTGGCTGGAGTGGATGGTTACAATATGTGAAAGCTGTGGGATTTTTTGTTTGAGATTTCAGTTAAAGCAATTTACAGTAAAGATATAAAGGCTAATTAATTCATAAGTTACATATAAATTTATAATTTTTGCATCTTTTTGCATTTAAATTTTATAGATATAGCATGTTTAACTGTTATACTACTGTAGTCTTATTATATCTTCTATTTAATACTAATATATATTACTTAATTTGAGAAAACCATATAGATGATTCCCAAAAAAAAATGTTTGCTTGAATAATTTTTGTGGAAAATAGAAATCATTGAATTAAATCTTAAGACACAATATTAATAAATTGTTGTCTAATACATTTGACAGCACAGCTGATAAATTTTCCCTTCTGTCACCTCACAGTAAAATGACAAAACACACCATCACCACCACGTGCTTAAAAACATGTTAAAGAGTCAGAACAGGGAAACTACCCTTTAAATGGCCGTACAGATAAGGAGCTGAAACGGTGACCTCACCACCTTCAGTCTCTTATCAACACGAACCAACTTGCAGCAGGCAGACTGATGTCAGGGGAGGACGACGCTCTGTCGGATGGTGCTGTAAACATCAGCCACACCAGAGGATGAATGAAGAATAATTCATTTGAGTTTCGGATCAATAACCATTAAACCCACCAGAGGATCAGATCAAGTAGTTGGCTGAATCAATTGATACATATACCCGAATGCATTAAAATTAAATGCATTATGCATGAAAAAATAACAAAGTGTTGGCCTTTAAGGCAAGGCAAGATCATGAAAGTTGTTTTGTTGCCCTTTGGATCAATATAAAGACATTAAAGTAAGCAGAGGAACTTTTATGTTGTTAAGTTGGTCTAACTTATATGTATTTAGTAAGTATATTTGGTTATGTAGGAATAACAACAAAAACAAGAAACGGAAGCAAATAAAATAAAGCAAACGGTATCTGATCTCATGAGAATCCACATTAAAATTTTAACTTTGTAAAATTATTATAATAAGAATAAACCAAATGTTGGAGGAAGCACAAGCATAAATATAGTTCCTCACCAAAACATAAAGAGGCACCAGTTATTATTAGCTAAAGACGCAACAGTAAAGGTAAAAAGAAAAGCTAAAAATGTACAGTTAGTAAAGTTGTAGTAAACCTACTATTGAGAAAAAACACAATTTCTTGCAGACATAATTACCTATTAGCATGAAATAAGAAAATGATCTCTTACTCTTCTCTGTTGTTATTCAGTGAGAGCATTCAGGATGCTTCAACATGCAGACTGAAGATAAGCTGTATAGATCATGTGTGAAGCATGGATCCTGTCATACCACAGCGGCTCTGCCCACAGTAATCACACGCACTGACTGTGACGAAGTTCATGGTGTTGCTATTTTAGACTGAACACTGTTTCTTATCAGCGATTCACACAGAAACTTCATCTGCGTGAGTGTGATGGGTGGCATCTGCACGAGTCCTACATCCCCAAAAGCAACTTCAGACTTTCAACATGTGTCTGCAATGTCTCCACATGGGGGCAGTGTTGTCATTCTGATTTTTTTTTTGTTCTTTTTTGAGTGTAGGAATGCTGCATGCATTTATATATGTGTTGGTATTGTCCACCTCTGCTATCATGCTTGTGTCTTATTTGCTCCTGCATGTCCATGTGGGCACATAATGTGTTGGTGTTTGCTTGGGTGCAGAGCTGCGATTGAGTGAGTTGAGTACAAGACGTGAGCCCCAACACGTGTGACCATTTAAATGCCAACATGTGTACTCATGTGTGTTTTTCTATGTATGTGAGTGCGGTGTGGGGGGTTTTCAGGAGTATGGATTATTTTCGCCCCGGCTCGTATTCAGAGGAGCCAGTCAAGCGTGAGGCGGAGAGGAGAATGGGGGCATTGTTGTGGTCCAGATGAGTGTCATAGGTGCCTCAGAAAATAGATTCACTCATGGGGGTTTAACAGAAACACACTTGCAACAACCGCCTGACCCCTCAGACTATGACCACGCTTGAACCCCTTTCACAATAATGAAAGGATTAAATGTATCAATTCTCATGGTCTGGCATCTGTATGTGGCTTAGGTTGGCTGTAACTGATTAGTGTTACAATACAGATTACCGAGGCATTGTTGCAGAAATAAAACAAGAAAACGTATGAAAAGTGTATTTAGTCTGGTCTGAAATAAAAGTAAATGACTAATAGGGGAAATTCATCATGGAGGTTGTTTTTCCTTACTTGAAGCATCAGGTGGTTGAGGTGTTTTAGATCAAGATAAATAATAGATAATATCTTGTAAATGTGAGCACTTTCGGGTACTAATTGTATCCTGTGTGGGAAAAACTCAGCTGTCCAGTGTTAAACAAGTAAAAAAAAACAAGCAATTACAATGAATTACTAGGAGAGAACTTTTGTCCTAACCGCCCTGTCCCCGTCTGTATCCTTATCTCTTTATGTGTGTCACACAAATGACCTCCACCCAAACATCTGGTTTGTCTCTGCAAAACATTGCCAGACAAGCCACCATCATCCCTCACTGAAGCTGAGAAAAAAGTGCACGGTGGTGTTTCCCCCCCCCTCCTCCTGTGATTTACACATGAGTAAATGGGAGCATAAAAAGGCTCCGTGTCACCGAGAGAATGGGAGAGTTATGGGCCGGTGGCTCGCATGCTGGATGGTGCCTCGGCCCACAGGACCCTCAGAGGACCAGGGGCTCTCCACCATGTCTTTACCCTCAGAACTGTTACACTATTTATGGACTCTCCTGGGTGTACATGGGCCTGTGATTTATGGCCCTCCATCTGGTTCTGTGGGGGTATTGTTGTTGATACTTAAGACATGGAGTCCTCTGAAGGTGGAGTCTCTCCGCCGTGGGTGGAATCATGGGGATCAGTGTGTGGTTAAAGAGGCTAAGCCATACATGAGTGGTTAGACTGGGGCTTTAGTGTTGGGTAAAAAAACAAGTGGGCATTCCTGGGTGTAAAGAAGTCAGTGAAAAGCCTGGAAAAAAAAAGTGATGGATAGATGCAACAGTACAAAGAATAGTTCAAACACAAACGTCAAACACGACTGAACATAAAAGCTAGAAACACTGTCCTCAAAAGTGTTTGCTTACTTTGCACACAAGTGCGGAAACTGGAGTACGGTAAGCAAATAACTGTTATCAAAAGCTATAAATTAAAAAGCTGAAGATATGTATTGCACTGTGTCAGAAGTAACATAAACATTGTATATTCAGTTACCAAGTTCTGCAGGACCGCAGCATCCTGTCAGTCTACTTAAGTCCAGACCACTGAGGACATGAAGCCCTTAGAGACATAATTTGTGATTTTGGGGGCTTTAAAAATAAAACTGACATGCCAGGAAAATTAGGCTTGGTAGAAAACTATCTTTAATCATGGTGTACACATCTTTTTATTTTCAGACAAGACAAGATGAAAGGAAAGAGTTTACTGCTTTTTTTTAAATTGGGGAAAATCAAAGAGCCTCACACAATGCAGTAAAAAAAGAAGTGTTTTTTAAGTAAAACTGGTTCTCATTATGATGCACCCACAGATAATTATCACCAAACTTACCTCATCTCAGCTCTGTGAAGCATCTCAGCATCTTTCACTTCGCTGTTTCGGTTTAATGTCTCTCAGCTCTTCTGTTTTGTTTCGCTCTCACCTCTGTCATCAGTATCATTTTCAGCTGTTTTTAACAGCCTTATCTATTAAAAACAAGCACTAATAAACCCACAGCAGAAAAACAGCAGAAAAACCTCTACAGTTCAGCATTATGCTCAAGAACAAAATTTGAATGACCAAACCACAAACCCTCTAAATACCATCCTAATGCACTGTAATAACACTACTTTGAATTCATTAAAAATTAATTTGAATATAAAAGAGCTAAGTACACATTGACTGTATTAATAATCCTGATGAGGAACATGACATAACATGCTGTTGTATGTGTGTGTGGGCTTTTACATACTGTCTAATGTCTTGGATCAAGAACCGAGTGTTGCTGGTATTTCTCTCTAAAGAATGATGAATATGCAGTGTGAAGCGGTTTAATTTATGTTTTGTTGGTAAAAGCGATGGAACAAAAACAAGCTGCCCTTCCCACAGGGTTTGTTTTTTGTTTTTTTTTTTAAACTTGGAGATCTGAGAGGCATTTCTATTTAAGCTGTCATTTACAGTTTCTTTCAAATGTCAGTCCCTCCGGATGGATGTGGGACAGTTAAATCCCCACAGATAAGAAAGGGTTGTGCCTAAGGTCTTTTGAGTAAATGTTGAAATGCATTGTAGAAAAGACGGATTTTCGTTTTTTTTTTAAAAAAAAAGAAAAGTGAAAGAACAACAGCTAAGCTGCGCTCCACCCCGAGCCTTCAGATCTGGATCAGTTTCCTCAAGACGTTGCCTCTTTTCTGGTAAATGGGTGGGATTCCTGATCCCATCCCTCCAGGGGAGTACAAGTGCATGAATAGCTAATGTTCCAACGAGGCCTCCTCCTACTTTTATTTGATGCCAGAGAATTTCTTCTTCATTGTCAGAGGAAAAACAAAGTGTACGCTGTGTTTTGGTCAGGAAAACGAGCGTAAAACTATACTACCTGAGTCAGATGAGAGGTTTGAATATCCTCTTGACTCGTCTAAAAGAATGAAACCAGATTGTGAAAAAAATGTGTGATTTATGTTCCTAATAATCTTTTGAAAGAAACTAGAAGTGACTCATCTCACTGGTATGGTATCAGTTATATCTGCTGGATGATTTAACATAAGGAAAGTCTCTCAAACTGTTACATCAGCCCCCTGACACTCCCTTAAAACTACAGATCTGTATGACCTGTCGTCTTCTCCCCAGGGTTCACGCCCCTCTCCGCCTGTCCGTTGTAGGTGTGTCTGAATTTCTGAGTGGAGACAGGTGTGCCAGAGGCAGAGCAGAGCCCCACCAGCGACTCTGCCATAAACACAAGCCCACTTCTTCCACGTTTACCTGCCAGATCACTCAGTTTGCCAGTAAACTGCTTCAAGCTACTACTGGCTTGTTTATCGTTTTTGCTAGTTCGCCTGTTGTTCTGTCCTCCTGTGTTTGAACCTGTTTTTCTCTTCCCTGCAGTCTCGTCTAATCTGCCCTGCGGCTCCTGTCTCTTGATCCTGATCCTGTCTCGTCTGGCCAGGTTTTGTCTTACCTGTGAATATCTGGTCAGCTTCAATCTGTACTACTTCCCAGGCAACACCTGGCTCGACTACAAACCTCACTCTTTTGCAGTAAATGTCAGGTTTTACCACACTTTCTGCCTCTCACCTGTCTGTTTCTACAACAGAAAAATGTCTCTCCATGTGACCTGATCTGTGGGTAAGGCAGGAAAAAACTTGTGCAAATGGTGGTGTTTCAGATTGAAGAGCTTGGAAGACGAACACGAGTATCCTTTTTATATTACAAGGATGTTATTTAAGGTAGTACGCACCGATTTGACCTCCTTATGACTTGTGTCCATTATGAATATCTAACGTGTTTAGAAGTGAAACATTTGGCCCTGTTCATGATAGGCAATACATATGACATTGATCCGCTCACGGCCCATAACAATCGATTGTCAGGTCTCTGCTGCACCTGATGTCAGATGACAGACAGCACCTCTCTCGCTTAACAGAGCGCTAACTGTTTTATGTCCCAGCCAAATTCTTGAGCTCTCAGTTTCTCGTCAGTTTCTCGGCCAAACACATGCGCTCATACATACACAAACAGATCGAAACAAAGCTCATCTTACTTTGTTTTGTTTTACCAGTGAAGTGCTACGCCTGACTTGCAGTACTAACAAATACAAGCATGTGGGAATGTGGCTTTCTCAGGAATCGTTGGCCCTAAAGTGAAACCACATTTCATCCAAGCGGAAGCGGAGTCGAGCGGAAGTCTTAGAGACACTTTCTGTGAATAGAATTTATATCACATCTCCCCTCAGATGAAATATGCAACACCGTGGATGTATTTCATGTTGATATCGTAACTTAAGGCACTTTAATACATTTTTAAAAGAGAGCATTCGTTCTTATGTAATAGGGGTTCAAAACATTTTTGTCTTGTGATCCCTCTAAGGGGGAACTCCACCTACGCATCACAGCTTGATAAAACGAACAGATTTCTGTGATGCAGAAAAGCAAAGTTCTTTTCTTATCCCTCAGTTTAATCTTTTGACCTCTGATGGGGGTCACGACCCCCAGGCTGGGAACCACTCCTCTAAAAAAAAAAAGAAAAAAATGGAAAAACTCTCCCCAGTTACCACCAATTATGCAATGTGAAATTGTCCTTGACGTACCCAGTTCTTCCCACAACTAAACCACACTTGTCTCAAATGATTGATAAACCTTTTTTCTATCATAGGAGCTGTCATGTCTCCTTTTTTTTTTTTTTTGGATATATCCTGCTGCTGCTGCCAGGACCTCATTTACTCTTATTCAGGGCTGGGAAACGGGTTTTAGACACCAGGGAAATCTGGTGTGCCTCTGCTCCTCTCACAGCTAATTAGTGTGTGAACTAATTGCACAGCTAACTTTAGCAAAGCGACAGCCTAGTTCCTTCTGCCCGCTATCTATATGGCAGGGAGGGAGATGAAGAGGAGCCTTCTCATGACTTCCAAGCTCCTTTTAGAGTATTCTTGTGAGAACTTTTACCTCGGGAGCCTTTAAGCTGGTTCAAATGATCGTTTTTTAGGAAAGGAAAACTGAGACCTTTTGTATTTGACCAAAAAAACACATCTGGTTTACTGAGACTCAACATTAAGTATCCAAACATGATGTTGTTTCTTGGGTAATGGACAAACTAAATCCTTTTAAAGCAGCTGTTTTGAACATCCATCAGACTGTCAGACGTTTTTGGAATAAAGATTTGTTCTCTTTCTCTCAAGAGTTAGATAAGAGGATAAATATCGACAGTAAATATGAGACTGACCACCAGCGTGTTAGCTAACATTAACAAACAGGCTGGAAACTTGCACTTAACAGTTTGTGTAGCTCCGTCAATACCGACAAGATTCAGAAAATCACGGCTCATAGTCAAGAAATAAACAACTTTTGTTTTCTGTAGTTGGATTTTTGTACAGAAATATAACAGGGACATAACCATACTAACTGTTTCCTGTTATTTAGAGTTTTTATGCTAAGCTAAGCTAATATCTTGCTGGCTGTAGCTTCATATTTGCAGCACATCAAAAACATAAGAATGGTATCAATCTTACTCAACATGAAAGTAAGAAACAGTTTATTTTAAAATATCAAAATTAGTTTCCCTTTATGGCACCTATACTTACTGTATATGGTGTTAACATGTTATATTGTGAAACTGTAGGGGATTGATGGCTAAAATTATCCAAAGCATGTGTTCTTATGTAGACCTGCCTGATATGTTTAGCCTCAGAGATAGTTTTTGTTTCGTGTTGCAAAGTCCATTTTTTAAGATTTCTGCCTCAAACTCATTATAAGAGAAGGAAAATCCATTTGTGTCATCATGCACTGAAAAAATTACACCCAACTTGTTTACTGGAACTTGTAGTAATAGCAGTACTTTTTTAGTAGCAACAGATGTTTTTTATTGCTGCGAACACCACAAAACAGTTTATTTTCTTCCCCATCCTACTGGATTTACAGTCCCAGTAGGATGATGTCTTGGAAACAAATAATAAGATTGTAGGCAAATAAAATAAAACTATCTGCAGTAAAGATATCACGGAGATGGAGAAGGACATATATTGTTGTTTTGTTGTCATTGTTTTTTTGGTGACCCCTGTAAGATCTGCTCCTAAAACAATAATGCTCAGTTGCTCTGCAGTTTTCGCTCATCTCTACTCTAACATCAGTTGTGGTGTTTTATGGTATTTTCTTCTACCTGCTGGGACTTCAAGCAGCTGCCACTTAAAAGATTACACACATGCTTTAGGTAAAGATTTCACACACGTCCTCACTTTCGCAGCTTGATAATAACGGTCCTTGTTTAGAGTTTTAAACACTGCTCCCTTTGTGGTAAACGAAACCGAGGTTTGACTGAGGTGAGTCCGAGACTCTTGGGGTTTGATGACCTTCACTTCCCCTGATCACTCTCTCAAAGTTGTGGCTGATGAGAAAAGCAGACGGGCCCCCCCACCTGCCACTCGCCTTCCTGCAGCCGGGGTTGGGCGGATGGATGGAGGCATTCCCCTCCGACTCAAATATGATATGTAACGCAACCAACACGCAGCAGATGACAGAGGAGAGAAAAATGAAGCAAGATTATGAGAAACTGATTTAAAGTTTCTTCGGTAGCAGTGTGTCAGGTTTCTGGGAATCTGAGCTGCAGGTTGTACGGGGGTGGCTGCAGAGAAGTCAGAGCACAGTGGGACTGGACGTGTCACTCACTTGTTAAAGTGAACATATAAAAGTATCAGTCACAAGAAACGGTGGTAAAGTGGCACCTGGTTTAGAAATGTCCAGACCAGATGCAGAGTGAAATGCTACTAAACCTCATAATGTGAGATCAGAGGTCAGGGTGTGTGTTGCTTCTCGATGGAGAAATGTTAAAGAAGAACTGTGTAAAATATGGCAAGAATACATGTTTAAAAAATTCAAAAAATATGAATTAACCTAACAAAATGCATCCCTCTATCATTAAGCATTACTTCTTTAAGCTTAATGTTTAGTAAGTTTTCATATATTGTCATTATTTTTTAAATATGCAAGCCCACTTTGTAGCAAGATAAATGTTTTTTACAAAAATGAGCAAATAAAGCTGAAGTATACAATGCACAGATGGATGTAAGAGCAAGTAAACCGGGACAGGAAAAGAAATTAAGAACTCCTGTAAACAAAATGCTGTGTTTGTTGTAATGAAATATAAGAGAAAATGAATCTTGATCTTGGCTCCTCTGATTTTATCAAATGTTTCTGTGATGCATCTAATTATAAAACTAGTCAAGCATAAGTTTACATCATTCATGAAAATTTTAGGCAAACAAATTCTGTAAAGGGTATTTTTTTACTTTACGATCATAAATAGATTCTGGAGTCACATAAAGAGCATTTGTTTGAGCCAGTTCCCAGGATCGTCCTTTCAATGCAGCTGGTTACTTCACCTGTATGACATCATTATCTTCGGACAACTTGACACCAGGTAGTGATGTAACAGAAATATGTTAAAAATAGAAGAAAGTAACCAGGAAAAAAAGACATGATGCATTGAATCTCCACTGAAGGTCAAACACCAGTGGATTGTGTGACTCCAGGTGTGTCTGAGCTCCTCTTACACTGACATCACACCACAAATCCTATCTCTTCACTGGGAACTTAAATTTATCATCCGATCTGGTGCCATTGTTACATGGGGGCAAAGAGGGAAATAACCGGACAATAAGGAGGGATAAAATGTACACGATGGATTTAAGAAACATGTTCTATCTGATCATCCTCCTGATACCATAATACCTATTTGTCTCGAGCTGCAGTTCATGCTGCCACCTGTCAACCACCTGCCTGTGCAACCAAAAGAGTTTCATTGTCCATCAGTGAACTCAGTAGAACAACACAAAGTAACCTTGTTTTTTCCCAGGATCTTGTATAAGCCGAGTGATGACAGACCCACAGTAGTTTCTTCCTGTGCTGATTAGAGATCAGCTCACTGTTTCTCTCTCACTGAGTGTGAAATATACACATAGGGGGCTTTCCTGGCTTCAGGCACCTATGAGATATCACGACAATAACTTTCTCTGACTTGGATTTCATAATTTTTAAGTATATATATTAATTCAAATTTTGCATTCAACAATAGAGTTTAATGTTGATTTCTGTCCCAATTAAAATGTAAGCTGCTATCTCTGAAAAAATCTAATTTGAACAAAAGAACAAAGAGCTCTTTGAATAAATGTTGTGGAGACGAGCTATTAAAAAAAAGTCAAAAAATATACATTTCTGTGTTTGAAAATGATAAAAAGCTCTGTTTTAAATTATATCTCCAACTCCTGAAAGCAACTTCTTTACAGTTAAGACATACATTTATAATAAATAAATACAAATTATAGAATAAAACTCTTTAAAATGACCATTTTTATTCTTGGCAGTGATGATACAATCACTTTTTTCTAAAACCTCCCAGATTTCTGAGTATATTTAGCATCTTACTTGTGTGCCAAATGTACAAAAGCCCCCACTCTTTTCCCACCACATCAGCATACATAATGCGGGTGCCACATGGGCAGTGATCAGAGATAGCATTACACACCCTCTGAGGCATTTCCTGTGGTGTTTCCTGCTTTCTTCATGACTTCATGTGCTAATGTCCATTAATCCTGTCAAACTCTCGACAGCTCTCTCTGTCTCAGGGTCTGATATCACAAAGGCTCACCCTCTCTCTCTCTCTCTTCCTCTCTCACACTTGTCGCTCTGACCTGAAAGCAGCAGACTGGGGCTCTGAGTGTTTCACAGCCGATGGTGGAGATAAGCCTTGTGTGGAGGTGCACACTTGCTTGTGTGTGCATGTACGAGAAGAAAAAACAGAGATCTGCAGTCTATGCCGTTAAACCCCAAGGGAAAAAAATTGTCTGGGAAATTTTGGAACTGATGCTGAACTGAACAAAGTATGTGTCAAAAACATCTGAGAGCAAGTGCAGGTTCAAATATATGAGCATGTGGTCGTAAGCTAAGCACAGTGTATGAATCTGCAAAGCATTTTTAGTGTGTTGTTGTGTCTGTGAAGCTTAATGGGTCATTTTTCAAAACTACCATTTTCTGAATGTGTCATCCGCTCATAACTGACATGCACAGTCTCAGTCAAGTCTTTATGGATTTTTATTTTGGCTGCCCTCATCTATTTTTCAGTTGCACCCTTTGTTATGAGGCTATTTTTGGCTTCTCATCCGTCATATTGCCCTTTGACTCCTCAAACATCAGACATTATTTTTCTCTTGCGTGACACAAAGTTCAACAGCAGTCCTTGCCATGTCTCCACCATTGTCTGCCACAGATAAGCCTGCCTGTAACCATCCAGTTACACAGTAGCATAAAATTTAGCTGACTCAAATGCTGATTTAGTGATCAAAACTCCCAAACCATGCACACACTTGTCTCTCTTGCACGAAAAAAACACAAGTGATTAATGATGGGTGTGATATGCAGGGATTTTGGTTGTTGATTCTGCATCTCATCAGTTCCATTTAAGCGACATATTGGCTTAACTTGTAATTTTACACATTTGTCCTCTATAAAAACATAATATATGTAGATGGTAGAAAATGGAACATGTATTTGTTCTGTTGCAGCTCACGGGATTTAACAAGGTGACCAACCAGAAGTAGGAGAACAACAAGACATCAACAGGCCTGAGCAGTGGCAGGAAATGATATCAGAGGCTTGTATTTTCAATGGAAAGAGCAGGTGACTCAAATCAGAGGAAATAAGCCCGATTAAACAGAAACGTCAGCTACATAGGAATGTAGCACTTAAAATAAGGAAACTACACCTTAAAAAATACGGAATAAACCTCCATCTATTCTTCAAAACAATATTAATAATCCATATCAATATGATTTCCTCTCAAAATTCAACCTTACTCACAACTTCTTGTGTTGGTATTGACAAACCAGGCCTCTTGATCTAAATATAAGTACAGTTAGACGAAATTAATAGAATATTACTACACACAAAGAAGTTTTTTATTGAAGCTCTGATCTGGTATTCTGTTGCCCACTTGATCAAATGTTCTCTCCCTTTTATGCATTGTAAGTAATGTATGTTTTCTTACATTCACTGACAATACTTTGACATGATTACACAACATTTAATGGCAGTATGGAGTCCTGTTACAAGCCTACAGTCTCGTTGACACACAAATTTATGTAAGAGTGTAATTTTTTACATATTCAGTCATCTAAGAAGCATAAGTATGACAATGAGTAAACAATAAGTAAATTAAATCAGCGGCTACATGACACATTAACCAATAGGTAGATAAACCAGACATAGGCTAGGTAGTTGTAAAAATTGATTTGCACAGTTACAGTGAAACTGGATCCATAAAAGTTTTACAAGTTTATCATTGCCAAAAGGGTTCATGTCAGGACACAACATGTGTAAAAAAAATATCAACACTGAGTTCGCTAATTGCTAGCTGAGTTACCAGTAAACTGATGTCAGACACAAATCACAAATCAACATTTATAAAACTGTAAAGAACCCAGCTAGCATTTCAAGGAGCAGATAAAAAGTGGTCTTGGTCACGGATCTGATAAAATGGTGGATGTAACAATATCAGAACAGGGACACCAGCTCATGCTATTGGCTGTGACACAAACTTTTAGACCCATGCTCTTGTGCTGCACAAACAAATCTCCAAATTCAACCTAAACACACAAAACACTGTGACAATAACAAGATGAAAAGACAAGATTTTGTGAGTACAGACCCTCAATCTGCTCTCTGATTGGTGCTTAAGGGTGTTGTCCTTTTTTGCGTGCATATGTATGTGTGCAAGCAGTTTTCATCACTGACAATAGACTTCAGTCACGTTAGGTTGACAGGTTTGCAATGGTTGTTTGTCTAATTTTATGAATTTGCTGAGTGTTACAAAGAGTTAAAGTTAAGCAAAATGATGTGAAAGTTAAAAAATAAATAAATAAATAAATAACACAACTCTCTGACGTGCATAAACATCGTTAAATGCAGGAAATATTTATCTTGAGGTCAGGAAGTCATTTTGTGTGTCCCACAGCCCAAGTCATCTGAGATAAATGCCTGTTTTTGAACAGCACATAATTTCCTGATGGTGCAGAGTGTCACATGATAAACGAGGGCATTTGGAAGTTGTTAAATGACGACCAAGTGAAACTAATTTTACCAGAATCTCCTTAATTTTAAAACACAGAAGCTAAGTTTTGAAGACAGCATGCAAGATGCTTATAGGTGGAATATACCACCAAATTATAAAATCAAACATGCATTCTCACATTAACAGTTAAACTGCATTTATAAACTTTTTTAAAACTGACATCAACCCAGTATTATGCTGATAACTACCTATAAACCTTTTGGAAACTGTTTTCAGACTGCTATAAGTTCATGACCACAAACTTCTTACTTGAACTCAAAACTATTTGGACTATGGGACTTCCACTTAACTGAAGCTGGCCATGCACGCCTCCACATGTAGAGGGAAAAACAGTTATTAGCAAACTATAATTTCTTTCAGGGGAAGACTAGACACTGACATGTTGAGAGGACAGCATTGTTTGTCTGTTCAGCTGCTACCTGAGGGGAAAATCCTTATCACTTTCAGGATTTTAGCGGTGTCAGTTGACAATGAAGTCATCTTGCAGGGAGAAAGATGATACTGACTGGAAAGGCTCCAAGGCCAAGCCTATTCCCTGTGGGACAATTATTTAGCTTGCAACCTCACCTGTGCCAACATTACCATCAGTCAGCAGGGAGTGTGAGATCTATGAATCAAAATATAAAGGAACATTTATTCTCAAGGAGAAAACAGACCTCACTCTCTTCAGCTACAGCTCAAGCTGAAAACTTTGGCTAACCTCCTTTTTATTTCAGAATTTCTCAAGAAAATGAGATTAAGATTAAGTAAAGTGTGGAAGCAAGGTCAACAGGAAGAGGGGCAAGGAAATTAAAAAAAAATACGTGTAGGACAGTGCTTCTCCATGAGTCCAACACAATGACCCGATTTCCATTCAGTGATCACAGACACGTCCTGCCCCTACACTATTGTTTTTGTGCCTTAATGATGAGCTAATAATACAGAGGAAAGGGCAGAGATTGTTTTTATGTTTCCTTTAAATTCAGTTTGCATGCCGGGACACAACTGGAATCGATTACTGGTACTGCAAATGTCAGTCAAAAAAAAAAACCACATTAACTGTTTTCCAAGGTGTTATATTTAAAGTAACATTACCTCTCCAGAGATCCAGATAGAGTCATAAAACATGTTTTTACTATATTTTAAGTCACGTCAATTTAAATTTTTGTAGCACCAAAGTACTACATAAGTTGTTTCAAAGGTACTTTACATATGGAACATGTCTAGACCACAGTGAGATTTACAGAGACGCAACAAGTGACAGCAGTTCACACATGAGTAAGCAGTTGGCAACAGTTGTGAGGAAAAAAAATATCCTTTCAACAGACAGAAACTGGCTCAGAGGTGGGCGGCCAAGTAACATGATCAGTCAGGTTGAGATAGAGAGAGAGTTGGAGAGATGCACTGTAATACGACAATAATAATAATAATAAAACAACAGATGCAGTTAGCATCAAGTAGGATGCTATGCTAATTGGCCTAACCATGATCGATGTGAACCTGCTGGATAAAAAGGCAAGTTAATAACGAGCATAACTGAGACATGAATGCTAACGGATAGAATGAGAGGATGAGCAAAGAGCTCAGTGTGTAATGAAAGTCCTCCAGCAGCCTCAGTCTAAATGACAGCATAACTAAGGGCTGGTCCAAGGCGAGCCTGAGCTTGCCCTCACTATAAACTTTATCAAAAAGTGAAAGTTTTAATCCCGCTCTTAAATGTAAAGAGGGTGTCTGCCTCCAGGACTGAAACTGCTAGATGTTTCAACAGAAGAGGAGTTTGGCAGCTAAATGCTTTGGCTCCCATTTTTACTTTTATCATCCAAGGGAGGGTGTCAGCAAGCAAACTATTCCCCAACAGCACTCTTGCAGAAATTCCTGTCTGTGTTATACAATATATTTAAACATCTGTCTCATATGATTTCTTCCTATGGCAGTTTAAGGATTCCCTTGAGTGACCTCTGGGTGACTATCACCACTGCATGTAGGCCAAATAATTTGATCTAGTAGTAGTAGTAGTAACTGGGTTCTTTTGTGATTTCCTGGATGAGTTGGGACCTTGCCAGACTGCAGGCTTGGATAAGAGAGACAAATGCTGATAGAAGGAGATAGAGAGAACCTGATATATGTTGCATAAAGAGGCTGAAATAATAAAACCAATGAGCTGTGAGATTCAGTCTTGAATTGATTTCTTGATTTAACCGGTTTGGTTAAATCAAGAAATCAATAACATAGAACCTGTCTGAAAAGGTGAAGTAGGATAAAAGATCTCCAAAAGCAACACATTGTGACACAATCTAAAGAAATTCAACAACAGATGAGAAACAAGGTCCCAACTCATCCAGGAAATCACAAAAGAACCCAGATCATCATCTAAGGAACTGCAGGCCTCACTTGCCTCAGTTAAGGTCAGTGCCCATGATTCAACAATAAGAAAGAGACTGGGCAAAAATGGCATCCATGGCAGAGTTCCAAGGCAAAAAACACTGCCGACCAAACACACAAAAACTCATCTCACATTTATAAAACATCATCTTGATGATCTCCAAGACTTTTGGGAAAATATTCTGTGGAATGACGAGACAAAAGTTGAACTTTTTGGAAGGTGTGCATCCTGTTACATCCGGTGTAAAAACAGTATTTCATAAAAAGATCATTATACCAACAGTCAAACATAGTGGTGGTGGTGTGATGGTCTGCTGCTTTAGGACCTGGACAACTTGCCGTAATTGATGGGAACATGAATTCTGCTCTCTACCGGAAAATCCTGAAGGAGGGTTAGGGCCATCAGTTTGTGACCTAAAGCTCAAGTGCACTGTTATGCAGCAGGACAATGATCCAAAACACACCAGCAAGTCCACCTCTAAATGGCTTTTAAAAGAAAACAAAATGAAGGTTTTGGAGTGGCCTGGTAAAAGTCCAGGCTTAAATCCAATTGAGATGATGTGGCATGACCTTATACAGGCCATTAATGCTCGAAAACCCTCCAGTGTGGCTGAAGTTCCTGTTGATTTTAGCCTAGGGGTGTCAGCACGTGATTTGTAGGTCTTGATGAGTACTACGATTCAACTTTTGTTTGGTCTTTCTATGACATTCCTGTGGATTGCAGTACCATTTTTCTGTACCTAGGTGACGCTAGAGAGATCTTTGCACTGAAGGGGTCAGTTTTTCCATTTTGTGTGTGCCAAATTTGGTGAGTTTTTGAGCATATTTAGGGGGTCAAATGAAGGTTCAAACAGACCTAATAATAATAATAATAATAATAATAATAAAGAAACCTTACAAAAACAATAGGGCCCTCGCGGGCTCAGGCCCATAAAAACATGAGTCCAAAGGGATCATACCTGAGAATACAATCTGGGTTTTGTTGGTCACTGTATATGCATGCATTATTCTTGGAGCTTACGTAAAGATGTTACATAACAGAAAAGAGCAGTTTTGCACTGAACTTTTTTCTAAGAGGTCAAAGTTGAGACCTGACATTAACTTAAACAATGTGACCTCTGCTACTGTCTGTAATTTCTACCAAGAACTTATGGGACTGTCACCTTGGGCAAAATATTGGAGAGAACACTAATCTGAGAACCTGGAAGCATTTAAAGAGGCCCAGTGTGGAGACCAGTGTAATACACAGAAGTACCAAATTCAACTGTAACAGCTTTATCAGCTGAAAACTTTCAGATACTGTGTATAAATCAATAGAAACAAAATGTGTTTGTAGTCTACAGAAAGGTTTGTAATGAGTCTCTGAGGGAATTCCACTCATAGTAGCTTGTTGTGCTGTTTTTGTGTTTGGACTTGTTTTCCACCACAAACTGAAGGGTTTTTAAGTATTTATGGAGATTATTGAGAGGATTTATGGAAAAATCAGTACATTAATTTTAATACTATTTCCAACTATATTACCCTGCCAAAAGAGCAAAAAATGGTTGTATTACTGCATAGATTTATGATTTTGTTGCACATTATGCACAAGAATTTCTCGACTAAAAAACTGGCACATGCTCAATGGACACAAGTAGAGTAATAAAATAACCAAGGGAATATACAGACATTAAATATTACAGGCCATGTTTTTATTTTTTGCCATTTTTTATGTGCATCTAATAATATTTGTACTCTCTTATTAAACTGGCGCTTTATGACTACAGTTTGATTAGTTTAAATCAAGTGTTTCGTTTAGGTAGAAGAGGTTGTGTCTGTATTTTTTGAACCAATAGAGGTCAAATCGCAGAGTTTTCACTGTCATCCCGCGAGCGTGAGCCGCCGGTCATCAGACGCAAAGGATCATGCACCTGTTTAACGTCACCTGTGTCACCAACAGACCAAACGAGGGCGCGACATTTGGGCTGCTAAAGTTGCCAATTAGGTCAACGTGAAAGCAGTTTCGTTTCGTTTCACAATTCGTAACTTTTAAACGCTTTTAATGAGGAAAGATTTGTCTCCAGGAGCGGCGGCAGCGAGGAGCCGAAGATTCGCTCATGTGCTCTTCACGAAGACACCGCCAAAGAAAAGGAGTGAGTGAAAATTTTATTTTATTTTATATCATGCCACCATGTCTGTGAGTCATGAATTGGCCCGCAGGCGTTGTAAAATCACGCGTCCTGTAACGCGGTGTGCTGCTGGTCCTCGTGAACAGGTGTGTCTGCTGTGCTGTTCAGGTGAAGCGCGTGCGAGCAGCTGCAGGCCAGACTGCAGGCTTGGATAAGAGAGACAAATTCTGATAGAAGGAGATAGAGAGAACCTGATATATGTTGCATAAAGAGGCTGAAATAATAAAACCAATGAGCTGTGAGATTCAGTCTTGATTATGTGCTGGTATTTGTGTGATGGACACAATGGACAGGAAGTTCTGGTCCTGTGATGAGACATGAACTCTGACACTCACACACATCCTTTGAGAACTCAACTTACATAACTGGATCATCATATTAAACCAGAACCTTCCAGCCAAAGAATTATGTTTATCAGAGCAATAAAAAAAACAAATCAGCCATTGATTTTTGTTCTTTTAACTTGGAAAGACGTCAGACTGTTATGCAACAGCCGCAGATGGAATAAGGGGGCGGAACTGTGCAGCTTTTTGGCATTTCATAGGTGACTTTCACACTGAATCTCTTCGATTTTCATAAGTGATGATTAATGCTGAACATCACCATGAACCACATTTCAAGTTTTTGCCTCTATGATTGACAAGGCCCCTTTCCCCCCCATGACATCTGCTCCTGCTGTTAGGTACTGAATTAAAGAAATAGTTTGACATTTTGGGAAAATTGCTTACTCACTTCCCTACAGAGACACAGGAGTGAAGATCCATACCACTCAGGTTTTAACTGTATATGAAGCTGCAGCTAGTTAGATCAGCTTTCCATCAAAGCTGGAAACAGAGGAGAAACAGCTGTGTCAATATAGATCTGCACCTCCTGTCTGATGGTTTCTGTGCATGTGCTTATTTCAGGTTGTAAAGCCCGACTAATGGCTTATTTTAAGCCTAACTCTTCCCCTAACCAGTTATGTTCCATGGCTTCATTTTTGCACTTGATTGGACAGCAGGGTGCGAATGAGCAACAGCTAATCTTGATCCAGATGCAGGAGTCTGGTGAGGACTCCAGGAAGTTGATGTTTCTCTTCACATAAAGCTTTTTTAAGTTGTGATATCACGTTTTTACACTTCAGTTTTTGATTGAAGCACATTAACTATATATATTAGAGCTTTAGACGTGCTAGTTGGGAGAATTTTGTTAGCTAACATGTGGACAGAGTGAGACTAGCTGTTACACACCTTTTAAATATTTTACTAGACTGCTGGTTGAAGCTTCAGCAGAAAGAGATCTCATTTTTCTCTTGGTCTTCTCAATGTGAAAAACTGATTAGGTCAAGGTCATCTTTAAATTTAAGTCTCTAAGCTTAAGCTGTGTGTTTGCTCCCATTCATCCCTGATCAGGAAGGGGAAGTTTAATGACAATTTCCTTCCTCACATCAAGAGAAAGATGGCAGGTGTTCTTCTCACCTCTAAATCTCGTGAGAACGTAATTTGAGATTGGATGACCTTAGCACCTTCACCCCCAGTGTGACACCCCGTAACGTTACACCCGGGACAGACCTGACCCTCTCCTCTCATGTCCTGTCAGTGGTTTGGTTGTGGTGATTTACTGTCCTCTGCTTCACTTCTAATGACATTGTGGCCCTGGTTTATGTGTCTATAGGGGCCTTTTAACCACAGTACTGTAGCAGTGTTGGTGTGTCAGTGTGTTGGTTTGTTGGTCCACATCTTTGTTCTCGTCTGAAAATCCTCAATAACTATATAACAGTCTGCAGATGATGAATCTTAATAACTCTGCTGATCCTCTTTTCATCGGGTGCCAACCAGGGTTCACATTTGTGGTTTTGTGTGAAATTTATCAACCGCTGGTTTTGATTAAATACCTGTGGAACTGATATGTAAATCTTAGCTGTTAGGATACTATAATACAATGAACTGTGTTAAATGGTAAGCATTATGCATGCTAAACATCAGCATGTTAGCATTGTAGACTGTTTTTATAATAGAACAGGTGTCATGTGCAGATATTTGGAGAGATGCATGATTTGTATGTTTTTTAGCCAATACAGATGACTGATAATTATCTTCTTTTAATGGTCGATACTTATAAGAACCGATCATTTTAATTTTTTTTCCTTTATGCACACTTGAGGGTGGGAAAGGCCAAGATGAAGTAAGCAACAAAAACCTCAATGGTGCGTAAACCAACTGCAAAGGTACATACTGCATCGGAGTGCATCAGTGTGTGTTTCATTCATTTAAAATTCTGTTTCTGTCCCTCTGATGAATGCAGGTCTATGGTTTTATTTCTCTTTCTCTGACTTGTGATGAAACTATCTGCCTTTTAGTATCCTTAAATGCTCCACGATGTTCACCCGCTAGTTTCTAACTGCTGTTTGTTGCTGGGAGTTTAGCATGCAGTGGGTTTTTACAACTTTATAGATAACAACAGCTGTCTGCTGCAGCTGAAAACGACACTGAGAGCAGTGAGAGTGAACCAAAAGAGGGAAAAGTGATGGCCAGGACAAACATTGAGCTCAAACTCACTCTGGACCTCTGCAAAGCTGAGAGAAGCTGCAGATTCAGGTGATAAACATCAGCTGGTTCATCGCTACAGGCAGCCCCTTTTACATTTTATAACATAGCTGCTGTAAGTGTCAATGTCAGTCAGTCAAATATATCCAAATATGTTCGGACGAGATCTTTCCTCGTAATTAGGATATCAATCCTATGGAAACTCAGAGATGACAGATAACTTATGTCGCATTTGTGTCAAAAGGCCATTGTCTACTGTACCCGTCTTTGTCGCATGAAAGCAGTCGTAGCGAAGGCGGGTAAAGTTTATGATGAGCTGCAGCTGTCAGGTACCTTTCTCTCTCTCTCTCTCTCTCTCTCTCTCTTTCTGCGTCTCCTGATTGATGTTTTTAATGGAGGACTCTCAGACGGATGGCTCCACAGGATGTCTTTGGTCCCGCGCTGTATCACGTTTCTCTCCCTTGAAGATTATCTTAAATCACTCCGCAACCTGCCCTATTTATATTGAGGTCCAGGTGGTATGTGTGCAGCACGTGTACAGCACCAGTGTGTTTTATAGAGGTGGTTTAGAGGGAAAAACAGTTATGTGTGTGTGTGCGCGTGCCTGTGTTTAATGATTGTAAACCTGCAATGCTGATGTCCAGTGTGATCCAACACTTTTATCTCTGCTCTGCGTAAAGCAGTTCCAGAAAGCATGTGGAGTTCAAAAGCTCTGTGGGGGGAAAAGAAACCCAACCGTGCTTCCATAAGAGGCATGATACATATCTAGAGCATATTTGATGACCAGAGCAGCTGGAGTGCTTTTTGGGAGACTGATACTACAATAACAACAGATTTAAAGGAGAGTTCATGAGGGGGAAAAAAAGATATTGTTAGTTATTTAAAGAGACAAACCAGATTTTCTCTATTGTTTCCATATCAGCTCATGTGTATAAGTTCATGGCAGCTTGAATTGTGCTGGTGATATCGAGGCAGTTTGAGTGATGGCACTGCTGAATTTCCATTTTCTGCAGAGAGCTACCTTTTGTCAGTGCCCGATAAACTGTTGATGCCGAGAGACGTGATATCTCTCTGTTTTCCTAATCTCCGCTTGAGGCCGGAGCTGAGATCTCCCTGCCTGCAGGAGGAGGGCAGCGAGTCTTTTGTGTGGGGGGTCACGATCTTTCACCTGCTGCTGGCAGTCTTCCCTGCTGGGAGGTGACATGTAGGAGCTGAGGCGTGAAGGAGACAACAGGAGAGGAGGGAGCAGAGGAGGAGGGAAAGACAGAGAGCAAGAGGAGGATGGCAGAGGATGCAGTTGATAAAAACAGACAAATACTTTAATAGAAACTCTATATGATTAATATTATGTACAACTATTTCTTCTGTATAAAGAGGATTGAGATTTTAGGAAAGTGAAGGAATGTGAAAACATCTCTAGAGACAAACTTGACACGGATACAAGCCAATATTGTTGAGGCCTGACTGTTTTTAGGAGAAATAAAAATAAAAAAACACAATTTGAGATGAGAAGCAAAATAAACGGCAGAGCAACCATATTTAATTGTACTGGTTCACCTAATAAAGTGTCCGCAGTGAGTGTGTATATATTTTTTAGGTCATAGAAGCAGAATTTACCACAGTATTAACATTGCTATCATAAAAATAAGATGAGCAGTAATGAGAATATCTTGCAGTCCCGAGAAGCCCCCACATCCATCATCACCTCGCTTTGTTTCAATGAGACAGCCATGATTTCGGCTGCACAGCTGAATGACCTTTCCTGCTTTCCTGCTTGTCATTCAGGAAAAGGAAGCGAGCTGTGCTAACAACCAGGGCATCCAGCTTAAATTTAGCTTCTCCACAGATGCATACGGGGCACACACTCCTCCACAAAACTCCTGCATTGTGTGAGGCACGACACTTTAAGAATGTTATTAAAAATCAGAGAGAATGTTGTTAACCTTTAGTGAAATGTGCCTTAAGCCTTAGAAACGCTGTCCTATTTAAAACGTAAAAGCTGTCTACTGTAGATAAAAAATGTCAGCTGTAAGACACGCACTGCTGCCGCTATCAGAGAGTGAGACGGCTGTCATTTTTTCTCACTACCTGCCGTGAGTGAAGATGCAAACATCACTGGCCATCTGGGCAGACATGCAAAGCATGCCCTTTCACATGCAAAGCCGTGTTCTGGCCTCACGAGGTTCAGCCGGGCAGCGTAGAAATATCAGAGGAAAGATGATTCACACACTGTTTCAGCATCATTCTGGTTGAATTCCTCTGTCACAAGCTGTGGATACTTATTTAAACATAATTGTTTTTTTAAATTGTACATTTTTTGATCTGCATGGAAGGTGTTTTATCGAGTAAGCTTTGATTTATTTTTATACTTTCTAATAATGTGATTCTTGCTTTGATGGATGAGCCTCTTCGACCGCTGCTTCCTGTTATAATTTCCAAATTTCACAGTTTGTCGTCAGTTGTGCATGTGTCAGCGTGTGTGTCAGAGGACAAAAGGTTGATGGATATCACCATGTGTTTCCTGTTGCTCTCAGGTGTGTGTGTGTGTGTGTGTGCGTGTGTGTGCGTGCACGCATGTTTGCGGTCGCTCGTGTGTCTTCAGGTCCAGCCCATGTTTCCGTGGCCCAGACTGGAGCAGCAGACAGACATGCAGAGACCTGCTCTGTGCTGCACAGGGATATTTTTGGACTGTTGTGTTACTGTGAAACAGGCTGCTGAAGGAGCTTCCTTTTCAAACCCAAATGATTCTTTTTCACGTTTTGGAGGCTTGATTGTCTATTTAGCACCAGGCTGTTTATACATTCAGACTTCATAACTGTACAGTGTGTGCAGTGTTATAAGTGTTTACATCGACAGTGACAAAATAACTAGCCGACACATGCATGCAAACAGTTCACTGCAGCCTTGAGATTAGAGGACAAAATCCTCTCCAGAGGTGAAAAGAAAAAAGACTGAGGCCTCTGTCAGGACTTGATCTAGATGCAACAGCGACCAGACCTCCCAACCTGGGGGCTAAATACAGATAACCCAGATATGGGACCTTGACCTGATGTAGCAGAATGCAGACTTGCATGTGCTCACACAGTGAATCATCAGATGAACTTGCAGAGTGTTTCTTTTATGTAACATCATAAAAGCAGGCAGAGGTTTAGCTTTGACATCATCATAAGTCCTGAAGTCGAGTCCTTTAGATTAGTTATTCTTCATGATTTAAAGGTTAAACAGTTTGAATATGTGTTTGTATTTTTGGATCGCGTTGTAGGATAACTTATCATGCATCAAAATGGGAACATCTAATGTTGTACCCCTTAAACGCTCCAGATATAAATGAGTTTTGTTGCTATGATAATAATCATGGCAGTACTAATGTGAACCCAACAATTCTGCTTTCTTGCCCACAAATAATCCTGCAAAAAAGGGGTGACTACCAAGTTAATATCCCCTTCACTTTTCTGCAGTGTCTTACAACTTTTCTTGCAGTCTTCATTCCTTTGTTTTGTGTTTTTCTTCTTAAATGTTCTTTTCAAAGTCTTCCCTTGTATTGTGCACCATGTTTTCATAATTGATTCGATGCATGTGCGAAGAGTTTAAATTTAGACTGCTTCATGCTGCTGATTGCGCTTCAAGATGGAAGCATTTAAATTTGATGACATGTCAAGCTCCGTGCTGAAATGACTCGGGTCATCCTGGGTTTTTAGGTCTGCGCTGGTATGTGTCTGTCTGTGTGTGTGTGCCTCTGTGTGTGTGTGTGTGTGTGTGTGTCTGGTTTGAATCATTAAATATGGCTCAGATGAGCTGAGATATTTGGATTACCGATAGAACAATGCGCTTGTTGACAAAGGAGCCCAAACGAATCCTGCTGATTTGACACATGCCTGTTTCTCACACCCATAAACACTTCACCTCCTTCACATGTGAACTGAAGCGTGTGTGGGCACATTAGTGCATAAGCGCTGTACGTTACGGCCCACCCTGCGCCTGCGATAACTGCCGCTGTCTGTATTGTTCAGCAGGGGGAAAGCATTCCTGCAGACAGACCTATAGACCGTGATTTATGGACATGCGAGTTCTCAAGCTCTTTCGATACTTCTAACCTCTATTTAAAGTACCTTCGAGATCTGCTGTAAAAACAAGTTTCACCTAATTACAAGGTTTGTGACTAGAGGGAAAGTTTGGCCCACTGTCTCCGACGCTTAAAATGCTAACCTTGGAAAATATGTTGATGCATGCTTTCAAAATAGCTTTAATACCCACCTGGTTGAACAAGAGCCGTTGTGAAAGGAAGGATTACCAAGACTGTAGCGTTATTTATAATCAGATTAGTTTAAGTGCTGCTCTGCAAAGATTTTTATTTGTAGAAATGACAATGCTCAAAGGACAGATACTGTTAATCACTCATGCGTGTAATACACAGTGTCTTGATTGTACAAAGCTTGTAATACAGAGTCTTTGCATGTGTTTTTCTTGCATATGACTCTCATTTTTATCATATTAATAAATGTTTTAGCATCCAATATCCCTCTGTGTTTTGAAATTCTGCTCACAAAGGGGAGCTCATCAGATTTTAACACCATCCAAACTATGTTTAGATGTGTACAGGAGTGCTGCTTTTTTAGGTGAAAAAAGTCGTATAAAGCCTTTTGTTTCTACAGATGGAGCTTCACAAAGTCAGAAAGATTACATGCAGTTTGGGGCTACAAGGTTGAAAATGAGAAAAATCTGTGGTGATAAAAAGAAGTATGATCACCAGACTTTTATGATCTGCTCCACATCTCTGCTTGAAGCTACAGATGCCCGAGGTTATGTTAGCTGCTATGCTAGTGCAACGTTCCCTGACTCTTTGACCGAACTGTTGCCGGTTGAGTTGCATTACAGGTGATAAAAGGCAGGTTTTGACAAGAAAGGAGAAAGAGTGGAACAAAAAAAGACAGTTAATCTGGTTCTGCTGCAAACGTTTTAATGCCTCTGTTATTTTTAACTGTCTGCTCTGAGTTTTGAGGTCACACGGAGGTGAATCTGAACATTTTGATGCAGAGAAACTGGAAAATGCAAAGTTTTAAATCAATAGCAACAGTTTTCTGCTTATATTCACTGCACCAGCATTAGGTTGTGTTTGCCCATGCACTTGCCTCTCTAAGCTTCCTGCCGGTTGCGGCCGTGTAAACTAAAGGCCAACAGGTCAGAGGTCAGGGGAAGGGCAAAACTGAAATACTCCTGCTCCAAATGCAACCGGCTAATTCCAGATCACATGAAAGGAATCCTAATAGTAGTGGCTGTGTGTGGGAGCGCAGGTCAGTTGACACACTCACTTATTGTACACCTGTGTAGGCACTCGTACTGTCCATTAAGGGTTTGTAAACATTATGAATGCGGTTCCTTATGAGCCTTAACAGCTGTCAGAGCTTCGGTCAACACTCACTGTACAATGGAGCCTTAATTCAGTATAATAAGGGCATGTAAACACACCTGCTTATCAAGTGGCCAAATGCGGCACTTTGTCCTCTCTGCATGTGCGTCTATGTGTGTGTATAGCTATGAGTGGTTATGTGTGTGTGTGTACCTTTTGTCTTTTGGTGGTTCAAGGTTCAGGTTATTCATCCATAAAAGTCTTGGACATTTAAGCGTTTCCGTTCTTATCACTAAGACAGATTATGGAGGATAACTCAGATTAAAAGACTTAGAAGAACCAGAGACGAAAACAACATGAGACAGATTTTACAATTATATCGTCATAGCGTGCCAAAAAAAGATGTTAGGTGCTTTATGTCTTAATGCTGAGGGCTGTTTACCACAATATTTTAACAGATATTGTAACTGTGAATAGGGATAAAGTGAGACCTCTAACAATAAAGGCACAAAATGGTGCAATATGGGCTTCCTTCTGTTAATTTCTTGCAAGATGCAAGTGAAATTGCTTCTCACAGCATTGTTGAATAGCAGATGATGTGAGATTGCTCATTGGAGTGAAAAGAAAGGAACATTTTAGGTTTGTTTGTGAGATATTCTGAAGTTTGAGTGATAGATGTCTTTTGTTTTGCAAAAAAAAAAAAAAATCTGAGGAAGAAACACAGTTGCAGCCTGAAGCCAGGAAGTTTAGCCTTTATCTGCTGTGGATGAACAAGAAAGATTATGTTGTTGTTATTTTTTCTGATTCTGAGATTCAGATTTCGTATGTTTTTTTTGTCTTAAACATTACAGAAAAAGAATCAAAGGCAGTACTTGTTGCAACATTATGCAACTGTTTTAAAAAAGTCCCAGGGTGCTTCTTTACATAATGTTCGTGAATGACAGAGCCACTGTGCTAGCTCCTATGTAGTGAGTGATGTTGCACACTTACTTACTTCATTCCACTAAACATTTCTAATAGTTTTGCTAAGTAAAGCAGTTTTAATGCTCTAAGCCAAGTTCTCCAGCTCCACATTGAGAAGTGACCCTTTCTTTACCCACTTGGTCATGTCGATCAGTGTAATAGTGCTGTAAAGATCCATCGTATGTTTCCTGCTGAGGGAGGAAGACGAGAATAAAAGGAGGAGAGTGCCAGGATGGGTCAGGGGTCGCCAGCTCACCACAGCCAAAGAATGTCCCATGACAACCAGTGACATTTTTATGCCAGTCGGGCGAATTCCTTGCTAAGTTTATCAGGTTGGTGAACTCCGAAGTGGGAAACTATGTGGAGTTGAATGTTGCGGTAAAAAAGAAAAATTCCTCTAGTTTTATTTAAATA
The DNA here is from genome assembly GCA_029814765.1 of Acanthurus leucopareius. Taxonomy (NCBI): domain Eukaryota; kingdom Metazoa; phylum Chordata; class Actinopteri; order Acanthuriformes; family Acanthuridae; genus Acanthurus; species Acanthurus leucopareius. The sequence continues at coordinate 14,290,883 of JAQMCX010000023.1, read as the reverse complement.
AGCCCCCCGAGTCCTCGACTGTCAGTGGGAACCTGTCAATGAATGATAAACTGAGGAAAGAGTGACCCCCCCGCCCCAGAGACCGGTGGGTTGTTTTGCCCTCAGTCTTTGCACAACATATATTACAAAAACAAGTTGCTTGTTTTTTTCTGGAAATGAAAATTGATGTATTACACATTTCACTTTAACTCTTTTACTCACTTGCCCATTGTCATGTAAGCTCTTTCCACTCTGTGATTATTTTTAAATTATGAAATCATGATGAATTCCCCCTGTGTTCCTGTCTTCCAGGGCGGGTCCGTCACTTCTTCAGCTCAAACCGAAGTTGTCATCAGGTACAAATAAGTCTGATGAAACTCTGGTGATTGAAAATGAAACTGAGTGACGAAGGGGATTCGGTTTGCAGATCGTCCCTTTCTGTTTCATTGACTCATAACTAACAGTTTGGTGGAACATGCCACTCTAATTACATTTCCCATCAATAAGTGACGCAACATTATTTGGTTGTTTTCATTGTCACGGAGCTTCTCAGAATAGCCGTCACCATGTGCAAAGAAAAAACAAAAACATTTTATATAATCAGGTCAGATTTCAGGTTTACGTTCGTGGATAGAAGCAGCTTGTTTTACCTGATTACTTATAGATGTAACTAAATTATCTTACTCGATTTTTTGATAGAGTTGTAGCCAGTCAAATGTAATGTTTTAAGGCTTTTATTTTGGTTTAGAAATTAAGCCTTGAATTCCTGTTTTCATTTTTTTGTGATATCATCATTAAAAAAAAAGAAAAGAAAAGCAAGTTTTTGCCTCATGTTGCTCTTGTAAGTTTGACAGCAGGATCATTTGTGTTCATTCCCCTCAAACAGCCAAAGTGTTTTGCAACTAATGTTTGTTTCCTGTCTTTGACTGGGGATTTTTGCATTGGATTTTAACCGTAAACTAAGCAAGCAACAGTTGGCACAGAGTTTGTGTGTGTTACTGGGTGTTTGTTTTCAGCTCAGATCTCAGCAGACTTCAGTTCTTTAAGTCAGTTCCTTCCATTCTCTCCTCCATTTCCTCTCTTCTTTCTGTATGTTCATTAAGTAAAGTACATTTCCCCTCCAATCAACGGTCAACAGAGTGGGACTAATGACAGTACAGGCTCAGCATTTCTGCATTTTGCTGCTGCGGCGAAAAGAAAGTAAAGACAAATTTTAGTTATAATCTGAAAAGTGTAAAAATCGAATTTGAGATCTCCTCTGCCGGTAAACATTTCTGGATCAGAGCAGAATCTGGTGTGATTCCTCATTTTTATTCCACTAGAAGCTCTGTGGTCATCAAAGCTTTAAGCTATTCAGCACTTCTCTGTTTTCTGTGGATGCCTTTTGCAAGACAGGTTATGTGACCGCTCATATCAGGAGTCATTATGTATTTATAATAATCCTGAAATAATAAAAAGTGCAATATTACAGCCAGATTGCACTTCAATAGAAAAGGCGGTGGACTTTGAGTTACCGAATTGCCGGGAATCAAACATCAATCAGTCACTCATTTGTTGTGTATGGAGCTGCTTGTGATAAGGTCCGTTGAGGAGAGAGTTTTTCATCACTGCACCTTTGTTGTAATATCAATACCAGATTTGAATTCTTACACTGAGTGGTGGTGCTCCACTTCACTTAAGTCTGCCAAATAATGAGGCCACTAGAAACTTGTCGGTTGAACCAGAATGTGAATGTGTGCCATTGTTGGCTTCAGCGCCTCCCTCCCTCCCCCCCTCCCTCCCTCCTTCCTCCCTCCCCAAGGCCCAGTATATGTGGCTGGCTTCTTTCCTCCCTGATTTTGTTATGTCTGCAGTCCCCCCCACACACACACATACATACACACATACACTGCACTATTTCTGGCATGCATTCATTTTAATGTACATGTGAAAGACATGCAGAGTGAAAAAGGCGAAGAGTGAAAAAGAGGGATAGAGCGGATGAGAGTTGGACAGCCTGTTAAATCCTAAAAAAAAAAAAAAAAAAAGCTGTGGTGAGGAAGTTAGCGAATTGCAATCAACACACTTTTTTTTTTTAGCGTCTGTATTTAAATCGAGTCTAACCAGCTTGCCTCATGTGACCAAATATATCCCAAATAAATTTTCTCTTTTGAGCCTCAAGTTGCAAATCTGTTTTCCACTCTTTTTCTTTTTTTTTTATTTGCTGTGGCAGCAGGCTGAGCGGAGCGAGCAGCTGTATTTGGATGTCGCCAAGAGGCTGTACCAACTCAAACACCAGGCGTTTGACCTGCGGGTCAGACCAACTGTCCATGCAGGAGGGGTGCATGAAGTGTGCCTCGCTGTGGACCCCCTCGCTCACATACTTGTACCGCATCGGTTTGTTTCTTAGAAACAGTCAGGTAACCGACAGGAGGCTGTAAAATGCATTTTGTCGGTGCAACGAGGATATGTTGTTTTATTACTTTTTAATATCCGTAGCACTAAAACAATAAGGATACGCTGAAAATTTATGAGGTAAACTTTTCCTGAAAATTACCAACCTGTGTCCACTGATGTGAATTACGCAAGTTTTTATGCTTTGATAGCCACAGAAGCCATTTTTTTTAGGATTTCTTTATGGCTTTCTGTGCAATAAACAAATGTGTAATTTGATTTTATAAATAGATTATAACAAAGGTAAATGAATGAAAATGCAGAAGTGGAAAAACCTGCTCAATAGGGAATGAACAGAGAGGGTAATAGCTTCTACAGAGATGCAGATTGATGAGAGATGCAGCCAGCAGCATGTTTATTATCATGGAAAAGCTTAAGAAGAAAAAACTGCATGTCGAAGCAACAGGAGTTTGAAATGTGAGTGAGGCTGTAGACTCAAGTTCACTGAATGAATCCTCTCCCAGGTTTTCCGTATTGTAAACATTGAGCTTTTTTGCAGTATTTCATGAGCGTCCTTAAAGCAGCTGTAATTTCTTAATATCAAATATTATAATAACAGTGAATTATCATCCTTATCTGCAGCTCATCTTGGCTTTGCAGAGTTTTTACAGCAGGTATTTTGCACATTAGCTGTCTGGCCCAACTCTTTTCTGTTTTGGTTCACTCTCTCTGCTCTCGTAGTGTTATTTTTGGCCGCAGCGTGCAACTATTTTCAGCAGAAAAGTTCTGAAAAGTGACTTTAAATACCTGCTCAGAACAAGACGATGGACAAACGAGAATAGCAACTTGCTGTTAAAAATAGTGGAGCTAAAAGAGAGTGAATATTGGAATTATTTATAAAGTGTACAGAAAGGGGTGATAATGTCAGTCTACATCTGCTGGATGAGCTAGCTGTTTTCTAAAAACATGTTGAATGCATTTACCTCATTAGAACATTTGCAGTATTGAATACCTTCAATCTATTTACATAACTGTTTTATATCTAGCTGAGCTCTTCCTTAATGACTTTTCCTTATGCATTGTACTGTTCCTTAATGCACCACAGCCAACACCTGTGGATCATTAGTATTAGCACACAATCAGCTGCAGGCATGTGCGTTCGTTGTGTCACCTGCTGCTCCTGCACTTGCCAGCAGAGCTTACAAACCAAACATGGAGCAGCTCATCCAAACACGACTCCATAGTCATCAGCTCTCCACAGGGTACCTTTTAATAAGCAGCTCCAGACATGAAACCTGGATATAAAACAAGGTTTAAGTCTGACCTGTTGAACCCTGTCAAACACACACACACACACACACACACCTGGCCGGCCTCCAGCTCTTGACTTAACAGCAGCTACTAGTTGTCATCTCCATCCCTGTGTTTAGCCGATCTGTCAGCGCTCGACAAGTTCGGCCATGAAGTGACAAACTGATTCTCACAGGGAGAATTCCTCGGAGACGGAGGAGCCGGAGAATCTGCGGAGCAAAAAAGTTCAGACTGATTGATTATCCCGTTTGTAGGAGTGTGACTGTGACGCTAACATGTCTGTGTGACGGAGCTTTGTCGGACTTCTTTTTTTTTTTTTGGGCTGAGTTTTCCACACTGAGCCGGTGCTGTGAAAAGAACAGTGCAGCTATAAGCTGTGTCATTGTGCACTTGTCAATTTGTGTATGCATAAAAAGACCAAACGGGGGTGTGGGGGGGGGGGGGGGGGGGCACCCCCGAGAGGGGCACTATCACCGTGCACGGCGCCAAAACCAAAAAAAAACAAAGGGCGAGAG
>JAQMCX010000023.1:14119699-14284184 GCA_029814765.1 Acanthurus leucopareius | reverse complement strand
TTTTATTACCTGCTTATCCGCTGTTCTAAAGTGGTTAATCAAGTCCTACTGACATTTCTTTCCATTATCTAACCGGGCCAAAGGTTTTTCTAAATTGACACCCCCCCCCCCCCCCCCATTGACTCAGAGGGCTTGCAGTTTCAGAAAAGTTTCCTCACGTCAGTTTTTTTTGTACACAGTGATTTTCCATGTAGCTAATAAATTTTAAATCCTCACCTCTCTCTTCTGTTCTTTTCATCCCCTTTAACCAGTTCATGTCTTTTATATGCGAGTTTATCTGCAGGCTCCATTACATCCGTTGTACTCCGTCATCATCTCTACCACTCTGTGTTAGGACAAGGCTGTGGGCTTGACTGACATGATGTGAGTGTTGCTGCTGCTGGAGCATCAGATCTGACAGCGGAAGACTGAATCAGACAATTAATTGTTTCTTCCTCGTGGTACACACAGTGGTGAGAGCGATGGACAAAGCTTGAGGCAAACACTAGCTTTCTTACACTCTCAGAGGAGTATTTATGTGTGTGTGTGTGTGTGTGTTCGTTTGTGTTGTGTGAGGGAGGGAGGGGCTGGACTTTGCACGCCTGTGGGTGAATGTGTTTGTATCAGGGTGAATGTGTTTGTGAGACAAAGAGCTTAATTTGTTCTGATAAGACATTGAGTTGATTATTATGGAGCAAGTGATGCAGAATTGAAGACATGGTGGAGTCTTTTAGAGAAGATAATAGAAAACCTCTGGTGTTTTAATGGACTCTGATGTCAGTGCGTTCACCGTGGCTTTATCACATCTGGTGTACAGTAAGAGAAGAGATTACTGAGGAGAAACACCAACCTAATGCTAATGTGTGCAGTGAGTCAAATGTAGTTAGTCAGTTAGGAAATTGATCAGGGGATCTGGATCAACACTAAACTAATCTCTGTTGCTATTGAATAATTCTTTCTTTGACCCTCTTTTTCCCAAAATTTCAAAACTCCGTGATTCAGGCTTCTCAAATGTGGAAATTAATTGTTTTCTTCTTTATGGTAGTAAATTGATTTTTTTTTGTTCTTGAACTGCTGACCAGACAAAACAGCACATTTGACAATGTCACTGTAGATTTATGGAAAATTGTGATTGACAGTTTTTACTGTTTTAATAATATTTTATGCAACAGATTATCAATTCATTCAAAAAAAATGAGTAAAAGCTAAAGTACCAGTAAGATGCTGAACAACTTGCATATTTCTTATTATTCATAAGTAATTAAAAGTCCTTGGTAGCAGTGTGATTGTGTGTGATCCTGTTGATTAAACAAAACCTTACACTTGTCCCTTTCGCTGCTCCAACAGGCCTCCAGGCATATTTGCACTCATGGTGGGGAGTAAATAAATGAAAGTATAAAGCACATTAATTGAATAAGTGGCTTTTTAAGTGACAATTTGAAATTTGACGCAAGAACATATAAAACCTTCATCATGAAGTGCCACACAAGAGACTTTTAATCCCTGAGTGACGACTTAATGCAGCCGCCTCCTCCAAGTCTGTCAGCAGTGGGCTAACGCTGCTCGCTTAGCTACGTTTAAGCCATGTGGCTCTGTGCCTGGTTGGTTTCCTCAGCCAGTGATTGACCCTGCTTTTCCCATCTCCGTATGAGATCTGCAGATGATGTCATTGTTGTGATTTATCAACTTGATAAATCAGGATAAAGTTCACTCATCTAGACAGCTTGTGAATGTGTTGCGTAGCTGCAGGCTGTCAGATAGGATGTGGGTGAATGGTGCTGTAACTGATGGAAAAATTGAACTGATTGAAAGAGTACTTACATTAAAATAAGAAAAGATCTGTCAGAAGTTGCAGTATTTACTACAGTACATGGCTGAGTGTGTTAAACAGCATGTTGAAAGTGTTGTAATTCTTTCAGGATTGAAGCGATTGAAAATCAAACCGGTTTATATTCTTTGAAGCATGACTGTGTTGTGTAAAATTCATGCTTTCTACCTGCTGGATTCATTTATTTCATAATGCAAAGTTGATGTTTTGTGCTGAGAGTGTAGCTACATAAAAGGGACTGCAGAGTCAAAAAAGGAAAGGGTTCATCATCTCAGAAACAAGGATATTCTGTCACGATTATTAAAAGGCAGTTTTGCACCTAGATCTTAATATTTCTTGTTTCCAAGAGAAATTTATGCCCTCTTGGTGGGTTGAGAGGAAGGATCAGAGGTGCCACAGCTCGTTGAATTCAAGCTGTGAGATGAGCGTCTGTAGTCAGAAATGAGCAGTTTTTTGTGTTATATTTTTTTTAACTGACAGCACCTTCCTGATATGATAAAGTGCAAGGTTGAGAAACATTTTTAGAAAATAATTTCCCAGCAGTAATTTGGGCTCGTGTTTCCCTCGCTCGTTTTTAGACTCAGATCCAGACGTTGAGAAATCAGCTGCAGCAGCTGTAGAGAGCTATTTTTGAGTGTAAACTGGTAAAAGCTTGTTTCAAATCTGGCTCTCCCCCCTCTGGGGGTGTCTGGCAACATTTGTATGAGTTTGTGCATGTGCGTGCGTGTGTGTGTTGTGTATGTGAATTTGTGCATGTATGAATGACTGTATTTGACTGTTCTGACTGTTTCTCTATCATATTTTCATATTTGAAATGATAAAGTCTGTGTGAATATGTTACATCACAAAGCATTTGCCTTATGATTTTGTGTTGTGTGTGCGTGTGTGTGTTTATGTGTGTATGTGTGTGTTTATGTGTGTATGTGTGTGCATGTGTTTTAGTCGTTCCCAGAAATCTGTGTCGTGCAGTCCCAGTTTAATCCTGCAGGGAGCTGCAGGTTGTTGTTTTCTCACATTACATGTGGCTTCTGGTACTTTTGGTGTCCAAACAGTTTGGAGATAAAAGCAGACAGTTAAATGCAACAAAGACTTTTTTTTGCTTCAAAACATTCTCTTGTTTGTTTGTGAGAGTCACCTCAACTGGCAGTGCTGATTTATCAACTATCTCAGAACCCATCGGCTGCAGTCTAATGAGGATTTAGCTTCTGGGGAACGACAGCTTATGTTTTGTGACTGAGGCTGGTGTGTATTAGAGGTGGGAAATAATTGATTCTTAGATCCATCATGATACAAAAAGGAAAACATGGCATTGTTTAATAAATGTCACAAAGAGTTTTTTAAAAAATGTTTGCGGCAAGTGGAGTTATTTTTTTTCTCTTGTGACAATGTTAATAATAACATCCTGCAGCTGACTGGCACATATTTTCAGGACCTGACCAGAGGCCGTTTCAGGTCCAGCAGCTGCACTGGCTTTCACACTCAGCAGGATTCTTCTTACATCCTCTGTGTTTGGAAAGGCGGCGCCTCTGCAGACCGAGTAGACTTTACAGCTGACTCTCTCTTGAGGAAAGCAAAGTGAGCATTAAATGTGTTAAACTAATCTGACAATGTGGCCTCACACATGATGGGGGGGCTGCAACCTGTGATATTCTGAACTGTTCACCATGCATCTCTGGTGGTGTGAGTTTTAAGGTCTTTTTTCACTGATGTTTCCGTTTCACTTTGTTGATGCCAGCCCTCAGTGTTGCTGCGGTGCTGTTGTAAGCTTCCTCATCACCTGACTGAAAGCTGTGGTTTTCTTGGGTGGCAGCATCTCTCTACACGTGCCTGTCTGTGCACCCAAAGGAGTCGTACACAACTGCTGTAGCGTCATTTGTCCACACTTTAACAGTTTTACTGATCATTTGACCCTTTTATTAGTTAAAAGTAAGTAGGCAGCAGAAGTAGGAAAATATGGTCTGATGGACCAAAATACTGTAGAAACATGGGAGAGCTTTGTAGCTGCCAGGATGGTTTGTATAAAAATGGTTCCGTTTTCACAAGTAGAATGGGTATAATTTGAATTAAAGCTAATATAAACGGTATCAGTTAATCTTTTCATGACATCCGCAGCACTTAATCAGTAGAATCAGACTTTTATCATTAGTGAAACCAAAAAAAGTCCACAGTTTGAGTAAGTCAATGCATTTTCTTTCTATTCTGTTTTTGTTGCTTTTATTTGAGGATCTGAAAAGCAGCCTCATATCCAGTGGATCATCCAGTAGAAAGCAGTGCCATCATCAATGCTCCACTGGCTGCTGTGGGAGTGAATCATATTTTAGCGCCTTTGAAATAATTTCCTCGACAAAAATAGCAAGATTAATTCAACCAGAGCTTTTTGGGATGTTTAAAATGAAGTGAACCAAATGAAGACGTCGAAACAGAGTCATTGATAATTCATCAGCTGAATATGAGATTAATTAACACGCCGTGTGTGTTTGATTAGAAATATGATGATGAAGCATGTTGGGCTCAAGCTGTGGAGGATTGACAGCGGCAGTGGCGCTGCTCAGGCTGTGAGGAAGAGAGAGAGACAGAGGGAAGAAGATGAAAGGTGGAGAGAGACGGGTGTGATGAAGTAGAAAAGCTGAGCGTTGGAGAGAACGATGTGTATGTTGCCACTTTTGTGTGTGTTATAATGTGTTTGTGTGTGTGTGTGTTTGTGAGCCCTGTCTCTGTTAGTTCTGAGGGTTTGTCTGTTTTCTCAAGCAAGGCTCCTCTCTATCTCCCTCAGCTTTAACAGCCATCCCCCTGTCTCTCTCTCTCTCTTTCTCTCTCTCTCTCTCTCTCTCTCTCTCTCGTTCTTCTTTGTCTGCCTCTCTCTTCCACTCTCCCTGTTCCTCTCTCGCTTCGTCTCTCCGCCCTTCAATCCTCTCCCACCAGGGCTTGTTGAGCAGTGGGCCGATATGTCGCTCTTCCTCTGCAAATCTAATTGGAGACAGGATTTCACTGGCATGACATGGAGATGAGTTGCCAAATCCTTTCAGCCCTCCTGCTTGAGGCTCGCTCCCCTCAGCTCTCGCACAGCTCTGCACACTGACGCAGCGGCAGCGGCAGTCTCAGCAGTCGCAGCCGCTGAAGCAGGCTCACTGGCTACGATTACTTACAGGAGAAGTGTCCACGCTAATCTGAGCGAAATCAAACGCACCCAACGCTCAGTGTCTTAATGGGTTTAAATCAATCAAGAGCCTCTGATGCCTTACTGGCAGACATGTTTCATTAGGATACGACTCTGAGAGGGAGAGACGTCAGCGCTGTGCAGGGCAGTGTGGGAAAAAAGAATGAAACTTTGTTTTATTTACACAGATGAATGTATGCTTTGACACAGTGTGTTTTCCTTCATCTGCTGGGCCCTCTTGTGAGTTCACTGGGAGTGTAAAGTCTCTGTCTTAACTGAAGGTTATACTCACGTTAAGGCTGCGCTGCAGGGAGTGGGAATTAGACACAGAGGTTGTGTTACTCAGCTCACTCCCATGTGCCATATCAGTACAAAGGTTGAATAAATCCTCCCATGTGATTCACTCCTCTACCAGCCTGTTTTTTGGAGGGAAGAGGGAAGGGGGGGGGCTAATTCACACAGTTTACTGTTGCAGATTCACTGGTATTTCACCCAGACTATTTTGAGATTCCTGTGCTTGGGCTGACACACCAAAGCAGTGTTTGATGTGACTCAGAATGAGAAAGAAACAGAAGGAAGATGCAAAAGGAAAAGTGTGATGAATGATATATAGAAATATATGAAGATAAAGAATGAAGATAAAGATAAGATCTCCAGTGACACATTAAGTGGTTACAACCTGCAACAGGCAAAAAAAGGACTTGAATCAAAAGTCACAGAATATGAGGCTCTTTTTAACCTTTCTCAATAAGTTATATGATTTTTAAATTAAAATGCTTGAGATATAACTTTTGGTGGGATTCAGCTATATTCTGTCAACTTTCCTTTAAAAGCACAACAAAGCCACATAAGGGAAAAAAGTAACCTTTGAACCCAACCTGAATCTAATCCTGTCCAACTTTCAGGCCTGCGTGCTTTATTGAGTGATTTAGTTAGGCAGGTAGAATAAATAACCTCATGTTTAACTCACTGAGGTAAAAAGGTTCTATTGAATATTTAAACCAAACTACAAGGGCTGTTCTGGACAGACAACAACACTCCAGATTAGATTTGCAGCTGTTTGTGTTTTACAACACACCATGCTGCAAAAATGGACAGTTGTCATACATAATACATGTACCCTTCTGATGTATTACATGATAGCATGATAAATATAAAATCTCAAATTTATATCAACTTTAAATTTCTGTCAGCACATATTTTTGTTAAAATATAACAAAGTCTTTCTTCAACAAAAACAATAATCTCTTCATTATTTTGACAGGTTATTGTTACCACCAATGATAAGAAAAAAGTATATAACCATAAACAGTGAAACTGTATAGATGTTACTCTCACACCTGGAAGCAACCATAGCTAATGCTACTTCAGATGTGTGTGTCACATTTGCTAAACACATTGTAGTTCTCCTCCTCTTTAAGGTTTTTCTGTTGTTAAATTAAAATCATTCTCTTCGTTTGTAAGCAGAAAAACAGGCTTATTTTAACTGTAACTGTGAGTTTACGTTTCCTCAGACTCATTGAAAATAGTTGTTTGACAATCTGATTTAATCAAGTCTCAGACATAATCTAAAAAAACCTGACACCAAAAACTGTCTTTTGCTGAGAATTATTTTTTGAAAAGTTCATCTTTATACGGCACCAAAACTAAAGAGACACATTCATACTCGTCCAACCTGCAGAGCCTGCAGTCATTTCAGCACCGTCTAACAGTCTGACAGCACAAATATCAACATGTAACCCATCTCACAGGCAGCAAGTTGCATCTTATTGAATGGAAACACAAAGCAGAGCTTGAAAATTGGGTGACAAACCCTTTTCTCAGGTTCACGGTCAAGTTGCGTGTGATTCGAAGCGACAGGCAAGAAAGCAGGCAGCTCCGGTAATGACACACACACAGACTACACCCTGCAGGACACTTCACACCTCTGTAATATGAACTAATAGAGCTGCAGGACATTGTGTAAAAACAGAGGACAAAGGAGGAAAAAGATAGGTCGAGTGTGGAGGGCGCGGTGGTCAGGAGAAAGAGAGAGGGAAAAAAAATGACATTAATACCATGTGAATATAGAACAGAAATTAAATTGGGGTGATTAGGATATGAAAGAGAAAGCAAAATGAGATGATGATTAGCTGTAATCATAAGAATGAGAGAGTAAAGTAAGCAGTGCCCTCACGATCTCTTTGAATGGCAGGTTTCGGTCTCACAAGTGATTACACCTCTCTGAGCCCACTCTGAGACAGAAAGTATCAGAAGAGAGCGATATGGAGACAAAGAGAGTGTTTAGGTCGTTTGAGGGAGAAATGGATACTGAGTGAGTAAGTAAGAGAGAGGAAATGGAAAAAGGCAGATCTGGAACAGCAGAGAAAGAAAGGTAGAATCTACATAGTAATAGTCATACAGAGGAAAGTCAATGCACCTAAATCAAAAAAAGGATAGTTACCCAATTATGTTTAGTCGTGCAGATAGTTTTGGTTTGATACGTCTGAAGTTTTAGATATTTGAGAGCTCTGCCATTTAAATACATTCAAGCCGGATGGAATCTTATTTGTGTCGCTCGATGTATTGATAAACCCTTGAAATAAGTGTGTTTTTTTTGTGCCGACAACAAAAGGATATGCTGCCAGTAAGTCTGTCTTTTTTCCGTAGCTCCATGAGGGATTACTTCCATAATACAGTACAATGGGTCTAGCAGGTGGTAAATCAATATTCAAAATGGCAAGCAGCGCTGTATGAATCACTTCGGAGTGTGGCTTCAATTTTAGACAATATCAATAAAAGGTGGTTGACATTTCCAACCTGTTTAAAATCCCTATAGCACATTTTTTCTTTGTTTACCTTTGACATATTTTGATACAATGAGAAGAGTTACTTCATGAATTTCCATTAGTATAATTTCCATTGTAGACTATTAGTCTAGACATTTTTTTCCCGTCGTTGCTGTATTTTTAATGCTTTTTGAACAAAACAGTAGGTCTGTGGCTCAGAGGAGACTTTGGCCCCACAGTCAATACTTCTAACTCAGTGACAATCTTTCTTTTTGGGTGGGTGGTGGTGGTGGTGGTGGTGGTGGTGGGGGGGCTTAAGTTGTCAGCAAGAAATAAAAAGAAATATCACTAACTTCATCCTTGAAAGGCAGGTGTCTCTGTGGTGAACATGTGGAGAGATAGACCATGAAAATAGTTGAAAAAAAATGACTTGATATATCTTCAGCTGTACAGATGGAATAACAGTGTCAGGGTAAAGTGGTAGCGCTCATCTTTACAGTTCATTTACAAATAAGGGTGTTGAAGATGAAATGCTCAAACAATGATGGATTTTGAAGGACGTGTGAGGTCAGAGGTGAACGGTGCGTTAGCTTTTATTCACGCCTGGGAATCCCTTACTTTAATGTAGGTAAAACATCACAAACATCAGGTTTCAGCCTGTGCACACACACACACACTTCCTTCCCCCATCATTTCAAACACTGCCAGTCCCACTCCAACAGCACTTGACACTGTGGTGTTATTACCTCATTACAGTGAAAAGTAGGTAACAGATCATTTCTGTCCCTGTGGATTGGGGGGGGGGCTGCTTTGATGTGGATTGGAGTTAGCGCACCTAACTCCAGGAGTGCTCATGCCTCATGCATGACTAACACATATGATCGATTGCACATGTGGATGGATACTTGTAGGTCACTTGTGTGTATAAATGCGCATGAACATCAAATTGCAAACGCACAGCATTTATCAGTGCATGCAAGTGCAAGTTGGTTGGAAGCTCTGGAGGGTGGGGGGGTGGTTGTCAATTTAGCTTTTTAATTTTAGATTAAAGTTCAAGACAAAGAAATTAAGTCCTTACTAACCACCCTGTGATGTACAGATGTTTTTTTTATTTTACTCTTCAATTTAAAATTGTAATAACATTCTTTGTCTCAATTGCAGAGTAAATAAAAAAAAAAAACCTGAAAAAATGGACTGAAACAACAAACTGTAATAAATTGGCTTAGCATTAAGACCAGTCAAAGGATGGCAATGTTTTTTGGTCAGTCCACCTCCATTTTGTGAAGACTGAAATGTTTAAACTACTATTGAATGGATTGTTATGGAGTGGACGTTCATGATCCTCAGACGATGAGTCCTCATAACTATAATGATCCCCTGACGGGTCCTCAAGCAGCATCATGAGGGTCTCATTTGTGGTAATCTGGGAAATGTTTCAGGAATCATTAGATGGATTGCTGTGGAAATTAGTACAAAAACTCATTTTCTCCACAGAATGAATTTAAAGGACTTTCGGAATTCTTTCATTTTTCATTTATCACCATCTTCACATTAAAATTTTTAATCTATCTCCACCTTTAGTTCATGACCACTTACTTTTTGGTAATAAATGTGTGATTAGTGTTAGCACGGAAAAAATGGAGATCAAGGTTAACATGCTTAACATCAGCATGTTAGCATTTTTACCGTAAACATGTTAGCATGCTGACAATAGCATGTAACTCAAAGAACTGCCAGCTCAGCTGTAGGCTCCTCACTTTAGAAAGAGCTAGCTAGGTAAGATTTCAGACTTTATGCTAAGCTAACCTAATCACACTCTGCAGCTCTGTATTTAACACACAAAGCTGAGAATTGCGACTCTTTTGACTCTATTAATCTAAACATTTACTTCACTTCTTAAGCGGCACAGATTATAAAACAGCAGCCAGCGTTTTCATGACCCAACACCTCCAGTCATCTCAGTCACCTTTCAACAGTGTATCTCACTGTGGACGCACAGACGACCCATGACATGATGCTGTTCTCATTACAGCCCCTCTGCTATGTCGCCTCGAGTCACTAACATTCGTGAATAATCTATCTTGACTTCTGTGTCCCGATGAGTTACTTGGCAGTTTTACACGGTTGACTGACCTTGACCAATCCATGACACCAGACATCATGCTCCTGGAGCTCCAAGAACTGTTCTCCCTTTGTCTCTTCTTCCTCTTGGAGAAAAAAAATTGTTTTGACAGACTTGTCTGTCCACATATATGGTACCCTTCATTACATAATGTTTAACGAGGTCACCATTGTACCTGTTGTGCTCTTCACAGCATATTTAACATGCTTACATGGCTGTAATAGAGCTCCTCGATAATGAATGAGTCCTGTTGTCTGTGTTTAAAACTAACAGGTAGCAAAACCATCTTTGAACTTTGCACAAAAGTCAAAACATCAGTAGATTATGTTATGAGAAAAGTCATATTATTGCATTGTCTGTAGTGCAGCTTCAGAGAGGAAACAGTAGATACACAAGTCAGAGCTAAAAACAGGACTACATATTTGTTCCTGAGGCGTGCAGGAGCTGGACACGCTTCGTTATCATATGTGTCCCACCTTCCAGTTCTCTCTCATGTTGTGTGACTCATGACCTTGTTTGCTGATTGGCTCTGTGTCCTCGGTTACCAGGACGACCACTCCATGTTTTTCCAGTTTGGACCGTCCATCGAGCAGCAGGCCTCTGTCATGTTGAACATCATGGAGGAGTATGACTGGTACATCTTCTCCATAGTCACCACATACTACCCTGGCTACCAGGACTTCGTCAACAAGGTACACAAAACACGCGAGCATACACTTTGATAGAGACACGTCGTATATATAGCCTACTATAGTATACCTAAAGACATATAGTAGACAGTTTTACCATTTGTCTGCCTCATTATCACCAAGTTAAAGCATAATAAACGACATGTCACTTGGCAGCAAGTTTAGAGTGAAAGTTGCAAAGAAGATAAATGTATTCCTTTAAAAGAAAGTGGCTCCAGAAGCAGCAGGATACTTATTACCGATACAGCTAATGGCCATAAACTTTTCCAACCGCAGATTCATATAAGAAAATCACCTTCACTCTGGGTCCCAGACACATTAGGTATTATTACTTTTGTCTTTTGGAGACCCATTCTAAGAGGCTTGACGTGTACTGTAGTTTTCATATTTTTTTTTAATCCTTTAATAAGATGTGTTTTATCTTTTTAATATCTTTATTTATTTCTTTGTTTACACAGCTTGGACTATGTACAATTGATGAAATGATCCTAACAAATAGAAACTGCTTCTGAGGATTTGATTGTCTGGTTTTGAGGCATATTTTCAAGCTTTTTGAAAATGATAAGGTTTGGCACAATCTGATACAAGCCAATAGCGAGTTTCATATTTTTGATTGCTTTAATGGAAAAGGAAGAGTCTCCGAACTTGTCTTTTTGTATGCAGCTGCTCAGTGAGGCTTCAGCCTCCTTATCTTCGGGCTGAGAACAGACTCTTTAAAGACTGTGAGATCCTGAATGACTTTGAACATCAGACACACATCTGAAAGGCATGAAAAATTATATTCAAAGTCAGCTTATCATGTTTTTTAATGATATTACGGCAATGTCTGTGTCGTTCATTTGAACAAAGTTTAAGAAACGCACTGGTTTAAAGGGAAAAAAAAACATATTAATCATCTAAAGAGGTTATGAATGAGGATATTTAGTTCCTACACTCCTCTGAGGAGCTTCTGACATTAGGTGAATTAGTTTTACATTGAATTTATTTACTAGAGCATTTATTTTATGAAGTTTAATATCAGTTTGCGTAGTTTGTGTAGTTTCATACCAGCATCTTTAGTCTCATCCCATCCTGCTGTCCTCTCTTGAGCAAATATTGAGCATACATATGAGAACCAAAACACCTTTTACTCAGCTTGCAAAACCTCCATACTGATGCACTTAACAAACAGCTGTTACTCTCTGACCCTGAAACTCACAAATAAAAAATAGTTGTTTCGTCAAAAAGCTGCTGCAGCATACAAGACAGAGATCCACAACCTTAAAACCCACTTCTTGCTATACCTGTTTCATTATTCCAGAGGTTTGATGTACAAGGTTTACAAGTGCCCCTAGAAGAATGAAGCAGATTCTGTCTTCATGAGCATTTCTTCTGTGTGAGGATATAGTTTTGTAATTCAGAGAAGGAGATTACCTAATCTTGCTCTTATTACATTTAGAAGAACTACCACTGTGTCCTTCTTCCAAGAGATGTGTAGAGACAGAACAGCTTTGCAATCTGGGAGCTGGAGGAGGAGACATCTCAGTCAATTTTGTTCCAGTATCTCCTCTTCCTAACAGCTCCACTGTATGTTTGCAGCCCACACTTTTTAAAATTACCTCTCCCTTTCCCATCAAGGTCCGCAGTACCATCGAGAACAGCTTTGTGGGATGGGAGCTAGAAGAAGTCCTCCTACTGGATATGTCAGTGGATGATGGAGACTCCAAGATCCAGAACCAGCTTAAGAAACTGCAGAGTCCTGTTATTCTGCTCTACTGCACAAAGGAGGAGGCTACCACCATCTTTGAAGTGGCTCATTCTGTGGGCCTCACTGGTTATGGCTTCACCTGGATTGTGCCCTCACTGGTGGCTGGAGATGCAGACCACGTTCCCACTGTCTTCCCTACAGGTGCACTCAAACACCAGCAGCCACTTCCACAAACACAGACTCAGATCTCAGATAATTTGATTTGTTTTTTGGATAAATTATTATTAATAATAATATTAATAATAATAATAAAATAATAACTTCCACATTATAAAATCTCAATGTGTAGACATGCAGCAAAGCTAAGATGCTGTTCCTCGTGTCTCAGTGCTCAGTATGTCTGCCAAGGGTCAGGATAGTTTCCTTGGGCAATCAAAATTGCCTTATTACTCACTCCTCAGCACTGCTAGCAGACCAAATATTACAAGCCATGTTTTTACTCTTTTTGTCATTTAGACTCACTGGTCAGTAGGTTATGTCATGATGGGAGCATAGCTTTTTGTCAACAGTTTGCCTAAGGTTAGAGTGAATAAGTTTACTTTCCTAAAATACTGTAAGCCAGTCCTCATTTTTGTGAAACTGTCTTACTTTCATTAAACTAGCAAATTTAAGGCAAACTTAGCGCTTTGTATAAAATATCTTTGTGAAACAAACTGGGGATCAGTAGGAGGTGGTCCGACCTTTCCAGGGATTTAAATTAGAGATGTCATATGCTCAATGCTTCACTCCACTGCTAACAGAAAAACGCATCACATTAATGTTATGCAGAGAAACCTCATTAAATGCCACATGTCACATTTTAAAAATGAAGTCACAGATAAAAACATCAGATCAAAAGAACTCTCTCTCTCTCTCTCTCTCTCTCTCTCTCTCTCTCTCTCTCTCTCTCTCTCTTTAAAGAGAGATCCTGTTTCAAGCTGGATCATGGATGTTTCAGGAGATGATCAGCATCCTCAGTTTGGTCCAGTGGTTGTACAACCCTGATTCTAAAAAATAATTGTGACGCTGTGTTAAATATAAACAGAAGCAGAATACAACCATGTGCAAAAGAAACTGTGTTTACCAAAAGCGATTTTGCAAACTGTTCCTGAGCCCACGTAGTAATATCCTTTTTACAACCATGTGTTTTACAAAGTGATGAACCTTACCCCGACCCTGCTTTTGAAGACCGAGCTTTTGGAGGAGGCCCCTTTCATTAATAATACACTTGTCTCCAATAAACCTGTTTGCCTGTGGCATATTCCACACGAGTGTTTTTTAGAGCATTTTCAACCCAGTTTTTTATTGCTTCTGTTCCCACTTGTTTGGAGAATAGTGCTGACATCAAATTTAGAATAAACATAAAAATTTTTGAAAAACAATGAAGTTGATGAGGTAAAACACTAAACACATTGTCTTTGTGCTGGTATTGAGTATATATCAAAAAGATTAGCAAAATCTCACACCTTGTTTTATTTACATTTTACACAAATGGTGTAAAAAAAAGTAAAAAGGAGTTGCAGGTTTCACGTGGATGAAGTTTGGGTTTTGGTTTTAGCTGTAACTGGTTTTGGAGGGGTCTTGGATTAGTTTGCCCCTACATAAAAAAATGGCAGTAAAACTTCTGGATCATGCTATTTTTTATAATAATGGAGAATACATATCAGTATATCATATCACTGATTCTTATCGAAATCTTTCTTTCATGCTCTGAGTCTCAGACGTAGTAAGCTGCTGAGAGATTTCATCAACACTGGCAGTGCTCCAACTTTGCTGGATGTAAATTAGTGACCTTTTCTAATTTTTTAAGCAGGGAATCAAAGAGTCAGGGGTCAAACTCATTCAAGCAGCTCCTCTGCTATTTGTTGAGCAGGTCACTCAAATCTGTTTTATATTATTATTTAGCAAGTTTAAAAAAAAAACAACAACTTAATGTTGAACTGTGGGCACAAGTGACAGATGGGCTTGTTTGCATATATGCAAATGATCTCCCGGTGTATTCGCAGTCAGTGCCTAGGTGCACACTGACTTCTGTGAAGCTCAGGTAAGGGAGCTGATCAATTGATTTTGGGTTCTTCTGAGCTTATTTGATGATTTTAAGTTGAATTATTATGCATTATCTCGAATACAAATGAGGCAAAAGTGGACAGGCGAGCTTTACTTTTGTACTGTGGACTGTCAGTTCTAATTATTGTCTGATCTTTAGCCTCACAGGAGTTCATCATTAAAAAATGTTGTTTTGAAAAAATCTCTCTAGGGAATTAAGGGCAGGCAAGACAGAGACCCTTTTGTCATTTTGCAGCAGCTTTCCCATGCATCCGCTCCCTCACCAAGCATGTTTGAGGCAGTTTATTTGAGGCATTTACTCCTATAATTCAACATCAACAACACCCAAGCTGCCTGAAAATGCAGGTTTGGCTTTTTTTCCAGTAGATTTACTGTGCAGGTTCCAAATATGAAAGCATAATCTGAACCAGCCACAGAAAGTGACCTGAAAAACGTTGCTGTTTACGGGTGTGAGAAATGGATGCTGACATCTGATAGCCAGCAGTTCCTCATGCTTGACGAGCCAAGCTTAAAGAAATGTGTTAAGAGATGACAAGAGTCCTGACTGACGCTCATATTCAACAATTTCTTATGTTTTTTATAGCCATTATCAGTATTCTTTTAATAGCAAAATGAACAGCTCCGCTTTAGCTTAGACCACATTAAAATATTGTAGGTATGATTGCATTCTTAATTTAGTCTCAGTGTTATGCCACTTTAAAGCCTCCTCTAAAATGCTTTCATTTTTGTATATCTTTCCCCCCTCCGGCTATAATTTATTGCACTCTGCCTGCCTATTTGTATCCTCCCTCTCTTTCTCACACTTCTGTCTCTCTCCCCCTCCTTTTCATCTTTCACAATATTTCTCTCTACTTCTTTTTCTTCCCACTATGGAAATACACCCCTTCCTTCACCTCACTGCATCTCTCTCTCTTTCTGCGTCTTTCCCAGGGCTTATCTCGGTGTCATATGACGAATGGGACTACAACATCGAGGCCAGGGTACGTGATGCAGTGGCTGTCATTGCGACGGCGACCTCCACCATGATACTTGACCGGGGACCACACACCCTGCTAAAGTCAAGCTGCCTCGGGACACCCGACAAAAAAAGCTCCAACACTGGCCACTCCAAAGAAATACTCAAGTGAGTCAATGTTAAGGGAAGCTACAGATAGAAAACTGGGTAATTAGGTTGATAAATTGGAGTAAAATCACCCCCCTCAACAGCCTTTGTCCAATCGCAGTTCACCAACACTAACCAGGCCTGTTTGGCTCTAAAGTGTAACACATGGGGCTTTATTAAAGTCACTAAACTAAAAACACCACAGCAAAGCCTCATAGAATGGATTCAACTGTGTTTATGTGTTAATTTGCACTAATGTAAACTATAACATTAGCATGCCCAGCTAACCAGGTTAGTACCTACAAGGTTCATCTGTCTGAACATGGTTTTAGCCCATATTCAGACAGACAACAGCACCGCATGAGAAAACACAGCCTCCTTATTAATTTGAGTGACAGCTCGCTTTGCCCTGCAACACAAAAACAATGCTGCTCCCCATCAGAGGCTGATGACAATGATGATTTTTGCCTGGGACGCAGCCATCATGTGATATGTAAGAGCCGGGTTCAGGGTTCTCTTTTCAAAAACAATGATTAAAAAAGCAGCTGTGGATTTTCAAACAACTAGTTGTCTGCTCCTGGAAAAATCTGTTCATGATAGTTGTCATTCAAGCCAGAGGAGTCAGTGGTTGCCAACTGAAAGAGAAGCTGCTTTTGTTTATTACAGTGTGAAATCAGGCTCTTTCTCCATAAATGATTAGGAGTTTTGAAGGTACGTGTGCCATTGTTACCATCGTAAATTGCTAATGTGTTGTGTAAGAATGGAAAGCTTGACAGCTGAAGCAACATGTGGCGTCTTGTGAGGGGCAGGCTGATTAAGGTCAGGGGTTGAGGCTGCCAATTCCCTCCTTTAAAATGAACAGGTTTGATCCTGAATCATATTTTTTAGTACAGATCTTTTTTCTTTGTAGCATCAAATAAACAATCTGTGCTTTTGATTAAATATTGTTTTGAGTTTGAGCTGAAGTCTAGGAAAGACAATTTTCCCTGCTGAAAAACATGACAAATGAAATAGCAGTGAGTTATGTTCACCTCGTTTTATAAGCTTTGAGGTTTTTATTTGGGTACAGAAAATGAGCTGGGCGTCATACACAATGCAGAAAAGATGAGCTGAACAAAAGCAGATGAGATCTTTCTTTTAATTCATTTGAGACAGAGCCAAAGCAACCGGCTGGTAAAATAACAGGGAAAATAAGTGTAGTTTGGTTGTCACTTGCTGAGGCGAAGTTGAAAATATCAAAATAAATCCAGGAAACGTGTGACTGCACAAATGCGATACAACATGGACTGCAATTACACAGAGAAATGCAGAGACGTTCCCTAAGGAGAGCCAGGATTTGTTTAATTATCTAATAAAAATACAAGAAGAACCAAGACATTAACTCACAGACTTATAACAACATCTTGTCTTATCTTGAGTTTAACCCACAGCCATCTTTAAAGAAAAACATCCCTCTTTTCCGCTTCCTCTGAACCTCCTTGTTTTGCTTTTTTTGGCACATTACAGAACAAGCAGGAGCATTGGTATTCAATAATTAATCCCCATTTAACATCATAGGGCATGCTTTTACTGTTCACATTGATCGGAGATTCCAAAACTAATTGAATGCTCGGGGACAGATTAATGAAAAAAGAGCAAGAAAAAAGAATGAGGTTACAGCTTGCACACAGTAAAACACATGCAAACAAATACACACAGGTTGTTATAGCAAGATGTTTCACTGCTCTCTAGGGCTTGGTATGATAAAAGTTTCAAGTTAGTGATGTTATTAATTATATTTCAGCTTCGCAAAAATGCACACCTGCTTGCCTTTCATTGCTCTCTGTTTCCTAATATTTAACATTTTCCTGTTTTTGTTTGTTTGTTTTTTTTTTACTGTCAGTTTGAATTTGAGGAATCCAGAGAGCGAGGGAAACATTATGCAACCTCCCCTGCCACTGCAACATTAATCTCCAAGTTGAAGTTGATGTATTACAGCAAATCTTAGTCTTGTCTTCACCCATGTTTCTGCTTTTATATCGGGGGCACTTATGCGTGCCATCTAGGATTCCACCACCAACAGCACCGAGATAACAATAACACCACAGCCATGAATATTTCAGTCCCCAAAGGGCCCTATCAGACACAGGGTTAGCTCTCAATCATCCTTCAAGTGCACACCTGTGTGTGTGTGTGTGTGTGTGTGTCTGCCTGCGTGTGTCTGTGTGTGAGAGTGGCATGTTGCGAGTGTGTGTTTTAAGACCTGCTATTCCATTCTTTTCCATTTCACTGAGCAAAGGTAGAGAATTTGGATCGTTGGATTTTGGTGGTGACCCCAGAGGCCAGAAAGGGCCATTTGGCACACACACACACACACACACACACATACACACAGGCACACACACACAGCCACTCATCGCACACATAATTCCACCTATTCCATCCCTTCAGCCCAAGAGACAGAAGCAATAATAAGGCCATATGTCTGTGTGTGGTCCTGTATAGCCACGGGCCACAGCGAGCCGCATGCTCGCTGGATAAGCATGCCATCCTGTCAGCGCTGACGGACGGAGACGGCAGGCCCCATTGAGTCACGCTCTCAAATTTGTTTAGGGGCTGCCTGACCTTATGGGGTTCACGCGCGCACACACACACACATACATACATACACCCCAAGCACTTACAGCCCGAGTAAGCAACACACACTCACACACATGTGCACATACACACACAGAGCTCCAGAGGCCATCCATTGTTTCCTGCCAGTCTGAGAGGACAGTAACGTTGGGATAATGAGAAAATGTGCTCCAAGTGGTTTTGGATGAGGCGCTGAGGGGCTTATTTGTGTGTGTGGATGTTGCAGGAAAAGGGGCGTCTTTTCTTGTTTGTTTAACTGTGTATGTGCGCTCATGTTCACATTTCCTCTTAAATCCCTGTGTTGATATAAAATGCCACACTGGTATATATAGTGTAGGAGATGATTAATTAAATTTTGTTTTATTTTATTAGTGAGCTTGCTTTCATGTGATCTGACGGGACATTTGTCTTCATGTCTATGGGCTGCACTCGCTCAGTGTGAGCCTGTAAACTCAGTAAAAAAACCTTCTGCAGGCCATTTGACCCCCGTGCTGCCTCTCATGCATGTAAGGCAGGCGTGTAAATCTCATCCTATTTCACCTTAAAAGTAGCTTTTCCTGTAGCAGGAGAGCAGCATTGTTGAAGTGCACAATAAAAGAGGCTGTCTATTCCTTGAACTGTTTGTTAAAGGCTGTTTTCATTGTGATTTTTGGCTTGTAGTGCACATATGAGCGGCTCTTTTCAAACAGGTTAAAAATTAACACAATTATTTTGGATGCACATCTTGGAACTTAATCTGTATATCTCTTTTTCAAAAACTCTTTTCCAACACAGTCTCAGTCTGTACTCTGATGAGTGATATTTTACTTTTTGTTCCCAAATATTTGCCTCTTTCAGCCCTCTGTTCTCCTTTTCTTTTTCTCACTCTGTGATGCTGTTGCAGCAGTCAATTTTCAGTATAAAGGCACTTTCAATTAAATGAAGCAAAAATGTTGAATCAGAGAGCATTGATGCATTCCTACCCAACCCCCCATACCTCAGCTCACTTAGACACACACACACACAGACACAAACCCACACGCACAAACCCATACACACACAGACACACAGACACAAACCCACACCCCCACCTTCTCTCTCTCTCTCTCTCTCTCTCTCCCACATCCTCAGTCAAGAACTGTTGATCCCAATTTTCTACGTATAAATACATTGTTAGCAGGATGGATTAGTGTCTTTAAGGACAGAATTAGTTGTATTGACCATGAATTCAATTTTGCTCATCTAACTTAACTCAGACCTCTCCCAGTTTTTGACTAATGCCTGTGAGGGAAATTAAAATGCCATAGAAATAACCAATCAATATTTCATATGGCTTTTATCATATTGGAATGTTCACTTAATGGGTCAGTGAACACAACTGCACATCTGTTACGCTGTATTCACAGCTCATTACATGTTTATTTAGTGCTGTGACTGTAACGATGCTAAATACTGGATTTTTAAAGCTCATATTGATATCAGTGTTTCAGAGTTTTTAAGTATATAATCAGAGTATATTTGTTTGCTAATATTTGATGTGTAAGTAACATAAACATGAAAGTGACATTCCTCTCATATCATGTGTCTAATCGTTCATACACCGGTACATTGATACAGATGTTCTGAAATAAGCTGATATTGGCTAATATAACAGTCCAGCCAATTTATTGGTTTAGCTCTAGGAAAGACATCCTGTCACCTGATCAGTGTCCTGCAAAGCTGTGTCTATTTTCTAAACTTAAAATCAAATTTTTCACTATAAGTGACAACTGAATTAAAAACTACCCTCATAAGCAGTCTGTGATGTTTAGTGCATTCACACAGCTACCTTTTAATAATTTAACTAAATACATATTTGTTTGTTTTTCTTCCACCATAACCTCATCATGTTGTACTTGAGTTCATTCAAGGATCCTGAGTCTCACTTTATTTGCCCGTTGAGACAGCTATTGAATGTTGTTGGTAATGGAGCAATGAGAGTATTAGTTCTGCCAGTCAGGAAAATTTGTCAGCGATGAAATAATCATTCCTTTTACTTTATTTGTGATTTTCTTCATTTTGTGTTGTTAAACATCATTTCAGATTTATGAGCATAGAAAGAGGCTCATAAGGGAAACTGAAACCTTATGATGTCTGTGACTTGAAATCACATTTGAATTGATTCATAAAAGTACAGAAAATATAGGAACACACTACTGCAGTGGCTAATATCTTTTTGATGCTGGATGTTGTGTCTTTTGGCGCACGTCTCCTTTAATGTCCCCTGCAGCAGAGTTGTGCTAACAGTGAGTGCTGTTAAATGGAGTTATGATGTCTCTTATATTAGATTATAATTATAATGCATTTACTCAATTTATATAAGTGTATATAGGTTATCATTTTATAAATCTTTGTGTCAGTATTTTGTCCAGGTCAGCCTGTTTGAGTCAAACCGTTCATTGCAGCTGTTAAGATAAACAAATGTGAAAGGGTTTGTGCTCTTGAATCCAGGTTTTTCTAGAGATGGTGTCAGATATGTGTGGTCTAGATAAGCAGCCTCATATCATAGCAAATAATGTCCAAACACCCACAGAAACATGACTAGGATACTGTTTGGAATCAAAATGAAATAACTTATTGAATAAGATGACAAAATACGACTGAAAAAGTTATTATTTTGGTTACAGGGCGACCGTAAGCACAACTTTAAATTCCAGCAACTTGAGAGGGCTTTTAGCAGTGACCAGTGAAGAAAAATGAAAATGGTGGTTTAGTTAAATTATGCATCGGCAAGTTTCTATGAATAATATGAGATCATCCAAAAAATGATCACAGTTGTCTTATCATGCCTTCTTTTCTCTAAATATAATTTTAATAAGCCGCTCATGTGCTGCCAAGGATCCATTATTTCTGAGATCATACATGACAATGATTAAAAAGTACTCAAAAGTATTTAAGGTCAGTATCTTTGCCTGTCAAGCTCTTGTCCACATTTGAAATGAGAGCGGACTCTCTCTGATGCAGAGCTCCGTCTCTTCGGACGCCACAGGTAGTCCGTCTGATGTCTCCTACTCAACGGGGGTCCTCATGAGCCCAGATCACATGAGGCTCCCGTGGACTCACTTATTAAAGGCGGCAGCTCAAAGACATTCAGAGCCTCATATCTTTTATTTTGTGCAGTCCACATCACTCTCTGTGTATCCACGCTGTCAGAGCTGTGCCACCAGAAACAAATGAGTCAATGAATAAACAATGAGGTCATTTATTTATTTATTTTTTGTATATTCAAAATGTATGTGCTTTTTCAAAATTCAGGTCCAGCCCGAAAAGAGCATATTTTCAATGTTATTGTTACATTTAAGTGGAAATTTGGGTAAAACCCATGAAGTCATGTTGTAGAAGAGATTTTAATTTGTATTTATATAAAAGCACACAGGAATAAAAATCAAGTTAACATGAATTATTTACAACCAGGCTTCTTATGCAAATGAATCTTCATATTCTTGTTCTAAGGATATTTTGTCATCGGCTTGAGTGCAGTTTGATTCTTTCTGCAGTCGCACTGATGTGTGCCAATATTAACAGTTTTTAGAAGATGGAACCATATTCATATTCATGAACTTGAAAAAAAAATTTAAAAATGACCCATTACGTCCAGTTACATTGATGCATGTAAAAAACAGACACATAATTTAAATTAAAAATCTGAAATTTTGATTCGGAACACCAAAATTCAACTTCAAAGTCATGGCCATGGGGGTTCCCATGGTGAGTGGATCCCTGGAGTGAAACAGTTTTTGCTGCCCTCAACAGACAATAAAAACAAATATGTTGATTAAAATAAATCTTTTTAGGAAAGATATACAATATATAAGAGCAACAGTGGTGCATCTGAGACTTTGATGTGACAGTGCTCTTCCAAAATCTGGGGCTTTTTCTTGTGATCTTAGACGGTGAACCTTTTTATAGCAAAAATTACCAAGTCGTGGTGTTTTTATGTCTTGATTCTGTGATATCATTGCTTTTGTCTTGTACAAATGAACACTCATCTAAACACTGTATACCTGCTTTAAAATGAAAAAAAATCACAAGTTTTAGTTTATTGTGATCACACGTTGACCCCGTTGTGCTACTAACTGATGCTGCTTGGCATAATTTGTTCTGCCTCACCACAGTCCACCATATTCTACAGTTGTAAGTATTGTCACAGTCACTGTTTTCATCCTACAGCACTTGCAATGTGTTTTACACATTTCATCAGTGACGGGTAGCTCTTCAGAGGCAGGTCTTCTGCAGTCATCCCAGATTATGAGTCATCCACCCAAACCTGATACAGTATGTCTGTGTGTGTGCACCACACACTTCCTTACACGCATGCACAGCAGGAATATATATTTTTGCATCCCCGCATTGCAGCGACAGAGAATTTGTGACCCTTTACGGTTTCACTTGGAGATAAAAGAAAGTCCTATCAAATGGCTCTGAAACATGTTTGAAGACATTTTAGACAAAAGGGCTGTGGGAAAAAAAAGTGCCCGTGCCACTGATGATTCAGTGTCTCTGTAACTAAAAAATAAATTCCCCTCACAGCCAGTGATTAGCTGGGGAACAGTTGGTGAGCGAGGCGCACACGAGCGCTGCATATGGCTGTGATGAAGCCACATGAGGTTCTGTTAGTAGCTCAGTACTTTTTTTTTCTTCTTCTTCTAGCAGAGTCAGAAGGGAATTTTGACATGAGAAGGGATCAAACAGCGCATAAAAGCTACATCAATAGTACAGGGATACAAAATGATAAACAGAGAAGCCTCCTCTGCTGTAAATTCACAGCGTGCTCAGTCTTTGTAAAGGCACAGGTTAAACGTAGAGGGTAGATGAACCCTATTGATGTGCGATTCAATGCACTCGTCTGAGGTGAGATGGAGAGATTGATTTGAAAGTGAAAGACAGCATGAGGGGAAGTGGGTAAACACTCAGATTTAGACTGAAAAACACTCTCTCTCTTCCTCCATAACCAGCCTCACTTGGGTGAGATTACTGTTCCCATGGCAACGCAGCTGATTGCATGAAATTGCTGTGGTTGTGGGTGCCATGGCAACACATTACATTACATTGGTGTCAAGAGCCCCCCCCCGCCCTGCATTCCCATTTTGCAGTTTTACGTACACTTAAACAAGTCACTTTGTCGTGGTAACACACACGCACACACACACGCACAGAGGCCACAACTGATCACATGAGTCACAATGATGATTTGTGAAAATATCTGATTGCGATAATTTTGACCGATATTGCGATATGATAAAAAAAAAAATTACAAATGAAATAATGGTGTGATATTTGTAAACAGCGATGTTCCCTTATGTCTTGATGAAAACAGAGAATAATATAGGCTGTCGCATCACTGTAGCAACACAGTGCCTCATTGATGACAGTATGTTGTGACTTAAAAAAAACAGTCAGTCCCGCAATTTGGTGCAACACTTGGCTTTATTTTGATTTCAATGACAATTTGAGTAATGGTCCAACCCTACAGTGATGTCGTGACAGCAACAAGTTGGGACCTCCGTCTGGTTCCCTTTTCAGACTGAGATTATGTTTGCAAAGCTAATCCCATGATACACACACATTCAGCACTTTTACTGTGCTAGACAGCCAGAATGCAGCAATAAACATTTCAGGAGGCTTGACTCATATTATCGACTTGTCCAAAGCATGGAGCCTACTTGGGTCTCTCTCGGTGTGTGTGTGTGTGTGTGTGTGTGTGTGTGTGTGTGTGTGTGTGTGTGTGTGTGAGAGAGAGAGAGAGTGTGTGTGGTCAGTATATGGACTGACCATTGTGCCCATGGCCCTCAGCAGATGTGGTCTGAACAATGAGCTGGGTAAATAAAAGGAAGTGGTGTATAAATAGCCTCTTACGTCTGCATGAGTGGAGTTTCTCTGCTGTGTGTGTGTGTGTGTGTGTGTGTGCGTGTGTGTGTGTGCGTGCACTCCTGTTTGATGTGAAGGAATTGTACTTTAGGAAGTTGTACTGTATTGAGCGCTCCTGCAGGTGCAGTTTCAAACGGCTATAAATTCCCGGCGCAGCAATATTTCACATGGCTTTGTTTTTGTAACTTTTTTCGATATTTTTCTTCTGTTGTAAATTATTCTCAGTGGAGAATTTCAGCTTTTTGAAACTCCACTTCGGCAAGGGGGCAGCCATGGCTCACGTCCACTTATCAGTCCTGCTCCTCCAGCCTGCATGTAAAAGTGTCAGCAAGCAACTAAACCTCAAATTACTCCTGATGGCTCTTTCATTTGTGTGTGTGTGTGTTTTTGTTCCTCATGACTAGATTTGCACTTGAACATTAGTGTGTTAATCTATGTGTAACTGGTGATCACTTAGTCTTATCATAAAAGCACTTTAAGTGATCAAAAGACTTGAAAAATGCTGCAGAAATGCTATGAATGTGTCATCTACTTACAGATTCACATCTCCGTTCATCATCAACATGATGTTAAAACTTTACAGTCCTTCAGAAGCACCATGGCCGGTCTCTACGAGCGGCGAGGCTCAGTTAGAGACTCGTCTCTAAATCACATCCTGCTGATAAGTTCGCAGGGGAACAATGCTAAAAATAAAGGAGCCTCCACCCTCCTCCATCCAGCTCTCTCCGTGGCTCTCACGTATCGAGGCCACGCGAAGGCCGGAGCCATACGTCCTCACCGAGTGCACGGCGAGCAGGTTTACGTCACCTCACATCTCGTACATGTTCATGCTGTACCACCTTTGTTTTCATGCTTAGTCACCCACCCCACAAAGTACTTGGACCTAAACAATGAACAGAATGTGTCATTAAAATTTTTATTCGATGATCACTTTATTGAGTCATAACTGTACAAGAAAAGAATCCATTATTAGTTAGTGGTGTCAATATAAGTAAATTAGCAGGAGATCAGTAATTTTAAAATAAGCTTTCGAGCAAACTGACAAACATTAGCTGGTTCTAAATGATTTAATAGCAACTTTCGTCCATTTTATATGATTTTAATTCAAAAATCTTTCAGTTTTGTACTGTTGGTTTGACAAAATAAGCAATTTGATGAAGGGGGCTTTGACTCTGGAAAATGTTGTCAATGAGAATTGAGAGAATTGTTGTTATTTTTTACCATTTTCTTACATTTTGTACAATAAAAAATTAATAGAGATTAAAAAATCTGTATCTGTATCTGTATCTCATCCTAGATTCTGATTTCTGTAACAGCTTCATAGGGATGTATGTGTGTTTGTGTGTGTGTGTGAGAGTGTGACAGTGTTTTTGTGTGAGTGTGACAGGGTTTGGGGGTCAGGGCCGGCCCTTTTCATTGAAGTCACTGATGGCCTATATTAGCAGCAGCACACTCCAGCTGAAACGTTACACGGGTGGTGAACACTGCAGTAAAACCTAAAGGCAGATAAGAGGAGAAAAGAGAGGGAGGGAGATAAGGAGAGGCAGAGTTACACTGGAGACAAAAGTGTGAAGAAAAGCGCGTCTTTGTGATATTTGCAAAGATTCTTTTCATATGTTGAGTTGCGATGCAGACGAGCTAAAGATGCTGCACAAACATATCAGTTTCAACTGTGTCAGCACAAAGAAACCAGTTGTTTATATCAGTGTCAACTGCTGATGTTGCCCCAATGATAACATCTGCATTGTCCCACATACCTCAATGCAACCACGCACATTTGTAGAGCCACTGGTTATGTACAGATTTTAAAATACTCTGGTTTGTACCAAAATATTTTGGTGAATTTAAAGGACTGTCTTAGCCTGGTGGCAGTGAAATTAAGCCCTCAATTTTATTTTATTTTTTTTATAATTACTGCAGAGTGCTTGTAGACGTGTGTTGGGTCATAAATTCTGACTGCGTAAGAACCAAAAACTCCTCCACACTGTCAATCACTTATTCAACACTTAAGTTTATCACTTCAGGCCTGTTCGCCATGTCTCAGTCCGCATGCAAGGATTACACTGGATGAAGATCTGGAGTCTGAAATGTCAAAGTGATTATAAAAGATTAATGGTGGGTGGATTTCTGTGGTTTGTGCAAATATTATTTAAAAGTTGCTGTCATGACTTCAGTTGTGTAGGCAGTCTGTGGCGAATGTTCTGTGTGCGCTCTCTAACATTTAAAGAAATCAGAAGACGAAAAAACTCAAATAATATGGAGATTAAAGTGTCTTTGTATTTATGTATACACCAAGCTTACCACAGCTTAGATGATCTAATGCTTCAGTGCTGTTAACCTCAGCTTTTTTAACATTTGCGGTGGAGGACTGTGGATGCATACTATCTCCTTTGTTCCTCGAGGGTGCAGAAAGTGCTGCGTCAGGGTGTCTGTGGGGCCCATCTTCCTCCTGGTCACATCTGGGCCGAGTTAAGACCTGCCAGTAACATCTGCATTTACTGTAAACACAACGGAAGGACATTTTTCTAGTTCCAGAGCTTTTTTTTTTTTTTTACAACTTAACTTAAACGGACCAGTGAGATATTTCTAGTCTTGCTGTCTAGCTGTTAATGCAGCAACGTGACAGTGATCTTAAGGCATTAATGCAACAGTTGAAACTGCTGTTTATCCAGTAGTTTGCAATGGAGCGCCTGCAGCAGGACTTGGCCACTGCGTCCATCAAACAACAGATCCTCGCCATGGATCATGTTGCTAAGCAACTATTAAAGAACCTGTTAAGCTAAAACCTTAAATGAACATCACTCTGCAGTTTCATCTGTCTTCATGCAGCCCGGCTCGCACATCATCTGTAAAACATTTACCTCAGTGGAAACTGTGCAGATACTCTTAATGCCAGGGCTTGGACGTATGTTAGCAATTGTCGTCTTTCAACACAAATTTCCTTTGTAATTTTGATTCATTAATAACCTGTATTCATCACCAAACGATCAAAGAGTGCCAGTAAAAAGCAGAGCAAGAGCAGCATTGGATTTGGCTTATTTTTACTGGGCAAGGCGAACTAAGGCATGCAGCACCTGCAGGGGAGCTGCATGGTAACTTTTAGAAAGAACAGATTACTTTGAAGTTTGTAATCAACCTTCTGTATTAAGTTTCAAACAGTGCAGTTTGCTTGATTTGTGTTGTGTGTGCATATTAAGTACATGCTTTTGTGCGCACATGTAAATTCCCCTGAAAAAACGAAAAGTAAGACCATTGTGTTGTTTAATGTATTTGTTTCAAATGTTCGACAAATGGAGTTTCTCCTCTCAGAGGGACTTATCGTATATGATCAGTCTGCATATTTCTGCCCGTTTTGAATGGCTCAATGAAGATCGGTGAAGCCAAGGTTTAGGGCTTAAGTCCTAATTTTAGGCTTACTGGTTACAAAACCCACTATTTACTTTATTATGGTGGGACTGGGAGGGCTGGAAAAGAAAGAGGGGGACATGATTGAAGGAGAGTGAAGCCGGAGAAAAGGGCTAGAAAAATGAAAGGAAGGGATTGGAAAAGGGCAAAATAGGGGAAGCATTACAAGGAGACAGACGGCTGACGCTCAGAGGGGGGGTAACTGTTCGGGAGAAGAGCGATTTTCTTTTGGTACTGTAAATAATAGCCCCTGCTTGAGTTGGACGGCTTTCACGGCTCCTTTTGTGTGCAGTGACATCTTAGGTTCCCTAAAGAGAGGAGAGGGCCGGAGAGGGCTCGGCTTCCAGGGTTTTCACTGGCATGGGAAAGGCAGAGTATTAGCCCAATATGAATATGAGAGAAAATAAAGCCTCTGCAGGTCAAAGGGAACCTGCCAACACGCACTCCTGGCTCTTTATCCCACTCAAACCCACATAAGCAGACACACACACACACACACACATGCATGCTCAGAGTATGGCGCCTACACACACACACATCAGCACTTCACCGCTGCTTTATCTCACTCGGTGCAATATCGTGTCTTGGCTCCTACTCATGTTGAGAAGCAGCCCAGCGGTCGAGTTGTGGCCTCCTCTGTGTTTCTAACCACAATGTAAAGCGTTTAATGTTAACGCCAAACACATGCACTCACCAACATGCTCCATTCTTATTTATAGCAGCGGGGGCAGTATCAGTTACTATTTTTTAAAACCACACCAAGAAATATTATTTCAGTCTAAGTGTGTGTGTGTATGTATTTGTGATCCACCAGCGTGGAAGCAGTGATGACTCATTCAAGAGGTCCTTTAACGCTGCTGATGATGTCAAGGCCTTTCTGCGCCGAGGACACTTAGTCACAAGTCAGATATCAGTGTTTGCCTGACAGCCTGGACGTAAAGTCAGAGTGGTTCCTGCTCTTTGGATTGTTTGAGTATTTTTTGAAAACTTTTGGGAAAATGTAAGTACACGGTTTAATAAAATATATAACAAAAATAAAGCTGTTTTTGAGCATTTTAATGTAAAAATGTTACGTATATTTAAAATCTTTCATGTCAGTGCTTCTCTCTTTATATGGCACATTAAAATGTTTTTGATAACTTATCTTTTACTCTGTAAGAGGGCTGGTAACAATGAATCATTTCAATTATTTGTTTTAGTAACCTTGTCTGTCATATAAAACCTCATTTGACTGTTAGCGTGTAGGCCGTCATGTCGTGGCTAACAGAGCAATATCATGTGTTCGGGTGCCGTTTGGGGAAAAAACGTCCGATTTGTATTTTCCTCCGTCTTCCACCTCATCCAACAACGGTAAATAAGCTTGGAAACTCCTTGATTTCACCAAGCAGCATTGAACACTTAAGAGAACAGACACAGACATCACTTTAAGAGAATAAATGAGCATAAATTAGTTGTACTCATTAACACTTCCTGTGCTGTCAGTTTGATGCCATCAGGAAATCCCTGGGTGGAGGAGATGAAAGGCTACCGTGCGGTGACGCTGTAATGACAGAGCAATCACATGAGTATGATTCACCTGCCTTGATGATGTCACATCCTGTTTGATTCCCTCATCTGTAAACAAGCAGCAAAGGACGGGCAGGAAATGGTAGTGGGGGAATGAGGGGGGTGGGGGTTCTTCCTGTTGTTAGCCGGGGAGGCCGTGAGCTTCTTTTTGTCCAATTCGCATTTCCAATTTTATCCGGTCTTTTTCTGTTTTCCTGCCGGAGAACCATCAGCGTCTGTCAACACTTTAATGATCCCTCGGTGTCCACCGGTAGCTCGGGATAAAAATATATCGACTCCTTTGACTTTTCCATCACACACAGCCTTTTTCATTCTGAATTTCAGGCCAAACAGGAGCTGCCTGTACATAAGGTGGGACGGGATATGACTGTTTTCCTCGTAATAATCACACAACGAATGTAGCACATGACATCAGTGCAACTGGACTTCACCTACTTTTTCTAAGGTTTTGGCAAACCTTTGGATCACTAGTTTGATTAGAAAACAGTGGAAACAGGCTGTTTCTATTTAGAGAATTCAACTTTTTGCTTGATATTTTGTTTGAGCAGCAGTTCAAAATCAAAGATTTAAAGTTAACAAACAAAAAACAAAAAATGATTTAAGGCAGAAGCAGAAAGTGTTTGATATCTTTTCTGATTAATCTTTTATTATTAATCGATCATCAAAACGTAGAAATTGTCCGTCATCTGACTGATTGATTACTGTTCTTTTGACAGTCAAAGCAGACCTTTGTAAGAAAAAATGGGTGGTTACTGTCCTTAAAATGGCCTCAAATAGCCTTAAAACCTCTGCTGAGTCTGTTTATATACTATTCATCTATTGTTCATGGCCTCGCTGTGTTTAGATGGATTGTTCAGTCACAGATTAAACGAGATATAAAGTTATACCTTTGCCATAAAGTGTTGCCATAACCACATACTATCAGATTTTAGATAACTCCAACAATCGCAGGAAACCGTTAAATAGTTCGTTTTGTCTGCTTTTCAGTTCTGACATGCTACCTGACACTTCTCATGAACTCCACCCAGCTGCTTCTCGAAGCAGAATAAAAAGCAACGATAAGAACGAGCGGTTGGCAGGAGGCTATCGGCTTGTTTTTCCTCAGAAACGGTGCTATCGTCTGTCATTGTCTCCGTTTTTTAAAGTACGAGGTGCGGTGTTCGGCTACAAAGGCCCCGGCACTGCGCTGGTGTGGTTTTATCATGGCGGTGAATCTCTGACCCACATTAGAACTGTTTTAAGGTGGTCACTCCTACAGTAGGTCACAGATAGCAGGGCTAAAATGGTTCCTTAAGATTGACTGACGAACGCTAAAAGGCGCTACTCGCTCCATTGTGTCCAAGTACTGTTTGTTTTTACAGAATATTCAGGTCATTTTTTTTTTTGAGAGTTAAGTGTATCTGAGTCGGTCTTCTTATCAAAAGTCAATGTTTGCCACCGTCTGCGATCGCACAGGCACCACGTGCGGTTATGTTTTCCCTGGAAAAACTTAAGACCGGTCAAAACATGGAAGTGAGAAAGTGTGTGTGCTGACAGAACCAGGAGAGCTGCTTTATCAATCCCAGGAAACCTTTGCTACCAGGAGGCAGGAACAACAGCCACTGGCTCCGAGAAAGGGGACTTTCCTCCTTCCTGGTCTGTTAGGATGCAGAACAATGACCAAATTGCTCACACACACACACACACACACACATATACACACGTATACACACAATGAGTGCTGGCTTGGATGTTTTCTGTGTGTGCTCATACCGACTTGCTCACAGCAGGTTGAGCTCTGAGCCCTGTGATCTTTGCTCTCTGGCTGTTTTTCGAGTTGTCTAACCTTTTACCTCGACCCCCGAGCCTCTTAAATCCAAGAGGCTCAAACACCGAAAGTTAAACCGAGGAGTCAAAACCAAGAAAGCGTTAGGAAAAAAAAGAGGCTCTGCACTGATGCTGCATGTAATGTGACCCACTTCTGCTGTTTTTTTTGGGGTTAGACGAGACGGCTCGTCCTTGCGCTGCCCTCCTTTTCTCTCCTCCTCTTCTGCATCAGCTCGTCTCTTCCCGTCTCACCCACTCATGCCCCCCTCCCCTATTAATCGCTGTTACCTCACAATCATGTTTTTATTATCTCTACCTCTTTCTTTCTCTTCAGTCGCTTCGTCACAGTTTTGGTGACAGCTCCTCTTGTTTTGTTTTTTTTTTCCACTTTGATTCCTGTCACTCTTGTCTCCCGCAGAGCTGGACACTCTCCAGTTCTTGTGGCGATCCCACACCGCAGAGAGAGAGAGAGAGGAAAGAGAGGAAGAGAGGGAGAGAGAGAGAGAGCAAGGGCCCAGTTGGAAAGAACGGAGGGAGACTAGTGTTGCAGCAGTAATTGGTCAGGAAGTGGACTGCTTGGATGCGA
Source organism: Acanthurus leucopareius (assembly GCA_029814765.1). Lineage (NCBI taxonomy): Eukaryota > Metazoa > Chordata > Actinopteri > Acanthuriformes > Acanthuridae > Acanthurus > Acanthurus leucopareius. Next base: position 14,252,881 of record JAQMCX010000023.1, on the reverse strand, counting down.
GAGCTCTCCTCTCTCTCTTCCCCCCTCCCATCCCAGTGGGCAGTCAGTTCAGTTGCGTTTTTGCTTCCATCTGTTCCCCCCCTTCTTCCTCACTCTCTCCCTCTTTTCCTCTCTCTCTCTCTCTCTCTCTCTCTCTGAACTGACCTCACAGAGGGGTGGACCGCGGACCCGGCCGTCTTGACACGAGCCCTCATCCACCAACTCTGAGTCAGTCAGTCAGTCAGTCAGCGTTTCTTTAGACGGCACATGTAGCGTGACACCTTATCGGATGCCTGGACATGGATCTAACCTGTGACGGGATACTGGGTAACAAGCAGCCGAGGAAAGGCTAATCGTGGGAATGGTCTCTCTGAGGTGGGTGACGGGTTGCGTTGTGTCTTTTTTTGCGGCACTGTAACAGGACGCAGAGCGTTGGCCTTTAGATTTTCTGATGTTCCAGCTGGTTTAATTTACTGTAAATAGCTCTGCTCTCACAACACACACTCTTACGTCACCGTGCAGAGTTTATTCCGTCCTCAAAGTGTTTTATTGAATCTTAAATGCAGAGGTCGATTCCAGCAAACCCAGACTGACCTCCAATTACTCCGTCCTAAGTTTCAATTAACTCCAGTGGCACCTTTGCTCGCTTGTCTAATTAGGAACCATAAAGCACCAGTCTGGGTTAAAGCTTAAGAGTCAGTGGTGGACGTGACAATAACGATACTTAATGTTTGTGCTTATGAGATGATGATCAGCTTGATGCTTGTATGTGCGTTTGTGTGTTCTCCAGTTTGAAAGGACAAAAACTGATTTGTACATACTTTTAATTAGAAAAGTGTGAAATATTTTAGAAAAGTCATCCTTTTTAACAAGGGAAGTTTTGAAATTAAGTATTGGAAATTACAGGAATAAAAGTTGTCTGTTTTCTTCTTCTTGTGTAATTTTCTTTCACAAGAAGAAATGTGTTCTCCTTTGTGGTGTGTCCTCATTCTGGGAGCTCTAACTGGAGCACTCAGCCTCTGAGGGACACAGATTTACGGACAAATTGGGATGGACTCATTTGTTGTCATGTTTGACTTGAATAATTAAGATTTATGGCATGATGGTTGACTGACTTCTTGTGTGTTTTGCCGGTAGTCATGGTTTCTCATATACAGGATAAATGGCAGGTGATATTTTGTCATATTTGTGATCTAAGGTTCCTCTTATATGCCAGGTGGTTGCATGGTTGCATTTAGATCATCCTCTGCTATTTTTAAATGTGAGATTTGTTTTAATATTAATGCTGCTGCTGTTGATGATTCCTGTATATGTGATACATATTTTACCTGTGGCTTCTCAAACACATTTAAATATATTAGACCATAATGTCAGTGTGCATATCGAACACATCGATATGTGTTTTAGAAATACATTTTTGCATATTTTAATGGTATTGTATATGTAAGTAGCCCGCTGTGCTTATGTGTCACGTGTTTCCCTAATGGGAGAAAAGTCCCTCTGTCTCTGCTCTGCTGGTGTCCTTTTCCTGGAGCGAGACCCTTGTCCTGCATTTTAATCTGAGGCCAAACACAGCTTCCTCCATATATCCGCCACACATGCCCGCATGCTCGCTCAACACACTGTAACTCACTCACAAACACACACTCACAAATGATGCATGACCAGAAAGAAAAGAAACACAACACTCTCCTCAGTCTCACGCTCTTGTCAGATCTACTGTATCCGTCACAAACAGAAAATCTGTATTTTTTTCTTTGTAATCTTTAATAATCAGCCATTTTTTGTCTCATAAGTCAAAAAAACAAAACAAAACAAGACACTTAACATCAACTGTGCATTCCTTCGTTAGTGTAAAGAAAATATCTGTCTACGATCCCAGCAGCCAGATAATATATCCGACAGGAAATGAAAGTTATATTTTCTGTAAACCACCTGTTTTTCTCCCCTTTCTCCCCCTCCATCCTCTTCCTCTCGTCCTTTATCTGCATCTGTTAATGTGGATGCAAACTCACTGCGTAGCTGAATACTGGCATTATCTCCTATCGTAAATACTTTTCCTGGGTTTCTGCAGTGGCTGTGGTGCCACCCTGCTCTATCATTAGCTGCGGCTGTTAACCTTGTTGTTGTTGACGCAGCTGTAGTTATTTCTGTGTCGCTCTGTTGTTTAGTCTGCTGGGATGGCGAAGACGCTCCTTGTTTTCCTGGATGCTCTCTCTGGCCAGTTTTTCGGCCAATTTTGAGGGATTCCTGCTCTTAATTTAAGCTCGGAGCGACGCTGCAGTTGGATTTCTGGCCGGAGAGAGTCAGGAATTCCTGTGCTTGGCAGTGTAAGCAGACCGCTTGCAGTCGAGGAAATACTGTCTGCGAATCTGGAAATATCATAAATCTCACTTTATTACAGCTTGATCAGGGTCATGGATTTATACTGATGAAATTAGCTTCAGCACAGTTAATGTGGAAGGCTTCATATTAGTTGTTATTGTCCAGAAATCTGCTCTTATAGATGTTAAGGATCTAATGAGACTAGCAAAGGTGCTGTAACAAGTGTGCTAAACTGCATCACTAACTGAACAGCAAGAACATCACTGAAAAAGGGGGGATTTAACTCCTTGATCACAACTGATAAGCTGATCAATGATTATAAAATGGATGCTTTGGCGGTTTGTAGGGAGATTTTAATGCCCTCGGACAGAACCAGGCGAGCTATTCCCTATAGCTTTAGTCTTTGTGCTATGCTATGCTGTGCTAAGCTAACCTAGCTCCTCGCTGTAGCTTTGCATGGAGCAAAACCTTTTCCTGTTTCTAGCAATTGCTACTGCAGCTTCTCTGTTCAGTAATAATTATGTAAACAGGAGAGATGAATCATCAATATTGATTGGTTATGGTAGTACAAAGCTCATAAATAACCCTCCTTCAAAGTGGCTCGACCTTATTGATGGGCCGGTAAAATAATGCAGTAACAGCTGAGATTTTCTGCAAATGTAGGTGGTGCTTCAATGAAAAACATTGATTCTTGTGTCTGAATATTTAACTGTAAACATCAGAAAGAGAGACACTCATGGTGAGAGCCTGCTCTCACAAGAAAAAGGGCAGTTTTAGTCATTATGACGGGAGCACAGATGCTGCAGAGCATACTGAAGGACCGAATCAATAAATCAACAAAACTGTTCACCAAAACACCAGAGACGATCGTTCATTTTTAAATTCCCAGCAACAGACAGTGTTGTTTTATTATTTTTTTTCCCTTGAAATATGAGATTGTTTCTGCAAGATGATGATGACCTTTAATCCAAAGAATTTTCCTCAAACCTTTACCAAGTCCGTTTTGTGCCTGAATATTATTCAACCTTTATCGGTGTTTTTGTGTCCTAAAGCTGATTTATTTTTTAACTGCCCTTTTTCAACCTTTTTTAACAGTTTTGTAAAGCTGAGACAAATTATTTTTACTATCAAAACACTTCTACACGTGTCATTTTAGAGAACATGAGCAAATTATTGACTAAGTCATATAGTTTTTTTTAACTTGTTGGATGCAGGTTATACTGTCAGACGGTGAGGAATGATTTATTTCCAGCCCTGATGTCAGTTAAACAGGAAGAAGGAACAAAAACTGTGTGTCGAGGCCTTAATGAAGAGCTCAGGCCGCAAGAACAAAAACCTAAAGAGTTGTGACACTTCAAGAGTCTGTTTGTGACAGAAAGAGAGAAAGATGGAAGGAGAGTGTGTCCGCAGATGATCCATCTCCCCGATGACAAAGACAGACAGGGTCACAGAGGGAGGGGGAAACTGTATATGAATGACCCCTCCACCCACAAACTCCCGTCATTAGTCACAGTGTCTCAGTCTGAATCCATTTCCCCTCTTTATTCTCTCTGCTTTCTGCTCCGTGTGCTGTAAATGTTACCACAGAAACGTCTTCACTCTGAACTGCGGACAGCTGAGAAAATGAAGAAGCTGTCAGACTGTCGGAGCAGGAGGATTGGATTTGATTTCACACACACACACACACACACACACACACACACACACACACACACACACACACACACACACACACACACACACACACAGACAAACACATTACCCACTGCAATAACAAGCATTAAATAGGTTCTCCACCCCTCCTTGTCTGTAGCCCTCCTCCCTCCGTGTCGTGCTTAAGTGTTTGAGGACAGTTTTTATTCCTTATAACACACACATACACACACACACACATTTTCAAGAGGCTGTGGTCTTTTAAGTTTGCGGTGCTGTTGGAAAACAACTGATTGTGTATGCATGTGTGTGTGTGTGTGTGTGTGTGTGGGCTCTAGTAAAGTTGAATAGAGTGTGTATGAACCCTGTGCCCTTCTTCACTGTTTGCACTGCCGAGTGTTATGTGGTTTATTGACCATAAGTATTTTCTCCACTCTCTTTCTCTCTCTCTCTCTCTCTCTCTCCCTCTCTCTCTCTCTTCCTCTCTCTCTCTCACTGTCCTTCCACATGCCACTCTGCCTTGGAGATAAATGCCTCCCTGTCGTCATAGTGACCACCAAGGCGCTATGGGCCCTGTCATCTTGGCAACCCCGCAAACTCTCGAACCAACAATTCTGTCTCTGGGTGCATGGAGAGAGTTTTAGAGAGCTGTTTTAAAGTTCCTCCTGCCTTGTTTCAGCTTGCTGTTAGCCTTGGAAAAGGACAGGGGGTCTTCTGGGAAACGTGCTCTGTGAGTGGAAAGGGGATGACATGTAAAGAGGAAATGGTGTTGGAGGAGCGTTGCTCGAGGGTCGGGGTGTTGAGAAGGAGTTGAATGAAGAGCAGTGGCTGCACAGAGGAAACTAGGTGGTCTGTCCAAGCAGCTTATTATGAATCAGATTCATGTTTACTGTTTGTGTTCAGGGGGAAATAAAGATGGCGGCACGCACAGACGCAGTGGTCCAGTGCTCTCCCTTTCAGTGCTTTGTACTGAGGAGGTTGCATTCAATTTTGTTATAGATGTACAGTGACAATAAAGATTTCAAATCGGTTCAATTTAAAAAAAAGTCTAGCTAACTTATTATGTGTGTAAGTAGCTTTCTTAACCAACACAGGCCGAATAATTTGAACTAACCCTAATTCTGTCGGGGTAGATTTGTTGCCTGAGCTTTGTGACGGCTTCACAACCAAAGGTTTAGTACAACTGCGGCTTTTGCCCTCCAAACTCTTCTCATATGTCCTTTTGGTCTGATGATGATCTGTTCTGTCAGGGTTTGACTGTGCTGACAGAGAATCACATTAACTACTTGAGTGCAAATGCAGATCAGTCGATTTGAATTATGACAATTAGCAAGTAGCTTTATTCAAGCTAACTTGTTGAGATGAGGGACAGACCTGAAAAAGAGTAAACAAAAGTGATGCTGAGGAGGAAGAGACTCCCCGAATTTGAGTTTTCCTGAAACAGTGACTGAATGTAACTCTAACTCTTGTTTTTAAAATCAGTGGATTGATGCTTTTAACAAATAGAATTCTCTGTGTTAATCAGTGAGTTTAGGGGTTTTTGTTTTCAGTCTTGTCAGCTGTTTTCTCCTCATAATAAACCTCCTGCTAAGCTAGCCCTCCTGCCTGCTGGCTCTAGCATCATATTTAGCATACAAACAGAAATTGATGTCAGTCTGCTTGTCTAATTCTTGGAAAGTGAGTAAATAAACATTCGTCACCCTGGGAAATTGTGACACTTTCAAACTTTTCAGACACCGTCCAAACAAAACGGTTAATCAGTTTTAATCAGCAAATTAATCAGCAATGAAAATAATCATCGTATGAAAATGAACCACAATCTGCCATCACGATCTTTATTTCCTCAATAAAAAGACATTTCAGACAGTCTGCTGACGTTTCCTTTGCTGTATCCAACTGCAGCCATAACAAGGAGCTAATCTGTGATTTTATCAATATCCTCAGCCACACCGTCTCCACTTCCATCCCCTCTTTAAGGCGCCGTGTACGCATGTGTTGCAGCTTACACTGATCTTCATATCCAGTAATAGAGGAACATATTGTTTCTGTGGTTGTTACCCTGCAGTGAGTGTTACAGAGGCCATCAGAGCTCCGGGGGGGGGGGGCATCAGATAAGCCGGACTGCTGCTGTAGGTTTCTGTCATCAACAGGTTGTGCTTGGCTGAACAGAGGATTTTCAGACGCCCCCTCTGTGTGTTTGCCAAGGTAGAGCTGCTCGTTATTGAGTGTGTGTGTGTGAGTGTGTGTGTGTGTGTGTGTGAGTGAGGGGTGGATGTGGCAGGGGGGGCCAGCATTAGATTTTGAGTGGAGGTTCAGGGGCTTCGTGGGTCACCGGACCCTCAGACCATTAGAGTGAGGGGTCGTGCTTCTTGGGGTCTGCTCTGTGTGTGTGTTTGTGTGTGTGTGTGTGTGTGTGAGGATGGTCCAGGGGTTCTCTATTATTGTATTGATGAGGAGAGGGGGGCGGTGAGAGCAGGCCCCCATGCTGCTGGGACCAGTCTCTGTCTTTAAGTGGGGCGACAAATAGTCAACACATTTACTCCAGTGTGTGAAGCTGCAGGCCTGTTGTCTCACATGTGTCCTCGTTATTACACACGTGACTCGTACTCAGTTACATTGTGTAACTTCTTCAAGATGAGTAAAGAGACGAGAAGAAAAAGTTTTTTGTTGCTGCTACATGAATTCATATTTTTCTGACAAACTTTCCTCTAATCTTTGTTTTTTTATTTGAATTTGAGACAGTTCAAGTCTTTAAGGCTCTTAAACAAATTGGATTTAAACAAGGAAGAGGAAAATCACTTTTGGTTTCATTTCTCAGAATATTCAGCTGTTTTTATTTTTGAGCCCTCATCAATAAGCTTTTATTTAACCTGAGCAGCAGAAACGTTCAGTATTTAAGAGCTGGCATTGAAGACTTTGGCATTCTCTCATCTTTCATTCAGGCAAAGTTCTTCCTCAGCTGCTTTTGTTTAAGCAGTATTAAAGGGTTACTCTGAGAATTTAGCATTGTACATCCACAGTGTTTGGGGGCCTTACAGAGACATTTTAACATTAAAAAATGGTCACAGGTGAAGGTGAAGAGGCTCAGATGTCCCGACTTTACCTCCTCAGTATAGATCAGTCCTCAGTCCTACAGTTACCACAATGCAATGCACTTTTTTACAAAGTTAGCTCTGACTTTTGAACAGGTGCCTTTCTGGATTCTTGGATCCTTGTTGTTATATAGTGAATCAGTGTCTCCATTGGTTCTGAGCAGAACCATCATAACCAATGATCATTTTTTAGCAGAGGGAGCTGAACAGTCAACAATGACTTGTAAAATTTGACTCAGCAAATTTGGTTCCCAATGTTCCCTGTTTTGTGCTTCCAGTCGGGAACAAACTTCTTGTTTTTAAAAGTCTCAGAGTGGTTCAAAACCAGGTGTGCAAACTGGAATGGACCCACTCTTTTGTCCATGGAAAAGGTGAATTATAGTGTCTTTGACTTATTTGCCCTTTGTTTTCCAAACAGGCCCAAGCCTCCACTTTTTTAATTTTATTTATTTCAAACTCTGGAAAATTCACTCAGAGCCACAAAAAAAAGCATCTTACAACTTTTGATGAGTAACAAGTAAACTGAACTTAAGCTGTTAAATTGGTGGTCTTCAAAGACAGGAGGACTGAAAAGCTCGGAGTGTTTTTGTCCAAAGAAACAAAGGCTAACCAGCCTTCATTTAAGGGATCACAGGCCTAAAAAGGTTGGGAACTACCAGGAGAGTAATTCATCTGTGTCCAATTTCACTGATCTTCATGTACAGTTTGAATCCCACTCCTGCCTGGCGTTTTTTTGTGCGCTCGCTCTGCCCAGCCTCTCTCTGATCTGCCACACAATGAGCGGTGCAGTGTCTCACAGCCGACGAGGGGGCTTTTGTTCGAGCTGGCTCCCGGCCTATTGATCAGCCGTAACCCCCCCCCTTTCCCCTCCTCTCTTCCTTGTAAAAGTGTGCGTATGTGTGTGATCTCTGGAGCTGTGCGCTACCAGCAGCAGCAGTTCGGCTGCATGCTGAGCGTGCAGCAGACCAGCGCGCACAAAAGGTTGCCGCCGCCGGCCCTCACGAGCATTTTATGGGACCCAAGCTACAAAGTTTGATTTTTTTTTTTTTTTTTTGGGAAAAGAGGTAGAAATAAAAGAAATGGGAATGATAAAAAAAAGAAGTAAAAGATAGAGAGGAAAAAGGAGAGGAGGCACTTAATGTGGAACTCCCAGCTCCTTGTAATTTGCTGTGGGAGAGAGAGGGAGGAGGAGTCAGGGGGAGGGGAATACCCAGCAGGGAGGGAGCAGCAGAGAGCAGAGGCCATTCACTGTGACACACACACACACACACGCAGATACAAACACACACACACATGATACACACATGCAGGCAGTGGATGTGTTGCCACAGGAGAGAGAGAGAGAGAGAGAGAGAGAGAGAGAAGGAGGCATTCGGAGAGAGGAGCAGACAGAGGAGATCCTCAGCCAAGTGAAGTGAGAGAGAAACCAGAGGAGTGTGTTGGTGTGTGTTCAGGAGGAAACACAGCCTGAGAGTGTATACTGCGGTGTGTGTGTGTGTGTGTATGTGCATGTGTGTTTTGGAGGAGCAGACTTAAACATGTTTGCTCCAAGGAGAAAGGATTCTCAATGACTGGGAGAATGTGGGAAATCTAAGGGATTTTTCTTTTTCCAGGCTTTTGATGGGAATACAGTTTGGAATACTCTGAATAATGTGACCTGCTTGGAAATCCAGTCCTCCTTTTTTTAAAACTGCACCTCATTAAAAAGAAAAAGAACTGATTTATTTTATTTTTAATCCAAGAGGAGCCAAGCCACAATGCCTACCGGTAAGAAGGAGCTTTCTCTTTTAAAGTATTTTTAATGATGTTTTTCAGAGGTAATTCTTTGATTGGTTGAGTCGAATATAGAAATAGATGCTGCATTTTTAAAACTCCATCAACATGATTAAATTCATGGAGAACAATATCCTGTTTTCAGATGTCTGTGGTGTAATGAAGATGCTATTTGAACCCTTAACTGAATATTTTAACTATCAAAATAAGATGTCATGTTTGTCATCACACACACACAAAAAACCTAAAAAGTGGTTCTTTTCAAGTGGCAGCTGGTCAAAGTTTCAACAGCAACTTTTACATCCAAAGTCTATTTACTTACCAGTCATTGATGGTTTGGCTGTTAGTCTTAGTGGCTCTTTTTGTGTGGTGTGTGTGTGTGTGTGTGGTGTGTGTGTGTGTGTGTGATATTTTTCCCTCAGCTGACAGCGCTGTGTGAAGTGTCCTCGCAGCTTCAGTCACACAGCAGCACGGTTGTATGAACAGCGTCTTCTTGGTTTGTTTTCTCACCTCTGCTGTTGAATGGAGCCTGTTTGCTTTCTCGCAGAGGTTGCCGGTTTAATTCCTAATGATGCTGAGATGATTGTTTACAGAGCTCTCCACTCCTCTTTCCTCGTCTCAGAGGTTATAAATTTTGGTCTCGTTGGTATTTAAGAACGTTTTTATAAATTCAGAGAGCTGTTAATCTGCTCAAGGACTGCGAATGGAAACTCTGTAGTGGCAAAATGTGACACGAAACATCTAATTTATTTTGATCCCTGATGCATCATTCCAGAAAAATAACAAATGTAAAAGTCTTTTAACTCCATTCGGTCTTTGTTTTCTGTCTTCTATCTCTCAAGGCCACCACATGTGTCAGTTTCCTCTTGCTGGGTGTAGGTTTGAGTGTTGAGATGCCATTCTGCAGCATGTGACCCAAATTAGAGCCTTGAGGGCAGCAGTTGAGGGGGGGGGCGGTGGTGGCTACAAATGTGGATAGAGGAGAGTATAACACAGGAGAACAGGGGGGGGAATAATTACTGTTTAGAGCAAACTCTTTGGTTTGGAGGTGCCAGAAACAATAGACCCCTCCGTCCTCCACCTCCTCCTCCTCCTTCTCCTCCTCCTTCCCTCCCTCCCTGCTGGCCCAGTCCTCTGGGGAGGTGGAGGACATCTGCCCCCCCATCATGAGCGCTCACGTGCGAGGAGCTGCAGCCTTGTGGAGGGGGGAAGCAGGGTGAAGAGGAGGGTGGGGAAGGTCACTTTGGACTGATTAGTCTAATATATAAATACAAATCAATAGTTTCCTAATCTAATGCTTCAGTGTCCAATCGAGTGTGTGTGTGTGTGTGTGTGTGTGTGTGTGTGTGTGTGTGTGTGTGTAGCTATAGCAGCTGCAGGATTAACAAGTTTGCGCAGAGTGACTGATGTGGATGCAAAGAGTCCAGTGGCGACTGTTTTTCTCTGGGCTGAAATCCAGAGAATGAGACTGGAGTGTCACACTTGAAGGGTGTGTTCAGGAAGGGTCGCATGGGTGTCCCAAGGGTGGGTGTGAGAGTGTGTGTGTGTGTGTGTGTGTGTGTGTGTGTGTGTCTGAAAATAGGGAGGTGTAAGTTTGCTGGTGGACATTTTTTTCCCACAGAGGCTAAACACCGATGCTGTCGGCTAAAAACTCCACTGCACATTCTTCACTGATGTCCACAGTGTCGATGACAAACAGAGAGTTTCGGCTAAAAGGCTTTAAATCACATCCCATAAACACAACCTGCAGATAAGAAGGTGTTAATCTGTGGATATTAAAATCTGTGACTGCCCTTTTTGCATGGTTGATGTTTGAACGTTTCAGGGGTTTTACTTGATCACGTGAAAAAAAAGCCATTTGTTGCCAATTAGCCTCCCAGCTGTGCGTTTGTTTGCTTTAGCCGTGTTTTGTGGGGCAATGAAAGCCACAGGAGTCTATTAAGTCACACGTGAAGTTCAAACAACCAGCCATGACGTGTGTTGAGATACGGTTTGAAACACAGAAACGAGGTTGTAGAAGTTTGAGTCTGGGAAGGGTTTTAAAAAAGATCTCCAAACAATTACAGATCATACATCACACTGTCTGGAAAATGATTTTTAAATAGAGAACACTTAGAGAACATTTAAAACACTTGCCAGACTATTAAGTTCAGCCCAAGAGCAAACCACAAAATGCTTAAAGAAATCTCAAGTGATCCCAAAATGTCATCATAGCATCTAGATAACTTTTCCCACAGTTGGCATTGAAAAACCTGCAACTACCATTAAAAAGAGACTGTACAAGTCTGACTTTCATGGAAGGTTTGCAAGAAGGAAACCATTCTAGACAAAGACCATGACTGCTGGGGTGATATGGACGGATAAATCCAAAGTTTAGTTGTTTGTGGTAACAGAACACATGTTCGGTGTAAACCAAAGACAGCATTTGGGCAAAAGAACCTGGTATCAGCTGTAAAGTGTGAGGTTGGAAATGTCAGAGTTTCAGGCTGCTTTGCCACAGCGAGGCCATCAATGAACCCACTGTGAATCCTTCATTGTATCAAAGGATGCTGGAGTGCAATGGCAAAAATTGAAGCTAAAAGCAAATGTGAACCATGCAACATTACACCGACCCTAAAAATTCCAGTAGATCCAGCAAGACACGGCTCAAAAGACAGAAGCAAAAGTTCAGTCGAAACAGCCAAATCATTGCTTGGTTCTTAATCCTATTGAGATGCTATGAGTTGATTTGGTGTGTGCATGCATGACACCCGTCAAACATCACAAAAGTGGAAGAATTGTGCATTGAGGAGTCAAAAAAACTTTCTCAGATGATGTCAAAGACAGATAAATATTTATAAGAAACATCTAATTCAGCTTATTTCATCAAAGGGGAGCAATGCAAGCCGTTAAGCCGAGAGTGTCCCAAAACTTTCTCAATTGTAATCGGCATCTTTGTTTATTTTATAAAGAAAAGTTAAGTTCTGATTGTTTTTACTTCAAATTCATCTCCTTTATCTAAACAGATTGTTTAAAGGAAGCTCAAATTCAGAAATTTCCCTATTTCTTCAGAAAGAACCAAACATTTCATGGGTTGTCCTCATTCTTCTCCCGGTCTGTGAGGCTCTTTGTTGGTCCAGTGATAAGTTGCTCGGTGGAAACCCCACCTCCTTTTTTTTTCAAATCTAATCCATGACCTCTCTCTGTCTCTCCCTCTGCCCTCTCTCCTCCTTTTGCCTCCGCTCTCCACAGTCGTTTGACTGCGGTGTGAAATCCTGAGTGACACTCTAAGGTCCTTAGCGTCAGTTGAGATCAAGCCTGCGTCTCTATCAGAAACGGAGACTGAGCTTAAGTGGACGCGGCAGAAGATGTGAGGCTGTAACTAAACAGACAGCGTTGGCTCTGACGCTCCATCAGGCTGCTGTTTCTCTGCTCAGCCTGCAGGGAAATAAACACACTTCCAAGTTTGTTTTTGATGCTTTGAGAGCTGAGAGAATTTTGGTGGATTGGTTTGAGACAGAGAGGATTTTTGGTGGTAAAAGCACCAAGAAAGGCGGGATTCAAAACGAGACAGAGCGAGTGGGAAATGGAAAAGAGACGAAGCAAGGGGAGTGGGTGGTGTCGACCTTTGGCCTTTTTTCTCATCTCTTCTTCCTACTTTCATTCTTCTGGGACCTCTCCTCCTCATTTCTCACTCTCTCCCACAGTCACACATGTCCTTTTCTTTCCACCTTTCCCCATTTTGTCGTCATTTTAAATCACAGCTCGAAAAAAAAACATTAAGATCCTGCCAGTAAAAGCTGCAGTGCTTTGACCTCCGCTCGCACCAAAAGTAATCTATTCTTATTCTTGCCCTTGTCATCAAAACAACCCCCCTGCATTCTGTGCCGTTTTAACTGCACTAGGATTGTAAAATCAGCAAACAAGCTGCATGGCATTGAACTCAGATGCCATCTGGTACGCCCTTTGCAGCATAAACAAGAACACACACGGACAAACAAGGTTGATTAAAGGAACCGTGAGCCGTACGAAGTGTGTGGTCAAGCTCTGTTTGGTTAACACACTTCCCTCTGAAAAGCTTTGGCCTGTTTTCCTCATATTTCCAGAGGAATAGTGGATATGTTTTATTCATTTTGAAAGGTTGTGCCTCTGAAGTTGTAAGTTGGAGTCTTGGACTTGCCAGACCGTTGATGGATGAAGCTCAGCACCTGTGAATGTTGCATGCAACGTCTTCTTCTTTCCCTCATGAGACAGATTTGTGCCTTTTATAGTGCTTAATTGCGCTTTTAAGGGCATAAATATGTCCAAAAAAAAGGTGCTGCATTGTTCATGTTGTACCTGCAAGCCAAATGTTAATCATCATATTTGTATTTCACACACTTTAGAATAAAACACTTTATCATAACTCCTTGGCACTTTTTCTTATTCTGCCTGTTTATTTTTGTCTCCAATTTCTCATTTTCCTGTGGATCTGTTTTAATTTGACTCTTTGGCTTTTCTTCATTCATTCTTTAACTCCTTGTTTAAAACATGATCACATCTTGTTATCAGGAAACAAATAAAGCCATTTTTAAGGTTCAAAACCCCCTGAAACATTATGCACATGATGAAAACATAAAGACATTTCCTCTTACATATTCCAGTCAGGTTTAGTGTTATAATCACATATGCTCCAAATGCAAATATGAGCCTTGGTGTCCTGCAGTGATATGCACAGGCCAGTCAATGAGTATTTTTACATAGTAAAGTATATGCCTGCAGATGGAAGGTCTAAGCCCATAAGAATGTCCTGTTGGAGTTACTCATACTTTAAAACTTGCCAAGCATATTCTGAGTTTGAATGTAAAATAGGAAGAGGAAAGACAAGAATGACAGGAAGGCAGAAAGAAAATGACAGGAATCAAGACAGAGGCTGGAATGTCGTGGAAATTTAAGTGTCATTAATGAAAAGGAAGCATGAAAGAATAAGAGTGGAGCAGAAGAAAAGGGGATGGAAACAAAGATGGAAGAGAGGAGATCGTCACTGACGTGTTGGAAATGATGATTTTGATCTGAAGTTAATGCATGCAGGCATCTCCTTGTGGATTGTACTGTGGACACTCATTCATTAGAGTGGAGGGGTTTAGAGTTGGAGGGTGTAAAACAACTTTTTTTCACTTTGAGCAATCTGCTTTTTTATGTCCTCAATGTCAGCAGTGTCAAGACCGTTAAAAATGGGTCAAAGGGGTAAATATTTGTCAAAGAGCACCAGTTAAAAACCACGCAAATCCAAGTCTGGAAGAAAATCCATTGATGTTGTCAGTTCCTTTCAAACTAATTGACTTTTTTAAAGAAATATCGCTGTAATTAAAATATGGTGCAGTGTGTTTTTCCACGGTTTTTCTTTTTTGAAGCTCTTTAACCTCTCAGTGATTCCCTAAGAGTTAAAGCCGATTTTTATTTTCCACATCAGCGTTGTGACGAGGGTTTCTGCATGCACACAGTGTGGCAGAACTGGAGTACAACTGCATGAAGGTCTGTGGTCTGCGCGCTTCACGTGACCTGACCCACACTATATCTGCTTCATTATTGGTCACTGTAATCATTAGTCTTCCTCAAACCGACCCTGAACTGTTCCCTCTCTTGCACGACTCGCTCCTCGCTGTGCAGAAATGCCTTCAAAGTCCAGCCAAATCTAATGTGAGGCTTTGCAGCTCGCCAAACCAACGGGGTATTTTCCAAAGTCTTTGGCACGAAATCCCTTCTTTGATTTTCCTGGGACTGTGTTTTATTGCTCAGGGTTACTCCCCGACAGTCGCGTGTAGGCTTTGTTGCCGGAACTAGCATACTACACACAACTTTAAATATAAAAACAGGAAATTATTGCAGCTGTTCAGTGTCTATAATGTGTCTATAATGTGCCTGTTACATAATACTTGAAAATATTTAGCCCTAAATATCTACAAAGGATGTTCATATGCCCACTACAAAACACTCACAGAGCAGTTTGGGCTGTTTTCGGCTACTTGTGAGCATCAAGAGGGCCGTAAAGAGAAGAGGGTGCTCACAGCTGTTTGCTGACCACTCCAGGATAAAGAGCACTTCAGGTGACCATAAAGAGTGCTGCTGGAGTGGACGGGTTAAGTGTAGCATGAGTCATTAAACCTGACTGGACAGGTAGAGAGGCACGAGACCGACGGCAAAGGTGGAGGGAAGTTTTTAGCTCATAGGGGTTTCTCACATACATTCAAATGTGTGAATGAATGTGGATCTTTAAATTAAATTAGTTTTGAATTTGAGTGGTTTAAAGTGGTAAATTTGATTGTCTGACATGTAAGTGTTTGTCAATTGCTTGTTAGCTATACTTGCATCTTCATTAGCATTACTAATAATGGAAGTTAATGGAGAAGTTTAAGTATAAACCAATTTTTTATTTTGCAAAAACAGTTTTAACCGAAGGTTCATTTCGTGGTTAAATATCACAGCAGATTGAAATTTGAACTTAAGACTTTCAGTGAGAACCAGGCAACTTTAACATGGAGGAAGACTGTTTTATAATCAAAACAGAAAACAGGACAGCTGCTAACTGGGCCTTGTGATGAGATAAGAGCTGTTTACAAGATCAAGAATTTTCACTTCTTACCAATTTTTTCAATCAATTTTAAGCTCTGCGTGCATATAAAAGTGGTTTCCTGCTGCAAGATCCTCACTGCTTTTTACTATAAACGAGGTCAGAGACAAGGTTAGGACATTTTCTTCAGCTATGAAAGTGCTCTGGATAATCGAAAGTGAGGAGAAGAATGTGGATATAATGCAGATGAGCTGCTGAAAATGTACCAGACTGTGAAAGTATGTGTAGTTTAAATCGATGAAGATTCCACGGCCCAGATTCTTGCTTTTATCTATTTTTCAGACGTACATTTGCAGGATTTTTTCATCTAAAAATACATCAGAAGAGTTGTTTTCTTATGAGAACCACTACTTTCTCTAAAGAATAAAACCCCACATGTGGCTCTCAGGGTTTTGCCAGTGTTTTGTGCTCTCTGTGTACATTGTCTGCTCATTCTGCAGTCTGGTTCCTTCTGGTTCTCGCTGTTTGCCTGCCAGACAGGCTCGATGTTCAACATATTAAACTTGGATGAATAGTGAAGCTCCCCAGCTCTTTTGTCTTTTTCAAGTTCAATGAAAGCCAGAGATTGAAGCCAGGTTGTTCAGGCACTCGCTGATTCACTCCCTCGCTAGTCTGGCAGGAAACACAGCCCTCACACACTATCCTAATCCTCACATGCACAGACACACACACACACATACACACACACACAGTGGAGAAACAGTCCCAACCTGCATGCTTAGGACCCTAATTAGAGATCATTTACAAGGATCAGGTTGAACTTAATCTGGACAGGAGGTAACTAAAGCTTGGCCATCTTTGCTTTCTGTCTATGTGTGTGTGTGAGTGTGTGTGTGTGTGTGTGTGCACAAGAGCCAGTTCACCCAGGTAACGGCCAGGGTGTGCCCCAAACATGAAGCCAGGAGGTGGGAGGGAGGGGCTGGGCAAACATAAAATGGAGCAATCTCTCTCTGAGATGTTTGGGTTTCACTGCAAACGGAAACACATGGCTTCCCTGTATTTGCTCTCCTTGTATGTTTGCACGTGTGTGTGTGTGTGCATGTGATCTGTGTGCAGGCTGTACATGTGCACGTCTACATCACAGTGCAATATCTTGAGTGGTGTAACAACCATTAAGCAATTAGTTCAGTTACTGTTATCTTTGGAGCGATAACGTAATGGATTTTCATACACTGTGCAGATTTTCATACATCACCTTCTGTGATAAGAAAGTATACATCATACGGTCAGTTACCCGTTAATGTCACTGTGTTTAACAGACTGTAACTCCTTGTGCATTGGCTTGTTCGTTGCTATGCAAAAAGCCAGGTTTGTTAGCTTATGTTTGGTTTGGGTTGTTTTTGCCCATCAGACTCCTTCTTCTGTCTGACCTGTATTTGTTAAAAAGTGGGTCAGGCTCGGGAGTCCAAACATTTTGGATGGACACGAGCACGCACAATGAATTGGCTCCAAATTTGTCGGAGGAAAAGTACAGTTTTCATGCCACTTCAGTTTTTGGACGCTCCAATTCCTTCCTGCTTTTCTTGGCACAGCAGCGGAATGAAATTAAAACTGGAGAAAGCCGTGATTCAGCGCATCAGACTCTCCCCTCGTTTTGGTTTTTTGAGACTGGAATTTCAAAACATTTCAGTTTGCTCATAAGGAACAATGTAACCAGGTCTTGGCTTCATTTTATATTCCTGTGAACAACATGCAGTGAAGTGGGACAGACTTAAGAGCACGAATCCGTCCAACTACAATAAGTGACATTAAACCTTAAGCTGCATTAATCAATATTTTAAATGAACATTGCATAAAATGACTGCATCCAAACAGTCCCCTCAGTTTTGCAGATCTTTTAGCTCAAACCTCCTTTAGCCCATTTAGCTAGCTGTTTGTGTTGGCTAACCTTGTTGTCAAATGCCCCCATCTAACCCCATCTAACTCTCAGTGACAAATAACTTTATTCCCCGAATGTTACACATTTAACATTTATCAAGTGGACAAAAACACAACTTTAAATGATGCTACTTTTGCTTGATGGCTGCAAAATTTTTGAATAGACAATTTTATGCTAGCATGGTTGCATAACAAATTTATAGGGTAGTGATATGTCAGATGGAGTGTTTTAAACTAGTTCTTCATCCCTTCAGTTTTTTGACTTGAATCCGAATCAGATCTGTAATTTTCACATCATGGACCCAGTCTATCAAGCATGGCTGCCTCTGTAGCACCCTGAAAAGAGGTGTCACCGTGGCTAGAAAACCTCCAAGGTACCTATTTGAAAGGTGAGAGAGCAGGGTATGCGCCGGGATTCTTTGTGCTTGTTCTCAGTTTCACGTTTCATGTTTTTGAACACGAGTCTGTGATCTTGGATGCTTTGAAGTGAGACAGGTTTAGGCTGAGCCGGCGCTGCTGGCAGAGAGAGAGAGCGACACCGTCCTACAAGACATTGAATCTCAGTGTTGCCACAACACCGTAGCTGCCGGGTCACTGGCGTGGCAAGCTTTGATGAGAGAGACTGGTGTCCAAACTCCCACTGAGCTGGAATAACGGTCTCTCAAGTCGTCCTCCCCTGGCTTGTTTGCCGTCTTTCTTCGCTCCATGTTTTTCCCGTCGAAGCCGGCCTTTCTCTGAGGCAAGACCTTGTGGGGGGGAGAACATGGAAGGCTTCTGTCTGTTAAGCTGCATGTGGGGTTTCACTTCCAGCTGGCCAGACTGCGGAGCCTTGGGAGTCGGTAATCATACCTTAACGGATCTCTACACAGACACAAGGTTGTGAGCCACTTTGGCACCAGCTTGATGCCAAATATGAGCCTGTAGCTGCGCGCACACAAACACACAAACATGTCTGTTGAAAGAAAGCTTTCATTCATTGCTTCAGAGCGAAGTGTTCCCAGGATTACTCCGTTAATCTTGACATTAAATTCTGTCTCTTTTTCTGTCTTGCTCAAATTCCTTAAAAAATAAATTAAAATTGAATCATTTCCATTTCTTAGCTTTATGTGTGTTTCCTCACACTGTTCGGCCCATGAATCCTTTCTCCGGGTGGAACTGAGGACAAATCTGGGAGGGCTGGTGGTCCTCTGATGATGGGTGGTCAGTCAGACTGTGGTCAACTGGAATGTCAGGAATTGGGATGTTAAACAGATAGAGACTGTAGGATTATATGAAGGTTGTGAGTGTTAGATGTTGCATACAGTGAGTCTTTTTAGCGCTTAGTTTTTGAAAGGACATACAGGGTCACTGTGTGTCAAATGTTTGCATTTCGTTTGAATTTTAACGGCTCCTTATGTGACTTTCCACCATCAGTAAATCAGTGGGACATTCCTCTTGAGATTCATATAATGACTGTTAACAAAAAAGATTTTACACTTTGCATAAATTACTTAAATTAATGATGATAAATGATTATTTAAAATTATAGTCAGTGTACTCCATGTTCTGTTTACCCTGTTTTATGACGCCTCGTCTGTCTGTTTTTCATGATCTAGATCAAGAGTCTAAGGTCTGATGATGTCTTTTATCATGAGGCCATAAAGCTGAAAATTGATTTGGGCTGTGTGGATATGACTCACCAGACCAACCTGATGTCCCTGATGATTTGTTACACAGAAGCAACTGAAAAGTAGTCCATGTAAACTGTTCAGAAAAGGGCAGGAATTTTCAAAAAATACTTGATAGGTGATTGGGTGAACCACCTGTCTATCTTGGGCTAACTTTAACCAATCAGATTAATGAACCAAGGTAATGTAGAAGAAGATCTCCACCAGCAGAGCAATTAAGGAAATCAAACTACTTGTCCTTTGCTCAGCTCTCAATGAAAAAATACTCTCTAATTCTGCCAAAACTGATGCTACAGTAGCATCTAAGCTAACCTTTTTAAGAGCCGCCGTTGTTGTTTTCAAATGGACAGCCGCTCCTCTTGCTGATCATTGCACCCAAAAAAAATCGATAGCTTCGGCTAGCTCCACATACAGTGTAATGTTAGTGTCTGAACCACTGTGTTACAGGCACATGAACAAACTTTCAAGCCTAAAAATATGAATTTGAGAGATCATATGATCACTGGCTTTAGCAAAACCTTGCTAGCTAATTGTCAGACAGAAACCGAATTAAATTAGAAATAAGGGCTCAGTTACATAACAAAGCTAAAAGTTGCGTAATGTCTTACAGGTAGATGTCAAAGGTGCAAAGCAAGAAGCAGTGATTATTGTGACAAATAGTAACAACATGTGTTGTTTATGCAACCGTTTAATTAGCAACATCAGTGCTGTAATTCCAACACTGGCATGTATTTGAAACTCTGATTGTCTAGACCGTGGTCTTATTTGTTTACAGTAATTATAGCTGGTCATCATGATTGATATGACAACCACATATTTTAAAATGCATTATTAGACAGAACCATATTTTAGGGGACATTCATGTCAGCAACAGCACTCCTACACAACAACACAAGTGGCTGCATCGGTTGGGTGTGTTGTTGTAGGTTAATGCAGATTGACGAGGAAATACAAACCAGGAAGTCCAGTTTGAGGATTTATTGAGCACCATGACAGATTACAGCTGTTTGTGCAACCCTCGGTCCAGATTGTGCAACTTTGGAAGATTCTCTTGGCAACAAGGTGTAATTGTGTCTGTCATCTCAGTGCCTTCAAATTAAACCAAAGGTGCAAGGTAACTGCTGAGAGGCTCTCCACCTTTTGCACGCCATTATGAACTCGATACATGATTCTAACCTCAGTATTTTGCTGTAGTCCTCCGCAGCCTCACAAGCCAGTGGTTTAACTGAAATTAACAAGAAACTTGGGTGTGTTTAGGTTTTACGGTGGTCTAATGGTCATTAAAGTAAAAAATGAAGTAAAATTTAAAATCAAAGGAGTAGATTTGTAGTTCGAACACTAATCTCTTCCTTTTTTTTACTTTTCCTCTCTAGACGATTATAACTACCTGCCTGATGTGCTGCCTCCTCTTCCTGAAGTTCCGGACTCCGGCTCGGTCCTGAGCTCCGTTGACATATCGGCCCGCTGCCTCCGCAACCCGGCCTTCCGTCACGCCTCCTCGCGTTACTGCTCCGCCATCAGCATGGACTCCTCACCCGACAGTGTCGAAAGGCCCATCAGCTACAGCTCCACCTCCTCCTCCGCTTCATCCCGGGACAGTCACTGCTCGCTGGGCAGCCGCTCCACCCTTGTTGCTGCCCCTCACTGTAACACAGTGAGCTCAGACCGGGACTCCGG
Source organism: Acanthurus leucopareius (assembly GCA_029814765.1). NCBI lineage: Eukaryota > Metazoa > Chordata > Actinopteri > Acanthuriformes > Acanthuridae > Acanthurus > Acanthurus leucopareius. The sequence continues at coordinate 14,232,248 of JAQMCX010000023.1, read as the reverse complement.
AGCGATTCGGTTGGAGCTGGTCCCGGCCCGGCAGCTGGGATGCGGGGAGGAGGATGAAAGAAATGATGGAGGGATGGATACAGGGAGGGGACAAGGGAAACAGGGCGGTGGGCAGACCATGACGGAACATTCGGAGCCTGAACTGAGCCCAGATGCAGGAGAGCGGACAGGTCAGGTGCAGGGACCCCGGACGTACGTAGATCGGGTGGTGCAGGAGATCCTGGACACAGAGAGAACCTACGTGGAGGACCTGCGTAGCATTGTGGAGGTAGGAACACTCACCCACAGTTACACAGCATGTGATGAACCAAAACCTGTGTAAGAAATAAAAAACAGAAGGGTCTTACATGTTGGCAGGACATCAAATGAAGAAAAAATGTGTGCTTTTGCAAATTTTATGAGTTCCAAATGTGATTTCTCAGCTATCGCTAAGGCTGAATGTAAGAATTTAAACATTTAAAGAGGAATTATATTGTTTTTCATTTTTTACAATGCGGTGGAAGAAGTAGATGTTTCAATATAACACTTAAAAACACCATTAAAATTTAAAGTCCCTGATTCAAAATATCACCGAAGTAAAAGAACATTATCAGATAAAAATATACTTATAAAAATCAAAAGCAAAAGTTATCGTCTTTTTCTTGACTTCTCTTGACATGACTTTTATTGGATAATTTTACTTTAGTGGGCTATAAGTAAACACTTATTTATTAGCTGTTTTACTGGGGAGTAAACAAGAGACAAAAACCAATCAAAAAGACAAAAACAAACATTGGAGTACAGTCAGAAAAACAAAATATAGTGCATAGCGATAAAATCTCTTTTCCTCTATCCTTTTTGTTAATTATCTTTTGACCCCAAAGCCTTATCTCCGATTTGGAACCACTGATCGTAGTTCATGACTAGCAGTGGAAACTGAAAATGGAGCATATAGTTTTAAACTTTTTGTAAGTTGACCCAGTTGAAGTGCGAGTATCAGTGCGACGTCATAAATGTGTTTCAGTCCAGCGCCTGCTTGACCTTGATCTCTTCGGGAGGAATACAGGGCTTTAAATCACCAGATAACACACATCCTTCAGCTCTCGGTGGTTTTTCCTCACACACGTGACGCGCACCACCCGTTGCCTGTTAGAAACCTCCAGTACAATAAGGTCACCTGCGCTCAAAGGCGGAGTTTGGCCGAGTTACTCGACACCGGTGCCTTTGTGCTGCAGGCACAGGCACACATTCAAAAACTTTAGTCGTTTTTTTTTAAGCACACACACATTACTTTATGCACAAACACACACACACACACACACACACACAGATAAATGCACTGTTTTTGTGTGTGTGGTTGGCTTTGAACTGCAAGGATACACATTGCCTCTAGTCAGTGCTTTAGTGGCTTTGTTAAGGATTGGGTGTAGTGGTTACTGTATCAAAGGTTGCTCTCCTTTCTCTCCCCCTCCTCTTTGTTTCTTTATTCAGCTCTTTCTGATTCTCTGAAACTTAAAATTCACATTGTCTACTCTCAAATGTGATGTGAACATGCTTTACATGTTTGCGTTTGCTGCTTAGTTTGAGCAGATTGTGTAAAAAGTATAACGTTTGTATGGAAACTGTTGTGTTCTCTGTGTGTTTGTGAGCATGCATGTGTTGGAGCTTTGCTTAAATTTTCCTTTGTCTTCCTTCTTAACTGTGCTTCCTCCCTCCTCTACTCTGGGCTGTAGGTTCATGGGCCATGGTGTGTGTGTGTTTTTAGGGTTAAAAAGGTTCATGCGGGAAATGGCTTTTACCAGAAGAGAACAGGAAACTCATATTCCAAAGAGACAGGATAAGTGGCAAGGGGGAGTGAGGTCTAAGTTTTGTGGTTTTGGCCTGATACCCCTGATCGGTGTCCAACCTTCTCTTTCTTCCTCCGGTCTTTCCTCCTCTCTGCAGGACGTGGAGGTGTGGAAAAGGGGGAGAAAGAAAAAAGATAGGTAGAGGGATTTAGCTCTGAGATAACAATGTCAAAAAGCAGGTTTGGGAGACACTGAACAGAGCTAAGGAGCTGTGCTTAATAACCCTCCACAGCCTCCACTCTGCAGACCACCTATTGCTATTAGAGAAGCAGACCACCCAGTCCTGGAAGACCACACTTACATTTGCAGGACAGCTAATTCTTCACCAGCACTTTGGAAAAAGACCCATGCATTTGGCCTTTTCTTCGCCCCCTTTAATGACAGCTCCAGTGAGTTAGCATTGGAAGGACTGCACTGATCGTATCTGTATGAAAAGAGCTTTTAACATGACAGTTTACCTGAACTGAGGCCAGCTGCCGGACGGCGCAGGCGCAGCACCGACCCGTCTATTATCGGCACCGTCCTGTGTGAGCTGGTCCTACAACCCATGTTTCAATAATCCCTTCGCCCGTCCTGCTTCCTGCAAGGGAAGAGGGTGTGACAGCCTTAACACAAATATTTACCCAGACTCCCCTGGGCTCACCTGTGTTTCATCTGTCAGCGGTGGCGCTGTGATCCACACACACACTCATGCTGCGCCTGCTGCAGTGCGAACTGTATGTGTGGATTTAGATTACTTATTGTACATTGGTGCGAGAATAAATGATTTTTTTACTACAGTGGTTACGATAGTGAAGTTTCATGTACTGCAGCTTTAAGAAAAACAAACGCAAGTTGACTAAAGATCAAAGAAAATGTCTTCACCGATTTTGTTATTTCAAAAATAAGCAGAAAAGAAAAGCATTTCAAAGTAAGAAAAACAAACCAAAGACATAAAATATGTCCAAAGAAACGCTGCCAGTCACACAAAACAGAACAAACATTAATCGCAAAACAGTAGAAGTTTCCAACAGACCTTTAAAACTGATGGATACACTCCTGCCATATTTAATGTCCCTAGAAACATCTGTTATTTTGCAACTTATTTCCATTGTGTTCCTTTGCACCTTGTAGCCTTCCCATTCGTGGTTGTGTTTTCTCACTTTGGAGCTCTTTTTTTTGGGGGGGTGGGGTTTTTTTCCTAAATTTTGACCGTGTTTTCACATTGAAGAAGCTTCTTTCTTTGTCTTCTTGCATGTTTCTTCTTTATCTGCAGTGTGATAATCTCTCAGGGCCAGTTTTCTATCTGGACGTTGTTTGGTGTTTATGAATTCAGTGAGATCTTGGTGCGATCAGTGTGTGTAATCAGGCCAATGTGTTATCCACAAACAACCTCCTCCTCCTCTTCCTCCTCCTCCTCCTCCAATTCATCCATTTTTTTTTCCACTGCGGGACCTTGAATGCATCACTAGGCCGTTTAAAAGTTGACCAGAAAACTGGAAACATTCAGAGCAATGAGAGAATTGGATGTTTGCACTCGGCTTTGTCTGGACGAGTGACTTCCTACCGCGGAGCAGAGTGAGGGATGTGTTTGACGTGTGGGGAAAGAGTGTGTACTTGAGGTGGTTAATGGTTAACACAAGAAAATATCAAGTTTGTGCATGCTACGTCTTGTGTTTAGCAGGGAGTGTACCTCAAGGAGTGTGTGTGTGTGCGTGTGTGTGTGTGTGTGTGTGTGTGTGTGTTTGGATCTGAATGTTGCCCATTGTTGAGCTCAGTCAGGCTTCGGCTTGAGTGTGATGAGTGAACGGATCAGGCCGGGTCAGATCCACGACCCCGTGGCTAATACAGCATCACATTACAAGTTACCTCCGACAGTAAACAAAATCTAAACACGACCTTTTGACTTGACCCCTCCGACATAACCGCCAAACTGCCTGTAAGTCTTATTGTGTAACTCGAATCCACAAAACCAAAATCTTGGCCGAAAGCTCTTGTTTAACCCTAAAAATCTAAACATCCAGGACGGCTGTCAGTTCACAGTCTTTGTTTCAGCTGAGACCATTTATTCTCTTCATATACACCCCTCCCTTCGTCTCACTCAACACAATTACACAAAAATATTCAGCCTCAGCTATTTTAATGATAATGATACTAATGGCTCGATACATAAAACATTACCAGGAGCAGAAAGCACTTGAGCAGACTGGAAAATTAGGCAAACAGAGTCTCCCTGTCTCTGCTCTTTGGTCTCTTCAAAACACACAAGTGTTTTGTGCTGAAATAATCAGTGGGTGTGTGTGTGTGTTTGTGCATGCTCGGGGCAGCCTGGTGCTTTTCTCTGTGTTGTAATGTCTATCCTGCCCGGTTGCAGGTTGTGGTCTGGTTTTAAAAAAAAACAAACAAAAAAACTGCCACCAGGATGCTTCCGCCTCCTTTAGCCCCTATACACTCCTGCTCCTGGTCCAAAGCTTAAATACAGCTGCATTGATGATTGAACTCATGTTTGTAGGCGTGTGTGTGTGTGTGTGTGTGTGCGCGCAGGTGTTTGAAGTGCTCTTCCTGTGAAGCTGTGTTTTGGAAGTCAGGTTAGCAACTGTCAGAGCTTAAGGAGCTTTGTAGGAAAGAGCAGAGAGAGAGCGACACGGAGACGCTCGTGTTGAATTACCAGCAACCTGCAGCTGTAGGAGTAATAGTAGTCCAGTTTAAATACTTTCCTGATCTCACAAAGACCGTCAGCAGGATGCAGAAGAAGCATGTAGTTAAAACAATCTGTGCCTCTGCCGCTGGCTGCTGCTCTTGCCTGTCTTCCCTCTCACTTTCTTCCTGCAGGGCAGCATGAAAGCAGAAGCTGAAACAGTCGTATCAGCGGCTCCTCACTGACGACAGTGATGGAGGCAGCGATAAGAGTCTGTGAAATTCTGTCTCAGCAGGTTTAACCTGTGCTTCCCAGCATTCATGTGACTCAGATTATTCCGCTCTAGACCTGATGACATGCATTATATCCTTATCAAGGTGTTTACAAAACAGCGACGCAGAGATCAGGCCATTGTTACCTGTGTCACACCTGGTTCTGACATGGTTACTCTGTTTTCCACTTTATATGTTGAGTTTTAGTTTTGTTTCTCCCTCTCCCTAAATAATATACAACAGCAGTGTACTAGTTTATGTTTTTTGCACAAGCAGGATGAGTTCATACTTTACAAAACAGTACTTTCGTGCATTGCTGTGTAATATATTGGTGCCTCAGGAGGTAGAGCAGCCCGTCCACCAATCAGAGGGTCAGTGGTTCAATCCTAATCCTCCTCCTGTCCACATGTTGAAGTATCCATGAACACAACACTGAGGTCTACAAGACTGTAGCTTAACATAGTTCATTAAGTGTTAAAAAGTGACTTCATTGAGGTTTACATTCTGTGACCAGGCTGAGACGCTTTGCAGAATATTAACAGTTCTGTTTCGCTTTAGACCAGCATCGTATTATCATCAGTTTACTGGACGGAAATCTTCAAAAACTCCTTTCTAAAGGCACTAAATCATACTGCTAATGCTTTCTTTATAAGTTATTTTAAACAGAAAAGATGTTACTTAAACCGTTCAAAAAATGTGCCTATTTATACATTACATCACAGACTGTCTAATGGCCCATGACTGATGTGGGCTTTGAAAGCGAGTCACTGTATTAATGGTCTGTCAAAATCAATTTAGTGTATCTGTGCTTCACTAATGGCAGCCATGTGCTGTACCTCTAACATGACCGCTGTCCCTCCTTTCCCTCTGCAGGACTACTTGGAGTGTATCAGTAACCAGTCTCGGCTGGCCTTGAGCTCAGAGGATAAAGGCTCTCTGTTCGGCAACATCCAGGACATCTACCACTTTAACAGGTACAACACTGAGAGAGTCTTGAACCAGTCCTGTGTCAGAATTCATTCACTTAATATTGGATGGATGGTCAAAATGGGAACAATTCCAACATTTTCGACTTGTTGGCAACTCAAAGTAGTTTAATGATTAAAAGACTGGCTGAGCAAGAGTTAAAAATAATGTGAAAAAACAATAAGTCGCTTTCACACTTGGCCTGATTGTTGTTAAATGAGCCCTGGTGCATTTGCCAGGTTTGTGCGGTTCATTCTGGCTGGTGTGAAAGCTGTCGGTCGAACCCTGGGGACAAACTTGAGATTAATTCTAGCAGATACACGATGAAAGCACAATTTAATAAACTATGCTACTGATAAATCCTTCTGCTGGTTGTGAAATCTATTAAGAAAACAATCTTATGATTAAACCATTAAGCCATGTATATATTCATGGAGATAATATGATCACCATGGTAATAAGTGTGCACATAAGTGTGTATATTTTTCCTGATTAGTAGGTCAAAATCTGTTCGAACTGCTTTGCTTGTATGTCACTTAGTGTGCGTGGTGGTTCATTAAATCCATTTCAAGGGTGTGACATCAATCTCACAGTAATAAGCTGAGTATCATTACAAGATGCCTCCTGTTCCTCCTGTCTCTGCCTGTTAGTCTCTATACATAGCATACAATGATTTGCAGTAATAATAGTAATAATCCTTATATTTTTTTCTTCTATATGAGCTTCTTGAGACCCCAAATCGGATAAAAATGCACATCAGAAGCATTAAGGTGCTGCGTAAACTTCTGTCTTTCACCCAAACTTGATTCCCTAATGTGGGTCATGATGATGCAGCATGACAGTCAACAATCTAATCTAAAAGCTACTTGTGGGTTAATCTGTTCATCCTCATGTTTACTCGACTTGGATCATTTGTAGAAAGTCAGTTAGAACAGAAACTAGACCAGAACTAAATTTATATATATATATATGTAATATATACATAATATAAATTATATAGTATTTTTTCCCCTTGTCCTGGACCAAATGAACCAAACTGCAGGATCACTGAGGTCTCCATGTTGCCTTGACTTTCATGCACTTCCATCTTATGAGGCATGAGGATGGATGCATCAGAGAATATCTGTTAAATAGTACTAATAACTGCAATGTGGTTAATTTGGAGGCTATTAGTAATTAAATGTCATAATAATGACGACTCCAATACAACATGAATTCAACACTTGACTCAACTATTCAGAAACAAGAAAGTCTTTTAGACTCAAGGTTTTAGTTTTGTCCTTGTTAAATTCTTGAACAAAATAAGCAAAATAGCAGCAGACAGACCTTCGTCACCACATAACTTCAATATTTCTTTATCCCATCTCAGCATTTAAAGAATTTATTCTAAACTGTATCAACATGATTTGGAAGAGAACTGTTCAAAATGTCAGTAAAGAATCCAAACTGAGACGTTTTTAGTGAAAAGCATTTATCTTGACTTTAACTTTAACTCAAAAAGGTCTAAAAAAACAGCTTCATGTTAAAACACTGACCTGCTCTTTAAGGCTCAACAAGTAAGTCCTGCAAATAGTGAAACTGGGTCGAGCCACCTGTTGGTTTCTGGGAAGGGTGTGGCAGTCAGGTGTGTGTGTAAATGTGTGTTATTAAGTCCCTGTCTGCATATTTGTCTCCTCTGGCACCACTCTAAACTCTTTGTGTACATGTGTGTGTGTGTGTGTGTGTGTCTGCATGTGTGTATATTCAGATGAGGAGGCTGGTTGACCATCAGCCATGGTGGTCTGGAGACACAAACACACACACACACACACTCTTTTCTCCCACCTATTCATTTCTCAGCTGTCACGCGCAGACAAACTGGCCTGTAAAAGGAAACATAAAAAGCAGTTTAAAGGGACCATGATGACCTCATGCTGCAGCCATGATACAATAACTCCCAACAGTGGCCTTTTTTTTTTTTCTCTCTCTACAGTGTGCACTCACACACACACACACATACATGGCTACACACGGGAGATGCCTGTTTGAATTCATGGAAGTTTCTCATTTGTTCAGAGCCGAATGCCCTCAGACCTGAATCCTGTAGCCAGGGTGACTCTCGCTCCTGAAGCCCACTGTTTGGAACAATGAATCGTGGGAGAGCAGTTTATTTTTTATGTGTCAAGGGAAAAGGAGAAAGAGAATGTATATGTTTGATCAAAAACAAAGAGAATTCTGGGTATGCTGATGTCTCTGAGCCCTGTGTTTGTTTCAGGGACCTCCTTCATGATCTTGAGAAGTGCAACGCTGACCCCGTGGCCATCGCAGAGTGCTTCGTATCCAAGGTAAAGACGGTCACCTCCCTGCCCCTTTTTTTTCTCCATCTGTCTGTCTCTGTTTGTGGAAGGTAACTAAGTACATTTACTCTGTTACTGTACTTACTATAGCCATGAGGAACTTTTGTTTTTTGTTGATTCTGGCGGCCCCTGTGGACAAAAGTGGTGGTTTTTACACCCTCATGTCCTGATCTTCCAGCACATGCTTTTATTTTGGAAACAAGTGAAAAAACGACTCAACTTGTTCATATACCATTTGTTTTTTCATAAACACAGGTGTTTACATTAAGCACAGGGATGAGATGATGTATCGTTTCTGTGGCTATTTGACTTTATTAACTGTAATACATTATGTTGATGGTAAAACAAAGTTTTTGAAAAGATGTTTATGTAAAGCTAACATTCATACATCAAGATTACATGAAATCTGACTGCAAACAGGTTTGCTTGCTCTGTAAAAGTTAGTCGTTGAGCTCAATCTAAAGTCATTAACATTAACTGTAGTAATGATATATATTCATAATAATAAACCAATATCTAGATACAGCTCAGTAGCAAGGCTAACACAAAATGCTCAGTCATGAGCCAATTTTCTCTCTCGTGTGCAGAAGTATCTGCTGCTGTAGCATCAGACCACAGAGCAGCTTCTATCTTCAGGCTGCGAGATGCCTCAGTTCTTCCTCAGCCCTCCACCATGAAAATAATTATAATTTCTGAAATCTGACCCAGGATGGTTACTGAGAATGACACTATAAAAATAGCTAATCCATCTCGCTGATGGTTTGGTTGCTTATGTAGGTCGCATAGAGGCGTCTGTGTTAAATTGAGACTGCTTCATAATTATCACATTTCAGACGCCTCTGAATTTTGAAAGAGACATTCTCACTCTAAACTCTGCAAATTTCGAAGCTCAACGAGGAAAAATAGTCCATATTGAATATAAAATACTTTTTAAAAAATGACGCATAAGAAACAGAGCTTTTTTTTTCCTTTTTGCTATATATTGTTGTATCAGTATTGAAAATCCAAACGTATATCATTAAATATTTCAATCACAGCAGCTTTTTCTACCTCCAGTGTACATTTACCTTTGTACTTGTCTTTAAATGCAGGACTTTTCCCTGTAATTGAGTATTTTGTGGAGTATTTTTACTTTCTTTTCTTCGTACCTTTTCCACCACTGTCTGTCTCTTCCCACATGCACACTCCTCCTCTTCGTGTTGAAACTTGTCCAAACAGCTGGTTTTAACACACACACACACACACACACACACACACACACACACAGAGACACAGACAGACAAGCACAGGGCAGAAAATGAGAAACAGGCTGATAAGTTTGCAAAGATCAGGTGAAGACGCTGCATGAAGTCATAGCTCGTAGCATTATTCTGGTTGTTTGAATGTCAGTTTTAAGTGCAGCAGGAGTGCGGGGGGGAGGAAAGACAACTGCAGAGGAATTTTAAGGACCGTCCAAATGTATAATCACTTTTTTTACAGGAGGAGGATAATAGCAGGGCTTCATCAAAAAAAAACGGACTCAGCAACTTCGGTATCACTGGTCCCTCTGCCTGTGTTTGGGCTTTTACTTCTCTCCTGCTCCTCGCCCGTCCGTGCCCTTAAGAAATGATTGCATGATTATGTCCCATGATAATGTGCCGCATTCCAGCACTTCCTCTGAAACACTTTACATTCCCTCCCCACCCCAACTGCAATTACACCCAATACCACAGAGCAGCCCGTCTGACCATCGAGTCGCAGACTCCCTGAATGCAGCAGCTGCTGTTGAGACAATCCTGGTTTATAGCAGCCGACAGCACCACTCTGCATAATTACCTGGGATCCATAAACACAGCAGTGTGGTGACAGCATGTAACCGACTGATTTATGTCACAGTCTCGACAAAAAAAAAAAAAAAAAGTTAATATGAGACTCTTACTCTGCAGGCATTACAGCGTTTATTTTAAAAACAGCACAGCATCCATATGTTATGTACCGTGTGGTTTATCCAGGGGTTAAGTTGGGTCAAAGCCAGCTGAGAAGCAAAGCTCCACCTCTGTGAGTCCAAATCACATCCTGCCTGGAGCCTCCCACCTCTGATAACTGCTCTCTAATGCAACACATACTGCAGATGTTCATTAAAACTATTAGAAGTTTTCCTTATTTCCTTTACTGGATGGGCTCCAGGTTCTCACACACACAAACACACACTCATGCCCATCCCCACTCATGTATCTGAGAAAACTTCACCTTTTTCTCATAAACACTTAAAAAACCACAAAAGATCACCATTTGGGAAGTTAAAATATATGTTAACCCTTCAAGAACAGATGTTTTTATGCTTAAAATTCCCAGTAATTCATTGAAATTCAGTTTAAAACATGATGACATGTACATACAGTGGCTGTTACATTGTGTTTAAGAGTCAGTGATAAGGTTTCTGTATGTCAGTGAGTGGGAGTGCTCAGTCTACAGCCAAGACAACCTGGAAATATTTAGTCACCGCTGACCATCACACACCCCTCTGAGACATGCAAGGACCAACATCAATGTGTGCATTTGCGCAAAAGTGTGTTTGTCTTTATGTGTGTGTGTGTGTGTATGTGGGGCGTCACACATTTCACAGGCTGATTTCTGGTAAAAGGGCTGTCACCAAAAATAGTTACAAGAGTCCATTTGCATTGCTAAAGGTTTAATCACAGTTTCTACGACCCAGAGAAACCACCAAACTATTTTTTTCGCACAATGTACTGTGAAATGCACACAAACATACACCCACACACACACATACACACGCATACACACACACATACACACTCGCAGCTATACATTTCTCGTCTGAGCAGCCAGCAACCACAGCCCGGCTCAGTGTTTAAGGAAGAGGCATATCTACTTGTAAATCTCCTCCTCTGCTACATAATTGGCCATCAATCCTCATGTTCCTCCGTGTTCCACTGAATCCTGACTGTGCTTTGTGTTGTGTAAGCCTTCAGAGCGTTTTATGGGTTTCTACATGCTGACTGAAGCGCAGCGAGCTCAATTACAACGAAATCTGAAGCTCTGTATTGATCAGTCATGTTCAGCGCTCACCTGATGACTCACTGTGACCGGTCTGGTCTCGACACATCACGACAGAAACTGCTGGTTTATCACTTTGTCTTTGCTTTTTTTTTAGTTTCGTTACGTCGTCATCAGTGGCCACAGCTTTAAAAAAAAAGGGAAAAAAGCTTTTATATCCTTTCCATCTCGATACTCTAAAAAGGGATATGTTTGATTTCCATCATGTATAGGAGGCAGCTCAGAGTTCAAACACTCCCATGCAGCATTCGGATATGCTGATTATATGATTTAGCGTAGTTGTATATACGTCTTAAAGGGAAGTATATTACAGATTTGAGCTATTTCAGGGTCCGTTGGTTCCATGGTCGGATTCAAAGGGTGTGTGCAGACATGCATGCTCTGCACAAAATTCGTATGGCACAGAAGCATTTATGTAACTTGTGGTCTTGCTCACGGTCCAGAGGGGTATTAGGAGTGTGTATTAGGAGTGTGTGTTGGTGTGTGTGTGTGAGTGTGTGTGTTTGTGTGTCGTCAGAAATCGGTAGTGGCACATCTGGTTGTGTTTAGACCTGGTCTGTGGCGGCAGACTGCTGGAGACGAGGAGGAGAGCTCTGCTCTTCAATTTAGGACGCTTCCCACGGAGCACAACACAACACGAGAGGCTGTGTGTGTTTGTGTGTGTACATCTGTGTGTGTCCAGTACAGTTTGGTGGGATGCACTGTTTGTGTAGGTTAAATTGTTTACAGGGGGCTTAAATGGGAATGAATATTTACCCACCGCAAGAAATAAAACATCCACATACATTCACTCCGCAAAAATTGTAAGTTTTCTATGAATCACATATTGGAAGATGTGTGTGAACGACCACATTGTACTCTGTGTGTGTTTTATGAGTGTGTGTGAGTGTGTATGAACCAGGACAGACTCCTGCCATCTGCCCCGTGTGTTTATGATGTCTCTTCCTGAAAGCCGTCCGCATCCTGTGACCCCCAAGTGTTTATGGACGCAAACAGAGTTCAATTAGACACAGTTATGCAACAGTACGAGGTTCATCTGCAGGCCTCCGAAGAGCACGTAGGAAGAGGAGGAATGTGAGATTATGAAGGCGAAGAAAATTAGAAGGATACGCATAAAAGATTGATGAAGAGATGAAATGGAAAATTGTGTTGCAGGAATAGAAATCAGTAGGAAAGGGCGAACGATGCGAAGAAAGCTTTGATAAGTCATGCCTCCTCTGACGTCTTTGATGTTCAGAGAAGGCATGCAAGGTGGGAAAAGTCTCAATTAAAGGGGCGGCGATGAAGTATGAGGGGATATTTAATCCGAGCGCTCAGGGCTGTTGGGATCAACAGAGACTTAAATGCCAGGACGAAAGGCTAATCACAAGCTACGGGGTTGACTTTCAATTAGTAGCGGTGAGGGCAGGAGAGAGGATGCCTTGTCTGTGGGCTCCGAGTGTGCAGAGCTGTAAACATGAAAAACCGGCCAGTCATCGAAACGGCACCGACCGCGGCAGACAGAGCTCGACCAATGATGAAGAGGCAAAGAACAGGGCGATAATGTTTGACCTGTAAAGGATCAGTGATGATGATTTTGTTCCAGTCTATTTATTACAAAGCTCATACACTTTATATTAAAAAAGAATCAATCTGATGTGTTTTTCATTACAAACCTAAGTTTTTGTTCCAAGCGTCTGTTGTGTTCAAGTTATTTTTGTATGGTGTGATCATTTGTTAACCGACTGTTGAAACTTGCTTTGTGTGTTGTGTAGTCCATCGTGTTTTTGTCAGAGGAACATTATGGGACGTTGTGAGGAAACAGAGGAGACCTTAAAACAATCAGCAATCAAACTGCAGCACAAAGACACAATAGTGCAACATATAACTGTTGACCAGATGTTCACCGTGATCAGCTGAGAGTCTGCTAATGAGTTTTCTCAACATACAGAATGAAAAACAATGACCATCTGTAGTCTGAGAGAAAATAACATTAAAAATATTAGCTTTATTGCGTTAATGATCAGCAAAAATGTGAATAATAATGAAAACAAAGTTTATTCATATAGCAAAACAAGACATGATATAGTGCCTTACAGGGAAAAAGTCTATTTAATCACATAGTTCTTGTCCTCTGATCCAAATATTGTCACTTCTGGATACAAATAACCAAAATAACAGCAGCCATAATGCCAAATGAAAGGATTCATAATGGTACATATCAAACCAATGGATGACACCAAGGAGGCTTTGTCCACTATTTGTTATACAGACCATGAAACTGACCTGTGAACACACATGCAAACAGCCCAAATAAAATAAAGTTGTATTTCAATCAAGGCCCTTACATACAAAATATGTCTTCAGGCTCTTATTTTTAAAAGAGGATACTGATCTCAAAAAAGTTAACAAAGCACATTAAAAACAAAAATAGACAGAGTTCATGATTTATTGTTGAAGAATAAAACTTTCAAACACATTTCACACACCTTTAATTAGTATTAGAGTCGTAATGTTGAGCCAAAACCACAAAAAATCCAAAACAAAAGTACCGTCACAAACGCCTCCGCATGCTGCTGAACATGGTAAATATTCTACCTGATAAACATCAGCCTGTTTTTGTATTTACTCCTCATTACACACATGCAAAAACCATGGATACATCGGCTGCATCAACTAATTTGTTCTTTTCGTGTTTTACAGAGTGAAGAATTCCACATTTACACTCAGTACTGCACCAACTACCCACGGTAAGATAGCAACCAAACTGTATGTGTGTGTGTGTGTGTGTGTGTGTGTGTGTGTGTGTTACTGTACAAAACCCATCCTCTTGTTGTCATTGTCATCCTATCTCGATCTCACCTCCACATACCGTCTTCCCAGCGTCTCACATGGCTCCATTGTGCGCAGCGATCAATGCATTACCCTTTTTTTTTTCTCCCTCCCTCCCTGACGAACTGACACGCTCCATAGAAGCCACCTCGGCAGGAGTCGAAGTGTCTACCTTCAGTTGTGCCTCAGGGTCTCTCAGCCTCTCTCCCTCCCTCCTCTCTGCTCCATTTCTTTTTTTTTTTCTCCCATTCTTTTATTCACAGCGTATTGACAGAGTTACAGCTCGCACACTGACAGACGGGGTATTACAGAGTCACCTTAGCATACCTTACACTGCTAATGTTTTATGTAGCTTTGTGTGAGCGTGGTCATTTGAGAGGAAGTTTTTTTAGTGTGTGTATATATTAAGTGTGTGTGTGAGTAAATGGGCTGAAACGTGAGGCAATTCTTCATGCCAAGACGCACTGCACCTACCAAACACACCTTCTCCTGCGGCGACCATTTTTCTTTCAAAGCGTATGATAAGAGGAGCACGTGGGAAGAAACTATTCACAAGCTAATGATGACTAATTGAATGCTGATTGTGTGTGTGCGTGCGCGTGTGTGTGTGTGTGTATGAAGGAAGCTATTGTCAGCTGTTTGAGATAGACCCTCTCCCACATCCACACCACAGCTGTTGACCCCGACCAAGGTCACACACGACAGACGCACACATACACATGGGAGACGCTCACCCACACAAATGACACACGCACACACACACACACACACACACACACAGAGGCTGCAGATGGATCCCGGTCATACTGAGCTCTAAGGTCGGGTTTCCTCCAGAACAATGTGAGGCCTGTGTGGAGCTTCACTGGAATTTAGGCATGTAGACATGCACATGCATGCGCGCACACACAAAAGACACAGAAGAAAGGCGAGTTTTGGGGCAACTCACAACTGTCTGTCTTTTATTCAACTGTGCACGTGTACGCGCACGCACGCAGACACACATACGGCCCACAGTTGTTGGTGATAAAGGCTCTTTTTTTCCTCAGTAGGTCACACAGAAAACTAGTTCAGTGACAAGTTAATTTGGATCTGCAAGGTTGCACAGTGATGCCATTTTAGAAGAGAACGGCCTGTAAATAGGGCATCACAGTTTTTCACAAACTTTCATATGCATGCAGATACTCAAATAATGTTCTGTTAATTTTAACAAAAGGATGGATGGATATCCTCACAGTATTCCCACACTGTGATAAATCCTTGTTTCTGCTCCTTTTAACTGTGTTTTCTATCCAATCAAATGCAAAGTTTCCTTTGAATTGTCTGTCACGTCGCACATTACAACTCCAGCTTGTCATCACTGTCAAATTATGTTTCACTACACATCCCTGATATCTTATTCGCTGTGTTTTGTCTCCACAGGTCGGTGGCTGTGCTAACAGAGTGCATGAGGAATAAGGCGTTGGCCAAGTTCTTCCGCGAGCGCCAGGAATCTCTGAGGCACTCCTTACCTCTGGGCTCCTACCTGCTCAAGCCAGTGCAGAGGATCCTCAAGTACCACCTACTGCTGCACGTACGTCTGTCTGTCCTCTCTCTACATACACTACATACGCAAACAGTTTCAAAGCAATACAAATGGGTGTGTCCGGTTAAATAATAGCATTTGGACTCGGCTCCCACTGACAATCTCCACTGGAGAAGCCAAATGTTTAGCCATATGGTTCTCAGTGTGTATGTTCCTTTGTATGTGCATGTGCTTGCATTAAAGGGCATGCACGAGTGTGTGTTTCATATGCAAAAACATGTGCATGCAGTATGTGCAAGTACTAAATCTAAGTGTGTGTGTGTGTGTGTTTTTTGTGCAGGAGATAGCAAACCACATGGAGAAAGACACAGAGACTTATGAGGTTGTGCAGGAAGCCATAGAAACCATGCAGAGAGTGGCCTGGCACATCAACGACATGAAGAGGAAACACGAGCACGCCGTGAGGTTGCAGGTACGACCAGCACAAAAAAACACAAAATAAGAAAGATGCCAAACTGTGCAAAAAAAAAAAACAGTCTACTCAGGATTGTAAGTGTGCAAACCTCCTCTGAACTTGTTAAATTGAGCATGTGATCTCCTCCATGACGTATCCCGCAACCTTCCACGTCTTTCATTATTCCCATAAATAAAACAGACACAGTAGTTTTGAGCCTTTCAAGGAGCCGATTTTTTTTTTTTTTTTAATTGTTCTGCAGAACAGCTATGTGAACTCTGGGTTTGAATTGGCTGAGGCTCTGATCCTCCCCACACAAGTCAGTGCATTTTCCATCGGGTTAATGATGGCCTTGCATATGGAGGAAACATAAAAGAGAAGCTTGTTTCTTTTATCAGCTGGGAGCCTGAAGGGTCAGATGGATGCAGGAATGTGTGTGGAAGAGTTTGCTTTCAGTGTCTGGAGGAAAGATTGGCTCCATAGAAAGTTTCAGCTTTTGTTGTTTTTATGCTCTTTGTAATCTTTTTTTTTTTTTTTTGGCTCACTGTTATGCATGCTTTAATTTCATGCTTTAAACACTTTGAAACTGTGTTTTAAAAACGTCTACACACATTAGGTTTATCACGATTCATCTTTAAGCACTTGTCCTCACACACATAAACACACTCCCTCATTATTACACTCCTTTTTACTTACATTCTGCATCTCCTTTTACCATTTTTTGGTTTTTGCTTTTTACTAAACTCGATAATTTCAACTTTATTTCAATAATGTGGCAGATTTAATGTTGATTTTTCTGCTAAATCTTTTTAAAAAATATGTGTTTTTATTGCAAAGGATATTCCTGCTCTGTGTTAAAATAAACAAAACTGACTCCCTTAAATCTCTCTATTTCAATGCGCTCTGCAGGAAATCCAGAGCTTGTTGACCAACTGGAAGGGCCCTGATCTGATTGGCTACGGCGAGCTTGTTCTGGAAGGAACCTTTCGTCTGCAGCGAGCCAAGAACGAGAGAACTCTCTTCTTGTTTGACAAACTTCTGCTCATCACCAAGAAGCGAGAAGAAACCTACACGTACAAGGCTCACATACTGGTCAGTCACGCCCCTCGAAGCATAACGCGTCCCGAAGAGACGCTAAACACACAAACATTTCCGTTCGGTAAATATATTTTGAACTAAACTCCCTGTCTTTGGTTTGCAGTGCTGCAACCTGATGCTGGTGGAAGTTATTCCTAAAGAGCCGCTGAGCTTCAGCGTGTTTCACTACAAGAACCCCAAACTTCAGCACACAGTCCAGGTAGCACAACATTGCATAAGAGAACGCACATCATTACACAAGTCCACGTCTTTGTGACCGTAAATTACATGTTTTCGTTAAACCGTGCGGCTACCTGCAGCCTCAGGCAAGAGTGCAATCAGAAAGTGTGACGATTATTTGCAGGTGTCTGATTGTTTTGTAGAGCATCCAGGCTCACCTCAGCTGGCTGCTCAGACATGTCGAGCGCTTAGAGGCTAATGCGCCCGTTGTTGTTACCTAACCACAGTGTTTTGGACAAGTGCTGAAAAATATAAGATAATCTGTGTGATGTAAGAAAGCTTTGCTTTTTAAATGTATAAGGGTTTATCCCAACCCTCTCGGCCTCCGCTTGAAGTCCAAGTCTGAAATTCTCTTCTCTGTGATGTTTCCCTCTCTTCCCCTCAGGCCAAATCGCAGCAAGACAAGCGCATGTGGATCTTGCACCTCAAGAGACTCATACTTGAAAACCATCCCGCTAAAATCCCTGCCAAGGTAAGAGCAGCTCGTCTCCTGACAGCTCGCTCTCGGCTCACTCATGGCGTAAACACAGACTTTGAGTGGGATGTACTGGAAATGTCACTCCCTCTCTCCCTCTGCTTTTTTCTCCTCCTTCTTCATCGTCATCTGTCTTTCCCCCCTGCTTTTCTCCTTTCCTGTTCTGAAATTTTCCTCTCATTTATTTTCAATGAATCATTAACTATTTCCTGTCTCTTCATCCATCTTTTGGCCAATTAAAAGTAGAAAATTGGCAATTTCTCTTCAGGTTTAAAGGTCACTTAGAAAGTTCAGTGTGATTACACAGAGGTGCTGCTTGTCAAGTGTCTGTCATATGGTGCCACCTAGTGGCAAGTTTTGTGTTTGTCTATAATCTAACCTGTTGAACTCACCCTATTTTTTTTATTATTCAAATTCTAGGCTAAGCAAGCAATTTTGGAGATGGATGCAATGCGTAAGTGCTGATTTATATGAAACAATTTTGATTAGAATAAAATTCCACTATATATTTTAATGTTTTGTTCTGTTGCCACGAGCTCCACCAAGTGTAATGCATTTAAACCATCATGGATTTGTTGTGTGACATCTTCTCTGTCATTTTTTTAGATCATCCTGGGTTTCATTACAGCGCTGATGGTGACAAGAAGGATTCCCCTCAGACCAAGGAGGGTCCCACCCCTCGTAGAGGACGCAGGAAAGGTATGAAAGTAAATAAATTGTCTAAAATTACTTGCAAAGCAGCACTGAGAACCTTTAGAATTAATCAACAATTAATGTTTGACTTTCCAGAACCTCTATCTAAATTACTGAAGAATGCCAAGCAAAATGCTGCCAACACAGACGGCGAGAAGGTGAGAGATAACCTGAGATGATGGATGATTTTAGGTTGACAAGCATAAAAACACACTCACACATTAAATAATTTTTTGGAATCAAAACTGAAAAAACTTGTCTCCCCTCCAGCGAACAAGTCTGGGTGCCACCCTGCTCTCACCGGTGTCCCAGCTGGCTTTGGGCACTATTGGTCGCAGTCGCAGCCTCATCAACCAATCACAGGAGTCCCTGGACCCTGGTGATCATTATGACCACAGTGACAGAGAAGAAGAGCCACATCAGCAAGATGCAGATGATGAGGATGACAGTGGCCTGGTGAGTTTCAATCTGCCACACAAGTGATTTCATCCCTTTATCTTTTTTATCTCTGTTCCATTAAACAAGTTGTCAATGCTTAAAATTCTGCGTGCAGGGAGGCGGGAAGCGGCTGCGAGTCCCTGGAAAAGGAAGCAGGAAGAGGTTGAATCCTCAGGCATCTGTTGATAGTATAGAACAATGGAAAACCTTCAACATGAGCCCTTCAGACCTACAGGTATTTATCACAAATTCACCGTGGTGGCTCAGTCCATCAGGATAATTTTAGACTGCTTCAAGTATTTGTAAAACTGCAACCTCTGCGTTCTTTTTCCACAGAAAGCCAGAGAATCCCTAGTGAGGGAAGGAAGTCACCACCCGCCGCTTCTCAGGACACCTCACGTGACCGAGGAGCCTCCAGAGTCGCCAATTCCCTCCGTGATAGTCACAGAAAGTGACCATTCTGTGAATAACATCTGGGCGGACCACCGTGCACGCAGGGCCATGTTCCCCACCCGCCAGAGGACCATGCAGCCCGACGACGAGGACGAGGACATCTACCAGATGTTCGTCCCAACGGAGCCAAGCGGACCCGAACCAGAGGTGCCTTTAGAGAGGTCCGAGTCCACCTCGTCACCCAAGACGGCTCGGCCCTGCAGCTGGCATGTGGAGCAGGTTCCCACCGTGCAGATCGACCCTCCTCCCAACGGGAACAAAGTCGTGCGGAGGGCGAGCAGCGTTGGAGAAAAGGCCACTGAGGCTCGACAGAGTCCCGATGACGAAGACGCAGGTCATAGTAACTTGGAGGTGATCCACACTGAGTCATCCAGCAATGACATGTCCGGATCATCCTCTGCCGAGCAGCTGACGATAGATGATATTGAAAACGTGTATGACAACATCAGCTACGAAGACCTGAAGAGCATGGGCCTCATCAGAAGAGACCCCGAGGAAAGCCAGCCACGGAAAGAAACATCTACAGATGCACAGGGCTCCCAAGGTCAAGCAGCAAGGGTACTGAGTGCTCCAGAGGTCTCAGTGGTTGTAGAGCCTACGATTGAACCAGATATGTCCTCTGACAGCAACAGGTCCTCCACACAGGACGGGAGGCCATTTGGGACATGTGACCTCAAGATAGTAGAGGAGAACATCTATGACACCATCTGTTTCAGAGATCCTCCGATACCAGAGCCGAAAGGAACGAACGAAGGCAACAAGCTACAACAAGAGAGGGACAGTCTGCTGGCCTCTGAGCACGACCTGACTGAGAGCATCAGAGGGTTCGTATCCGAGGAGAGCCTCCATTTCGGAGAGGATGAAGGACCAGATTCCTCCTCCCTCCCTACTCCATGTTCCCCTGAGCCAGATTTCTCCTCCTCCTCTGCCTCTGAGACTTTCTCTCAGCACTCACAGAAAGAAGATAAGATGTCGGAGCAGGTCGACGAGATCTGGAACGACCTGGAAAACTACATCAAGAGCAACGAGAAGAAAGCCGATAGGCTCCCTGCTGCCTTCCCTGTTAGTGCCAGTGAGTCACCTAAGAAGGCCTCATCGGTCAAAAACAGCCCAACAAAAAGCCCCCCTGTAATTAGCCCTCCAACCATGAGTCCTCCTTCACATCAGCCTAAACCCCCACCTGTCACCTCCACACCGTCATTCACCATCCCCGTCATCAACCTCCCCGACCATCAAAGCGAAGGCACCACTGCGGAGGAAAACCACAGCCCTGCTCCTGCGTCACGCCCCCTCCCCGCCACCCCAGAGCCCCTCCCTGGAACGGTCAAGTTCATTCGTAAAAGACTGGCTCGCCTCAGCAGCGGCAGCTTCCGCCTAGAGGATGAAGACCTGGTGGAGCTTCCTCAACGAAACACCCCTCAGAAGGATAATGCCCTCAAAGACCTTCACAGCTTGTTTCAAGGGGAGCTGGCAGGTCTGGACTCACCCCTGGCCTCCTCCTCTCTCCTGCTGAGTGAATCTGTGGACTTCCCCTTGGATCTGATGGATAAATCAAAGAGCCGGGTGTTCCTGATGGCACGGCAGTACAGCCAGAAGATCAAGAAAGCCAACCAGCTGCTGCGCATGAGGAGCATGGACCCTGGGGACTCTTGTAGTCGGTCCAGAGCTGAGAAGAAGCAGAAAGATCTGGCAGCCATCTTGGAAGAGAAGAAGCAAGGGGGCGCTGCCATAGGTAACAGAGAATATTTAGCTCTTAGAACAATAAAGCTCAATCAAACACTCTGAACACCATCTACTTAGCAAACAGATGTTAGCAACAAGCTAGTGAATGACCTTCTAGAGTTGGTAGAGGCCAAAACAAAGCTAAAATACATGAATACTGGACCTGTAATTGCAAAGTGGCCAAAAATGCAACTTATAATTGCTAATGATGCTCTTGATCTGCTTTCTAAATAGGCACCCATATGCTAACAAGTACAACACACCAATTAAAAATGTAATGGTGTGTCAAAGTAGTGGTCTGCTGCCCCCAAATGGACAAAAAAAATAGTTAAGGCAGGTTTAAGAATAATATTGATATGAACAAACTGTGCTCACACTTTCTTCACATCCTCTGTGTTCCCTCTTCAGGTGCAAGGATAGCAGAGTACTCCCAACTCTATGATCAGGTAATGTTCAAGGATCCCTCTGGTTCATCTAATCAGACCTCCGCTACCCCACATCACACCCACCCAGGGCTGCCGTCTTCTCCGTCCATGCCTGAGACCTCCCTGGAGGAGGACTGGCTTCACTCCACTTACAGCAACGGAGAGCTGGCCAGCTTTGTCTCCCCACCCAGGGAAGCGGAGGGCGCTCGAGCATCCTCCACCCCGCATCGCAGACTCACCTCCTCCTGCTCCATCCCCTCTCTCCAGACCTTGCCTCCTTCTCCAACGAGCCCACCGTCCCAGAGATGGAGCATGACGGCGCCAAGCGAGAAAGAGGAGCATGTGTACAGTTCCATCAAGAGACATCCTTCCTTTAATTCTCCGTCCTCGCCTTCCTCAAAGGTCCCCCCATCCGGTCACTGTCAGTCAGCCGGCTCTCCAGGCAGCCAGCAGCAGGAGAAGAACCAGTCTGGGCTCAAATGTAACGGACCCGCTGTGGATCGATCCACGAACAGACTCCATGGCCCCAGTCTGGGTCGCACTGGCCGGCAGAGAAGCCTCCCAGAGCGCTTCACCCAGGGACAGCCAGACCTCACTTTACACGACGGTCAGCAGGTGGTGATCCTGAACCGGGCCTCTGCACTGAGCATACTCAACGCCACCCAGAACTACCTGGCTAACTTTAAGGACAATGGGGAAGACGACGACGACTACGTAGAGATCCGCTCGGAGGACGAGAGCGAGCAGGAGCAGGACAGGTTGGCGCAACAAAAGAGCAGCTCCGCCGTCCTCTCCAATCAGAACCGCAGTCTTGTCCACTCCCAGAGCCTGCCTTGCACACCGGTGCGCTCCTGCGACCCGCTGAGGTCTCTGGACCGCGAGCAGCTGGAGAAGTACCTGTGGAGCGAGCCGCAGCAGAGCCAACCCAAAATCGTCCAGTCTCTGAGGGAGAAGTTTCATTGTCTGAGCTCCAGTAGCTTTGCCTGAGTCTGAATGACAACTGAAAGCCAAAAATGTATAAACACACAGCAGAAAGTAACAAGACAGACACTGCTGCTTTGCCTTGAATGCCCTACATCTTTTAAAATCAGAGTACACAAACAGTAAAAAAAAATTTAACAAGCACAACCCAACTCTTAACATAGATAAAAGTCCATTTCTTTGATTGCAGACATTTATAAAAACTTATGTAAAAATCTAAACTCTCTGATACAGGGCTTCAATGTAAAGTTAATAATAGGTTGCTTTCAATAGTCAAAGCCACATCAAAACCTGAGTGTGAGCTGCCTTAGCACTTCCAGTATCTTTCTAAGAGATCCGATGGGGAAATTTTAGCAAGAGGTGGTCAAAGCAAAAATGTTCTCGGTCTGTTTTAAAAACCTCCAGTGTGACTGACCGGACACAGAGACATTCAAACTCTTCTGCTGCTTCGCGATGGGCCTCGTGGAGACAATTGGAGTCATAGGAATCGACTCTGCTGGGGGACTTATGCCAATAAGTTGTTGTGCAGATGCAGTAGTTCAGGATATCTGTTACCCGTTGCAAGAAATAAAACCTCTTCAATCCCAAACATCTCAAACCGAAGTACAAGTTAAAAAATCCTGATGATCTTTAAATGATCTTGACTCACTTAAAGCTCTTTCCTTTAATTTGCTGGTAAGATTATTTCAGCTGCATTTTTAACACTAGTTAATCTTAACCTGTATAGGATGGCTAGTGTTTTTAATTGTGCTTACACTACCAAGCAGTTCTGAACAAGCTGCGGCTCAATTTTGCAACCTTCAGATTTGCTACTCTGGCTAGATTGTCACTTTTAACTGCTTTTTAGGTTAAACAAAAAGGATGCAGCTGTAAAGAAAATTTGTCGGCTATTGCAAGATCCAGTAAGTAAAATATAACTACACCTAGACCTGTAAGTCTATTTGAAGTTATTGTATTTCACTCTACCTACCCCCCTTTGTCATCAATAGGGTTTCACGCTTTAAAATCAACAGAAGATGCTGAAATTTAGATAATCTCTAAGGAAGTATAGGACTTCATATTTTTTTTTAAATTGTTGGTAAATCAGAAATGTTTTTACATGTTATAATCTGGGGACATCCATTGTGTAGAGTGAGATAAGCATCCTACCAAGTGGATGAGGTTTTTTTTTTTAAATCATGCTCATTTTAACCTTTGTTTTTAAGAGGGACCACGAAGGAGAGTTTCAAAGAGAGATAACTAAAACACTACAGTACTGTATTTCTTGTTTGTTTTTTTTTCATACGAATAGTCAACTTTACTTTTCTTCGTTTACGTTATGGGTCACTGTCACACTACTGATTTTTCATCCACAGTCACAAAAAGAGAGACACAGTCAGTTCACTTTGATAAAGTTCATACAAACATCTAACACGGTTGTTTTTTTTCTCCCCTTGAAACACATCCAGCAGTTGTTACACACGTTTTTGAAACTGTCTTTAAAAAAAAAAAAAAATCACTTAAAGTGTCCTATTTATTTTTTCCCTTTTGTTTTGGCCCTCATCACTATAACTTTAAGCCACAGACAAGTTGTAAAATTAAGTCAAATGTATTTATTAAAAGATGGTTTTATTCAGATTTGGGGTGTGGACAAAATTTTTGAGTCAAATACTGTGAATATTTTCAGAAGTGGGTTTATCACGCACTGCTTTATACAAGTTCCAAACCACAACAACGTGTGAGAAGTTGAAAAAGCACAATATCACCCCCTACTGTTCGTATCAGGAAATGTGCATCAAAAGCAATTTAGGAATATGAAGTATGTTTTTTTTTCATTGTACATTTTGTCCTCTGTTTCACTGGTGGGGATCATTAGTCTTCATTGACTCTGTTTTGCACTTTTCTTTCTTTTTTTGTTTTATTTGTAAACACTTTGTAAAGATGTACATTTTAGGAAAGTTATTCTTGTATGCCATAGGTATGCTTTTAATGCTTTAATGTTTAAGTTAAGTGTACTGTATTTTTTTAACTGCCTAGTTGTCATTGCTCTACAAAACAATGTATTGCAGATAATAAATTCAGATTAAACTAATCTCTGTGTCTTTGTGTGTCTGAGATTAAATTTGTGAATACAGTGAATATGGTACAGAACTGAAGCTCATTAATAAAAAGATGCTATATCCATCAATTTAAAATATTTCTTCCCTTTTATATTAATTACAATTGTTAAACATTATATACAAACAGGATAAAAAAAACCAGACTGGAAATATGAAACTTATTGAGATGATAATCATAAATTAGTTAAGTATTTACTTAAGATAAGAATATGTGCAGAGGATGATAAAAACAGTTAGTACCCTGCTCACAACATGTAGATGACATTGTTTTAATAATATAACAGGGATATAATATTCCAGATTTCAGCTTAATGCTTTTTGAGCAGTTGGTTAAAAGTTTTAAAGATATATAAAGAAATGTATAAAATATTATCATACAGGACAAATTATTTTCCAAAAAGCCAAAATCAGAAATTTCCCTCATGATCAGTATAAACCAATAGGCTTGACTAAATTTGATAACGAGCTTTTGAGGTCAAGCCAATATCTAGAGAAGATCAAAAATTTGAAAACAATCAACTGCCATCACAATTTTTTTTGACATGTAAAATACAGTCATTTAACTCAAAACAAAAGATCATTTGAGAACACTTACTGTCAAAGCACTTTATTGGAAAAACCAATGACAGTTTCCAAATTACCCCAAAAATATCTTTGACATTTTTGTATTGCTGTTTCTTGTTACATACAGGTATATAAGAAGCTGAAATAGAATAGAATAGAATAGAATAGAATAGAATAGAATAGAATAGAATAGAATGCCTTTATTGTCACTATACACATGAACAATGAGATTAAGAAAATCTCCATCAGTGAAAACCTATGCATAGAATAAAAAGACACAAAAAAGATAATAAATAAGATTTAAAAAAAATAGGTTATATATACAATATGAAATTAAAAAGGTGCACAACATGGTCAGTGTGATATTGCACATTTAAATTGTGAGAATTGCACAGTAGGTGGTTGTGAGGTAGTCTGGGGGGTTGGAGGGGGTTGGAGGGGGTTGTTCTGACAAATATCAGATCAGCCAAAATGATCAGAAAACTAAATGAACAAAATAAATGAAACACTCCAGCCAGCACTCATACAATTCCACTTGATGCAAGATGAAGAAAAAATATATAAATAAGATCAGGATGGATTAAATTAAAAAGATTAAGTAAAAACAAAAAGAAAAAAACAGTTGGTACATATGCCTTTATATAAGAATGAGTAGCAAAGGAAAAAAAAAAACATTAAAAAAATATTGTGCAACGGTCAAAATTCAGTACAGTAAAACCAAAAATAACAGCAGGGGGCGAACTAGAAGTCCACCCCGAAGTAATAGTCCCCAGCATGACTAAAAGAAGAAAAGATTGAGCAATGCTGGGAAATGAAGTTTATAAGAAATACGAAACAAACGTGACTTTTCTAACTTGATAAGGGACCTGGTTGATGTAAAACTTCATCGCGTATTTGAAGTTGAGATCCTTCACATTATAAGAAGCCCTCATACGTTAATACCGGATTTTTCTTTTTGGAAATTTTCTTCTCGAATTTTCTGCTTAATGCCGGTTTACCCATAGTGCACTGCGTCGCTTCCTTTCTTCTTGGTTGTGTGTGGTCCAAAATGTCTCTTTTGGAGGGTCCGTTAAATGTGCTCGGCCAGCGAACTACTGGCGAATCTGTTCGTACTCAAAATGGTGAGTAATAGTGCTGTTTTACTTACTGTTTATTGTGCTTTTATTAATTTCTGTGCGTCACAAAAGATGGACAGGAGAACTGAGTTCACAGTAACGTTCCGACACGTGTGGCTAATGATAATGCTAGCTAACTTTTATGTAAACTCTAACCCCTATGCCTAGTCTCTGGTGTAACTCTGTGAAACATAGAAAAGTATGCTACTTTTGCACGATATGCACTGAAAGCCAGTAATGTTAATTTTGACATCGTAGTCCCATTTCAGTACCTTCCACTCGCAGCATGATGAATGGACGGCTATGCTAATGGGATAGAATAACACTGTCATGGTCTGAGGGTGTGGCCAACTTACTGTGTACCACACTAAATAAAGTGACAGAATATGTCAACAACGTTATAAATAAGCCAGACATGGTGAAGGATCTACCAGCTGTCTATAATTTAAAATTACAGAGCATTTAGTGCTTGTTAGCCTATAGCAACTCTCCTCCTGTCCTTGCAGTCATGGCTGCAGCATCCATCGCTAACATCGTCAAGAGCTCCCTCGGACCCGTCGGCCTCGACAAAATGCTGGTGGACGACATTGGGGTTCGTATCACATTTAGCATTTCTGAAACAATACAATCCCTTTACTTGATGGCAAACATTGTGGCCTGAAGAACTAATCTGTCTCATACTAACAGGACGTCACCATCACCAACGATGGAGCCACCATCCTGAAGCTGCTGGAAGTGGAGCACCCAGCTGCCAAGGTCTTGTGTGAACTGGCTGACCTGCAGGACAAGGAGGTCGGAGATGGGACCACGTCTGTGGTGAGTGGGGTCAACAGCTGCTCTTACATGGTGTCATATACCTTCTCAGTCATTTTCTTAGCTGTACATACACGGTAAAAGAGGATGTCCTGTTTTAGTACCACGCATCTGCTTTTGTCATACGGGTGTGTGGCTATGCTAACAGGAGAGAAAAACAATCCGTCAGTGTCTGAAGGGGTTTAAGCAGCGTTATTCCTGCTACCCCTAATGAAACGATGGTACAGTTTGAAACTGTTTTTATTGAAGGGGAGCTTCATTGGTATGTTAAACAAATCTCACTTTTAATGTATATCATGTGCCATCTTTTTAAGGTAATTCTGGCTGCAGAATTGCTTAAGAGCGCAGATGAGTTGGTGAAGCAGAAGATTCATCCCACCTCAGTCATCAGTGGATATCGTCTGGCTTGCAAGTAAGATGCTAACAGGGGGAACTGCTATATTCTCATATATTAACACTGATTGTTTTTGGGAGCTTCCGATCTAAAGGTCCAGATTTTTTGATATGCTAACTTGTCTATTTGTCTTCAAGGGAGGCAGTTCGTTATATCAATGAGAACCTCACTATCGGGACAGATGACCTAGGCAGAGAGTGTTTGATCAATGCAGCCAAAACCTCAATGTCCTCCAAAATTATTGGAGTGTATCCTTTACACTGTACATTGCATCAAATGTTCGGATTCAACCCACTGAATGAAGTTTATAATCGTTGACATTTCCTGTATTTGAATAGAGCCTTTATCTGCCTTAACACTGAGCCCTCAGTGATGCAGACTTCTTTGCGAACATGGTGGTGGATGCTGCCATGGCTGTAAAGTTTGTGGACAGCAAGGGAATGGCTAAATATCCCATCAACTCTGTCAACGTGCTGAAAGCCCACGGCCGCAGCCAGAAAGAGAGCTTCTTGGTAAACGGATATGCACTGAACTGCACAGTCGGCTCACAAGGTAAATTTATTTTAACAAGTGTAAAACTTGAGGGTGAACTTGGCTCATACATAACTCCTGCAGCTGATTAAACTCCCATTTAAATTTGCTGCTATGTCTCACCTGATGGCGTAAGCAGTGATACGCGTGGGAGACAGAATACTGGCTTTTAAAGGAATGTAGACACAGTAGTTTGTAAACTGTGCCACCTCTTTTCTGGCCAGACATGAAATAGTTCAAAGTAAAATGTCATAAATTTTAATATTGTAGTTGTTTTTTAAGGTACCGTAATTTTCGGACTATAAGCTGCTACTTTTTTCCAACCCTTTGAACCCTGCGGCTTAAACTATGATGCGGCCAATTTATGGACCAATATAAGCGAGAAAGTGTGTGGCGAAGTAATTCTGAGGCTGTTAAAATCCAACACTGAAAAAGACAGCTTTAGTGGTTTTAGGTGTTAAATTTAGTGGGTGCGGCTTATATATAGGTGCAGCTTATAGTCCGAAAAGTATGGTATTGCCATTTTTAATTGGATATGACCTTTGTTTAACATGCTGCTCTGTGGTTTTCTAAAGGCATGGTTAAGCGCGTTGCCAATGCCAAGATCGCTTGCCTGGACTTCAGCCTGCAGAAGACCAAGATGAAGATGGGAGTCCAAGTCATCATCAACGACCCAGAAAAGCTTGACCAGATCAGACAGAGGTAGGTACTATTTATCTCCTCTCACTGCCACCAACACTTGAGAATTGTCCCATTTAAATTTGCTGTGATGCTGAAACTGTAGTGTCCACAGTGATACGCGTGGGAGAAAATATCAGCAGGCCGAGTCAAGGCAGCAGCTTCTCTTTGAGCTGTTGTCGCAGTACTATGGACTGGACATTTTTGTATTATATTCATAATGTGCTTTATCTGCATATTACTGGTGAAAGTGAATCAACATTCGAATTTGTTCCTCTAGAGAATCTGACATCACCAAGGAGAGGATTCAGAAGATTCTGGCATCAGGCGCCAACGTTATTCTGACCACCGGTGGTATTGATGATATGTGTCTTAAGTACTTTGTGGATGTAGGAGCCATGGCAGTAAGAAGGGTTCTCAAGAAGGACCTCAAACGCATCGCAAAAGCAACAGGAGGTATGGTGGAAGTATTGTTGAGTTTGCGCTGATTGGCTTTTGTGTTATTGATCTCTAACAGCCTACATGTTCGAATGTCCTTGTGAAGCTCCTCATTCAGTGGTTTAAACTTATGAATGTCATTGTGACTTTGGTTGTGTTTGTCCATTCTCAGCCACCGTTTGTCCCTCTTTGACCAATCTGGAGGGAGAGGAGTCGTTTGAGGCCACTATGCTTGGTCAGGCTGAGGAGGTTGTGCAGGAACGCGTCTGTGATGACGAGCTCATCCTCGTCAAGAAGTAAGAACTGAAAAGTTCATGTAATGTTAGAAACACAAACACTTAATACTGTTTTTTTTTTTTCTCTTTTTACAGAATGCTTTATAGTAAAAATGATGCCACTACAACTGCAGATCAAGAACATTTCAGTGCATGCAATTGTGTGTCATCTGTAGTTCTGGCAGAGGCTCTGATAAACCAAGACTATGAAAAGTCTGCACTTGCACACGTTAACTGTTCTGTTGTGACTTTTAACCCCCACAGCACCAAAGCTCGCACATCAGCATCCATCGTTTTACGTGGGGCCAACGACTTCATGTGTGACGAGATGGAGCGTTCACTGCATGATGCCCTCTGTGTAGTCAAGAGAGTGTTGGAGTCCAAGTCTGTTGTTCCAGGAGGAGGCGCTGTGGAGGCAGCCCTGTCAATCTACCTTGAGAATTATGCTACCAGCATGGTGAGACATCATGTGAAAGCAGAGTATTTTTATCAAGCACGTTGCTGTAAAGTGCTTCTTTTTCTCAATGCTGAAGATATTATCATTGCTTTTGTTTCTTCAGGGTTCTCGAGAGCAGTTGGCTATTGCTGAGTTTGCGCGATCCCTCCTTGTCATCCCCAAAACGCTGGCTGTGAACGCAGCACAGGACTCCACTGATCTGGTGGCCAAGCTTCGGGCGTTCCACAACGAGGCTCAGGTCAATCCTGAACGCAAGAATCTCAAATGGTAAGTCATTTGTCACAGCAGGAGTCCGGACACTGCAAGATATGTTTACAAAGTGGCTCTGTACATTTTGTTATCTGTTCTTGAATTCTTAAGGCTGAGTTCATACTCGCATTTTTTATTTTACGCTGTGCCCTGTATTAAAAAAACTAAGCTTGTGGTTTTGGACTGCTGATTGGACAAAACAAGAAATTCGAAAATGTCACCCTGGGCTTTGAGAAAGTATTATTAGTCTTTTTTGGCTAATTTCTGTATGTTAACCAAAAAAAAAATTAAGAACATTGTCATAATAATAAAAAGAAAAATGTAGCTCCTTATGTCAACTTCCAGTACTGTCACTCTTTTGAAACAATTAAATGGAGGAATAAAACAAAACCAAAAAAAGGGGGCAAAGATGCAAGATTTTGAAGAAAGGATATTTTTACAAGTTCAAGTTTTTATTTTTCTCTGGTGCATAGTGAACTTATCATGTTCAATGGAGCTTAGAGTGACTGAATACTTTTTTCTTTCAGGATTGGTCTGGATCTGGTGAACGGCAAGCCTAGAGACAACCGTCAGGCTGGCGTTTACGAGCCCACCATGGTCAAAACAAAGAGCCTCAAGTTTGCCACAGAGGCCGCCATCACCATCCTCCGTATCGACGACCTCATCAAGTTGTTCCCAGAGCAGAAGGAGGGCGGGCCATCATACCAGGATGCCGTGCAGTCAGGATCTCTGGAGGGTTAAAAGGCTTTGAATGTTTCAGATTGGTTCATTGTCTGTATTTATACTCGAGGAGCTCTTTATGGCTGTTGCTGTAGTGTAGGCCGTGCACTTTGCCTGTTAACTGTTTCTCTCACCCCCTCTGCCCTCGAGGCTCTTGCGTCCAGGGTAACTATAAGTCATATGTTGTTTTTTGGACACTTAATAAAGCTCCAATGGTTGTAAATGAACATTGATTTGCTAATTCAGACTGTCTGGCTGTGGTTATTGTGCAGGCTTTGATAAAGGAGTTTCAAAGAAACTTTTTGACTATGGCTGATAATTCTTTATTGATATGTGGATGGATTTCAGGAAACATGGTTAAAACATCTGGTTATATACAGGAAGCACGAGGTTACAAAAGGCTAGCATATTTAACTTTATGGCACTTAGCTGTACTTCAAGGCTGCTGTCTGCTGTCAATTAATTAGAGAAAATGGAATGTTGATCAGCATCCTTTTTTTTTTTTTTTAACAACATTTACTGCTTTAAGAATATTTATCAAATAAATTACACCACAAATTAAACTTGTTCTCTGCAGATAGAGGGATAGCATGCTTCCAAAGCCTTGTTATTGCAGTTTTAGTGTCACTTTGCAGCTGTACAGGTAACTGATAGCAGGTCATTTTAAAGGGTAAAACTACCACTCTTCATTTATGGTTTGCTAACGACTAATAACTACAGTTGGTGCCTATTAAGGACATCCAGTACCAGGTTGTTTGTAGTTAATACTGGTTAATGTTAAAGCTGCCAGCATACACTAGATTTACATGACGTGAAAGTCTTAAATTCTCAAATGTTAGTTCACATGCCAAACAGCTAGAACCTGAGAGGGGTTGAGGTTCAGTGAAGTTCACATTTGGGATCACAAACTGACAGTAACAACACATACTCGTCACCTTTGATTAAAGCACAGTGATAGGGAAGAACCCATGTAAAACATTTTGCATCATGTCCGGCAGTTTCAGTATCCCTTTTCCATTAAAAGATGAGATGGAGAGCAGTCTGTGAAGCAGCATCAGGTTTTCATCTCAGACCTTCTCCACGCACATGGCGATGCCCATCCCTCCTCCAATGCAGAGAGATGCCACACCCCTCTGGCCTCCAGTCCTCTGCATCGCATGCAACAAGGTCACCAGCACTCTGCAGCCAGACGCACCGATGGGATGGCCCAGAGAAATGGCACCACCGCTCACATTCAGCTGAGCAGAGGACCAATAGGATAACAAAAATGACAGCACAGTTGGATTCTGGAGTGAAATTTACACTGCATTTAAAATTGGACATCTAAATCTTACTGTAGCTTTTTTTTTTTGTATTTTAATGGACACAGTGGATAAACACAACAGCTCAGAATGACAAGATATTCTGTTACCTTATCTGTGTTAATGCCAAGCTCTTTAGCCACAGCTACTGACTGGGCAGCAAATGCTTCATTGATCTCAAATAGGTCAACTTGGTCCAGCTTCCAGCCTGCTTTCTCAACCTATTAGAGAAGAGAGACGGAAAAAACGTCTGAGGAATAAATGAAACACTTTCTTATTTATTGCTAGGTCTAGGATACCGTATTTGTTCTAGGAATGCATAAAACAAATGTAACTAGAATGGCCAGTTTAAAGAAAAACCTACCAGTCAGGTGTTAGGACCTGATCAACCACATGTGCAATACCAGTCAGGCAGGATATGTATGGAATGGCATCATGACAGGTGCCTCTGAATTCTCACCGCTTTCCTTATAGCCGGGATTGGTCCGGTTCCCATGATAGACGGGTCAAGGCCAGCTTGAGCAAATGATACAATTCTGGCCATAGGTTTGACGCCACGCCTCATTGCCTCTGATTGGCTCATCAGGACAGTTGCTGCTGCTCCATCATTAATACCTAAGTTAAAAAAAGAAAGAAAAAGCTTTATGTATGAAGCAAGAAGAAAAGTTGGCAGTATTATTGTACTGCAGTGGCAGTCGTCTGATTGGTCAGTGAGGTAAACATCAGTGACATCAGACAATGATGACGCATCGACTTTCGAACCTGAGGCGTTTCCAGCGGTGACCGTGCCACTGCCAGTTTTAAGAAAGCAGGGTTTGAGTTTGGACATGGTGTTCATGTTGCTGCCGTGCCGAGGAAACTCATCCACCTTCACCTCCACTGGACCTGCAGATGTCAGACAGATGTTGCAGTGAGCGCACAGCAAGGACAGATCATTTATGTAAGACAGAGGGATAAATTAGGTTATAAATCACTTGCCTTGTCTGGCTGGTACCATGACCGGGACAATCTCTTGATCAAAATATCCTGCTTTCTGCGCTGCCTCTACTTTGTTCTGTGACTGGACAGCAAAAAGGTCCTGCTCCTCTCGACTGACGCCCCACTGCTTCGCCACGTTCTCAGCTGATGAAATAAAGTCATAAGATTAACCACAATAAGAAATATAGATGTGACAAACAGGTGTTTTTTCAGCTAGGTATTTTCTCAGTAGTGCACACCTGTGATGCCCATGTGGTAGCCATGGAAGGCATCTGTCAGGCCATCAGCCACCATGGAGTCCTGCAGGGAGGCATCGCCCATCTTGACACCCGCTCTCATGTGCAGGGTGTGGGGAGCCTTTTGATGGAACCAGTGAAAAAAAAAAAACAGTTAAGATCTCTTATCACTTTTTTCACCACATGAAAGCTGCAAAATATCAAGCTCCATTTATGAATAATTACACATACTTAACCTTAATCTCTCTCTGTTTTCTTAAACTTCTTCGTACATGAATTACCAGTCTGATGCACCGATTTCTTAACTGCACAAATTGTTGTAAATCCCTAGTTTCAATCCCTAGTTTGCCTGCTGCAACCTGCCATTGGCGAGTTTCATACACAAAGACGTTTTGCAAGATTCGAAAAAAGGATTTCACACCATGTCCTGCTGTTGGAGGCACACAAACAGACAGACTTTGCATCACAACCTACCCTGCTCATACTCTCCATGCCCCCTGCCACCACCACAGTGGACTCTCCAGCCTGTATGGACTGAGCTCCCAGACACACAGCCTTCAGCCCAGAGCCACACACCATCTGACAGCTCCAGGCCGGCACAGGATAGGGGATACCTGCCCCAACACTGGCCTGACGTGTTGGATTCTGCCCATGACCTTGCAGACAGAAGGAGGGTAAAAGAGAGCAATGGTGAACGCTACTGAGAAGAAGTAAAATCAAACTAGTATTGCCCAACAGCTGATTACATAAGACTTTTATCTCTGTGGTTTTCTAAGCTTTTCACCTGCCGTCAGGACATGTCCCATGATAACCTCAGAGACTTCTTCTGGCTTCACCGCAGCCCGTTTCAGAACATCCTTGATCACCACTGAACACAGGTCATGCAAAGGCACAGTGGACAGAGCACCATTCAAGGACCCTGCATTGACATGGGAGAAAGATTATTTAGTACGTACACAATATGGTGCGTGTTCATGTAGTACAATTACAAAGGGAGCATTTTTGTCATTTCCAATACAAAGAGGAGTAGGAAAAAAAAAACAAGCCACACTGTAAAATTAATTTACACAATCAACTTTTAAGATCATTAAGAATTTCATCTTATATGATTGTGCATCAAATAATGTTGGATTTCAGTGCGGAGATTTTTATTAGCGATTTAATTTCATCCTGTCTAGATTTTCGTTATTTCCACCTGTCTCAGTAACCAAACCTTTTTAGATTCGGACTTGCATAGTTTTTGGGGGGTTATTATTGCAAAACACTTGCATAAAATTAATAAATGAAAGTGTAATGTTTCTGCTTTTCATGTAGAAATGTCATGCTGTTAGTGTTTGCAGTTTATTTAAATATTTTGCAAGGGAGAGGCGCCCAACTTGTCCTGACCATTGACTGTATAAAACACTCTTGACAAACGGGACGTGTTGCAGGTAACCAATGGCAGGAGCCTCCTGCTCCGTGGCACTATGACGAGCCAGCCAATCGCTGGTCACCGAATGCGCTGCACACATGCGCGGACCAATCACAGCGCTGCAACACTCGGCATATTGGAGTGAATGGACATCAGCCACTTAGTCAAATTAAACTAGACAAACGCGTCAGTAAAAGCAGCTATCATGACTGTATTCAGGCTATATTGAATAAAAGACGATAACTACACTTATAATTCATTTTCATTACAGTTTATACGACCACGGAAGCAACGAGTCGCAGTACTGCAACAGCCAAATAACGTAAAAAAAAAAAGTGTGCTAAATGAGTATGTATGCTTCTAGCAGAATATTAAATCTTACCAATTGGTGTCCGAGCAGCAGAGACGATGACAACAGGATCAGGGTTCATTATGATAGCCTGTTTAAATGGAGTTGAAGTCCCTTCTTCTGAGTGCTGTTCCTGTTTGTCCACACCACACTGAGCTCTGTTGTATTGATACCATGAATGTATTAAGGAGAACTGGTTACAGCGTCGGAGGCGGAGCCGTGTTCACTGCTATGAATGCTGATCAGTGGCACATGAAGCAAAAAAATGCCGACTTCCGGGTCCGACTAAAACCATACTGCGCACGTGTCATGGATCCACGGGGCCGACCTTGCGCAGTAGCCTTTCATTAAAGCCCACCTTTTTGTCGCTCGGGCTCTCCCGTACTTTTATACTTATAGCTGCGCGTTCACGAGTATAATGACGTTGTAACTTTGTAGTAGTTTGGACTATTGCTACTGCCAATAAAGAAGCACTGCTTCCCCAAAGACATCATAACTATGACACAAATTTCTGACCAAACAACTTTCGGGTTCCAAGCATCAATCACCTAGTTTTACAAGAACATAATCCATCTGCACTTTCTAATCAATGAAATAACCTGTTCCGTCACCAAATAGACTTTATCCTAATTTGGAAGAGCCTTTGTCTGGTAATTACACTGTTAAGATTTGTCATGTTTTTAATCTTAAGATTCTATTGAGCCAAAAAAATTAAAATAAAAAGATAATTAATATAATCTGAGAACATCATAATCCAATTGTCATTTATATATAAGTTTTAAACTCTATATTGTAACAGTATATGGGAGTATAATTCTATGTATGTATATATAACGCCACGGTTATTTATTTCATGTAGTCTAACAGGGTTAGGGTGAGGTGCACTAATTTTATTTATTCATTTATTAATTTATAGTTGAATTGAGTTGAGTTCCTCACGTTACATAATGATTGCATCTGCTGTGATAAAAATAGAATAAAATAATAATTAATTACGACGAGACTATGATAAGGTGTGACGTTAACTGACAATCGGGATCGGAAAAATGTTAGGTTATGTTATAAAACGTTACCAGTGTTAACGTTAATACATCGATTCATACGTTTATGTATTTTTTTAATATAAAAGAGATAAAATACATCAATTACACGGCAAGCCATGCAACATATGAACGTGCAGAGAGGCGCGGCCCTACGTCTCTGATGCGCGTTCAGAATGAAAGAAATGAAAAATACCTCTGATTTCTCATACAAGTTAAAAAAATGGAAGAAAAAAAACTTCATAATTTAAAAAAGGACTAAGTGTTTGTACTGGTAAGTTTATGTACCTACAGAAAATCTATCCGCTTAATTATAGACGTTTCTTTCTCCATGTTAATCCATGGAAAAAAGTCTTTTAGGGCCCAATGACACCACGTGACCGACGTCCGACTTGCAATACTACGGTCTGGCCAGCATGTTTTTCTCATTTTAGCACTGAGTGCTATCTTTGCTGATACCATACGGGATAGTGCCCGCTTCATAGATCTTTACCTACTGACTAGGATTGATTGAGGGGGAGATGAACCACAGCGCCACTGTGTGTGCTGGAAGGTAACAGCAGTGTTTGTTTACTCATCACAACTATTTCAAAGGATCTGAAGCAAATCTTAGCTGTCATTTAATGGTCACACATTAAGTCAAGACTCCCATTGCATATGCTCATTTTATATAAATACAATGTATTTACTAACTTATATGCATCTACTTATGCCACACTAGATAGGGTGACACACCATATTTTCTATTTACCTATACGCTTTAGTGTAATGCTTCTTTTTGCTCTTGCGATTAATAATTTGATCCTATTGCATGTCAACCAAATTACATTAATCTGAGATTAAAGCATATGTGGCATTGCAAGTCATAAAATCAGGCAAAACCCCCATTTAGATATATGTTCACAATCTCTTTGCAAGAACTCTAAAATGAAGCATTTTGAGTTAAAATACACCTGAGAACGTGTCCTTAGCCCAAGTGCCTTTAGTCACAATGAGGCCTTTTTACGTATTTATGCTTCAGCTGAGTCAAAAGGTTGCACAGTAATGAGTTTCCATGCTAATATAGTGATATATAGTAATAATTGGTTCACTCTTTAGTATTAAAAATCTTTATTGGTATTTGGTCAGTACATGAAAGGGACTGAAGTCAGAATAATATGAACATCGCATATAAACTACTCACAATTCAACAGAATTTTTTGAACTGAATTTTTTTGTCAGTGAAAAATTAAAACTGAATTAAAAAAAAAAAAAAAAGAGGCCAACATCTAACTGACCTTGAATATTGCAAAGCTACTGTAGTTCAGTGATTTTACTGACTTTTGACAATGAGTTAACAACACCAGATGCCTGATTTCAGTGTCAAGAGCTCAAACAAGAACAGCATAGACGTGCTTAAACAAACAGCAGAATGAAACGTACTAGTTTTAAGTCTGACATCCACTCAATTGAAATCTAACATTAACCCATACCTGTTATATCCCTGTTAAGCAACACAAATGTAACAGAGGCATCACGATA
Source organism: Acanthurus leucopareius (assembly GCA_029814765.1). NCBI lineage: Eukaryota > Metazoa > Chordata > Actinopteri > Acanthuriformes > Acanthuridae > Acanthurus > Acanthurus leucopareius. Next base: position 14,194,714 of record JAQMCX010000023.1, on the reverse strand, counting down.
GGCAAGGGGGAGAGGGTGAAAACAAAACGTCTCGGACAGCAGTGCTGTGTTACAGACTATGCATTTGTTGCCTTATTTGTATATTGTATAAAAAAGAAAAGACAGTACATGTCAAAGTACATTACAAAACCACACTGTCGCTCGTGCTGGAGTCCAGGCCGTTCTGAGTGTGCCGTGACCCTGCAGTCCTGGTGCCCTTGGTCACGAGGGCAGCCTTGTCCTCATGGGGGTCGGTGGTGGAGTCTGTATCATTCGAGTGTTGAGTCAATGACGTCTCGCTGCCCGTCGGAGAGTCTACGCTCTCGTACCCTGCGCTCAGCTGGCTCCCGAATCCTACGGTTCCTCCCACTCTCCCAGTAGCAGTCTGACCCCCTGATGCCTCCTCCGAGTGGTTGGACAGTTTGGTCTCAGCTTCACCGGGGCTGGAGACCATGGGGGACATGGGAAAGTCTTCCTCTGTGCTGCTGACCTCACGGTACAGGCTAGGTGTCGTGGTCTCACTCCTCTGGGATGAGTTGCCATTGCTTGGTCCATTGGAGACCCTCCCGTAGTCTTTGCCCATTGGTTCAGCGGGTGCGCCGGCCTGCTCGGGCTGGGTGGACGGTTCAGCGGATGAGCTGGAAGCGGTGGGTGAAGTCCTGCTGGGTCCAGCTCCTGCCAAAGACCCCTGAGTTTGAGAAAGCTGCTGGCGAGACTCCTTCAACTGCTGCTGTAGGACGAGAATGGTGCTCTGCATCCCCTCTACCTCCTCATCCAGCTGGATGATAAAGTCATTCAATTCTGGGAGAGATGGAAATCAGGTGCACGCAAAGAAACATGTTAAAAATCAGGTCACCACTGGCACCTTTAAATGCAATAATATGACAAGCAGATACACTTCATTAAGTTAGATGGCCAGACTGAAATGTGGACGCTGCTCATGTTCTTACCGTCTTGGCTGCTCTTGAGCTCCTCGCTGTACTTCTTCTGCAGGGCCAACTCAGCCTCCAGCTGGGCGATGCGTCCCTGGGACAGCTGCCTACCCAACTCCTGGTTTTCCTGAATCAGCATTCGGCACTTGGCCATCAGTTTCTTCCCCGTTTGGCTGCAAGGGAAACAAGTGTCACATCACATGATGAACCAGGAGACAAACACAACACAGGCAAGGAGAGGCCCTCGATCAGTTTCAACTGCCTGATCTACAAGCCGAAGGCCACAAGGAGCTCTTTAACATGGCCATCCCTGCATGACCCTCTAGTCAGAGCAGGAATTTCATCACATCCATAAGGTTCCAGTGCAACATTAACTTATCTGGAATCACCTGACTTAAACCCATTTTGTACATTGTAAATTATGTTCTTATAAAAGATCCAAAGTTCAAACGGACATTATTTCTGACTATATTAAAAGTTAAATTGTAAGTATGTACTAATAACCCAGCATCCTTACTGCAGATGAAACCCAAAGCAAACTATCTTAACCCATATTTCTAATGTATCCTTTCTTACTTAATAAAGCATTTTGCATATTAAACACAAGTGAGCATTTTAAAAATAACAGAAGCAATTTTGCCACTAACAAATTCTCACAGTCAAACCCACTTGCAACATCATCAAGTGCTAAGAAAAAGCAGAATAAAACGTGTAACAAAATGCTAAATAACTACATATTAAATAAACCCTGAACTACAAGTAGCAAAACTCGAAATGTGCACTGCAGAACATGCACTGGTTTTGTGTGGTCATTTACTTAAAATACAGAAGCAAGTGTTTCAACAGTAATATAAAACAGCTTTAGGTGCTGTTTTCTCAACTTCACCACAGGATCAGAAAAGGTCCAACAGTGTAGCACACCTGTTGTTTTTACATTAGCAGTTATTGTGGTTATTTTTAACAAATGCCCTAATCAAGAGGCCAGATTTGTAAACACATGACAGGCATACATGTTACTTAAAAAATTAATTAACCAACATCTTTTTTTTTGTCGTAATGACCATGGTCGTCTGGTCTATAGAATTAAATATCAACAGTAACAGCAAATAAATTCAGCTACAGGACCCTCTAAAAGCAGAATTAGTCATTCAAGTGGCAACAGCAACAGAAAATCATGTTATGTTATCCTTAATTTTTGCTTTCCAAAACTAAGCATGGTATATTATTGAGGTGCATAGTTAATTGCATTCACTGCACTTCTCAGTACATATAAGGCATTAACATAACCCTTAATTTCAATTAAGGACTGGTAGGACACAAGCCTTTTGCTCTTAAATGGCTGTGTGAACACTGCCAGCTTAAATCTCATCTGAGTGTAAATTCTGTTTTTAAGACAGGAAAAGACAAAACAGATTCCATGCATGTTTCATTCTGTAATCAGTGGCTAAAGATTTGAGCCACGCAGGTGGTAAAGTAAAATCTAATTAGCTGTTAGTGTGAATGGCTGGGGGGGAGAGATTGTGAGGTCAATAACAAATACACACAGAAATACAATACAGTCTCATCAACTCATAACATGACTTGTTTAAGACATTTGCATTCACAACTTGAAAACAGGACTCAGTGCACCTACAGCAGTGTGTTTCAGTACGTATCTCAAGAATTAAACAAAGCTTAATTCATTCTCAAAGTGCAAAATGTTGATACAAGTGTAAGCAAAGCCAATCGTGCTGATTTACCCACACACACTGCAGTAAGTGTTTGTTTCCGAGAAACAAGAGAAAGATCAAATGAAATGCCAATAAAAAAGAAACAGGTCACAAAATCAAACATGTAAAATACACTCTACCGTGAGTGGGCCCATGTTCAAAGACACAGGCGACCGGACCCTCACGCCTGAACCGCAGTCCTCTGTGGACCGAGGATCTGGCTCCGCTCACAGTCTTAAACATCATTTCTAGTGGCTCTTCCCTCCAAAGTCTTACTTTTAAATCCTAGAAACTTCCCTCATGTTACTGCAATGTATCTAGACTGTCCAAAAAAGTCTTTACTTTTCTCAGGCAGACTAGAGGGGTATGTGTGTGGTGTAATCCACAGTTAAATGTCTTTATAAACCAAGTATGGGGATTGTCTGTAAAATGTTCAATTGCTGTTTTAGGCTAGGGATGCTCCCTGCCTGACTCACCCTCCACCACAACCCCCCTATTTAATATGTGAACTGTCTGGTGCGGGGAGGGCATATATCCGTGTTGGGAAGTGAGTGACCACCTCTTCAGGAACAGTCCGGACTCCTTCAGGCCCTTGGACGGTGAGGGGATACGGGGGGACAGAGCTGAAACACAAGTGTCACCTGACCATACTGTCTTTTCACTTTAGGTTATGTGATATGTAGCTGGCACAGTGCAAGAGTACAAAAACAGTTTTGTTTTGCAGTGACTGGCTTTCTGTAAAGTCTGAGTCTCGTGGTGAGTACAGCATTTGTCAGCCTTCCCCCCCACCATTGTTCCTGCATGCCTGCAGTGAGAGTGAGGGTGGGGGGCATGAGGAAGTCTTGACTTTTTTTTTTTTTTTGATGGGAAGGGGGGTTATTTTGATTGTCTTTACCTATCAGGTGTAAATTTCCAGGCACTCAGTTCATTTTGGGCCTGCTCCAGTTTGTCTTTAGTCTGTTCTAGTTCAGCCTTCATTTTGAGGAAAAACAAGTTGATGGCTGGGTCCACCATGGATGACCGCAGTTGGGCCGCGCTCGGCTGCTGGACTTGCTTGAGGTACTGGATCTGGGTCTGCAGGATAAAATGAACAGTGTTAATGTCTGATAAAGTATAGAATATTTGTACTTGAAACAAACTTTAATATCTGTGAGTACCAGTCTTTTAGCTTGACCAATGTCCAGTCAATGAAGTCAGAATAGCCATTTTCTCCAAAAATCAAATAATTTAACAGAATGTGGTTGTAAATTCTAGCAAAACAAAGCTTATCAGATGACTTTTAAGTCCCGAGCCTTAGGAGAATAAATTGGTCCGAAATAGATGACCAAAGGTTAACAACTGATAAGTTTCTGCATGTTTCCTTTTCAACTGAAACAATCAAGCAGCTTTGAAAAGAAACTAGACTCACATTTCTGCAAAATAAAACTAGTTGATGAGAAGACTGTTCATAGCTATTACAATTTATCATACACACATCAAAGCCAATTCTGTTCTATAACACACAACTACGGTTTTATGTGAGCTGCTATCTGAAATACACTCTAAAATTTTCATTCAAATATCAGACAAGTTCCAAACAAACAAGAACTCACCTACTGAAGTCACAGTAATGATAAGTTCAAACCATAATCTGAATATATTTACTTAAAGAGCAATGGGTGTGACTAATATGCCTCAAAAAACAACAGCCACCTCAGAATAAAGCCATTCCTGCTGAAAATTGTCTCTACACGTCATTGCTCACGAGTTCAAAAGGTTACTAAGTTTAAAACCTCTCTAACCTTTATCCAACAATTTATGCTCCTTATAGAATGACATACACAGCCATAAAGCCGCTAAGTGATCCACTGAGCTGTCAATCTGATAAGAGGAAAGGATGCCTTCCTCAACACTGTTTACCTTTAACCTACAACTTATGGTAATGAGTGAGTGCATGGTGCAGTGTGTTAGTGAAAGGATAGCTGTTAGTAGACTAGCTGAGAAAGAGAGAACACAAAAGGATCCGTGTTTACAAAAGATGGTTCAAACTTATTGAGTAAAACTCTTTTTTAAAACACTTCTGGAATATGTAGCTTGTTTTGTCCATTCAGTATTATCTTACAGTGTTTTTCTAGGTTTTTTAATATTGATTGAACCAAGCAAAGAGGTTTAAAGCATGGCAACGTCATGAGCAGTTGTCAATGGCAGTGATTTAACCCATCAATTGATTTTTTAAATTCCAACAAGTAATCAATAACAAATGTAGTGCTTAGCTTCAGCCACAGAGCAGCTGGGCTAACACAACATTAACCGTGCTCATGGAGGATTACATCAGTTAAAGGAGTACATCTAATCTCTCACTTTGATACAAATGAGAACTAAGTTTCACATAGTCACATCTAAAAGCAATTAAAAGAGTGGAAAAACAAATACATACTGTGCACTCTTGCATTTCCTGCTCCTTGGTGGCAAGTCGCATGACCAAGATGTTTTCCCTGCGTGCAGACTCCTGCTGCTGCTGCTTGAGCTTCTCCTCCGACTCCTTCAGCCCTGTCACATCATTGGCTAAGACGGTGAAAAGAGGAAGAAAAGAAAAGTGCATCTGAGGAAATATCACTTTCAAATGCAGCCAAATACAGTGTGCAACCTGTAGGGATTGTCATTGTCAGAATTGCTGGCAGGAGAAATCATGCCATGTTGCATTGGATTACATTTACGCAGATGTACTTACAACACAGATCTGCGTATTTTGCCTCCAGGACCTGGACATATGCTTCATGCTGTTTCCACCTAAGAGATGCACAAAATGTGTAAACATTGACGGCCCAACTTAAAAAGATCAAGTTTCCCCCCAACAAGATTTACAATTGTAACACTGCGATTTACCTTGTACACAACTCCTCTCTAGTCAGGGTCTTCATGTCAGATTCACTGAGGCGAACCTGTGGACAAGAAAATCAAGGAGTGGTTAAATGAAGCACATAAATTAATTAAACTATAGCTTGAAAGGGCACATAATAAACAAAAATTCTAATTTAACATTAAAAAACACACTCACCTTCTTGGGTAGAGGCTCCTCGTTGGTCATTGTGAAGTCTAGAAATAAATACAAAAGAAAATCACCATTAACACCTTTGTGTCGTGTGTAGAAGCGACTGCATTATCATTAACGTTAGCTGTATCGCGTTCACACGCAGTGAAATATGCAATGCGCGACAACTTAGCTTAACTGCTACAAAGAGTGTGGTTTTACCAAAGAAAGTTAAAGACATACAGGGCTTTAGTTTAATACCCAGGCGACGAAAAACAGCAAACATTACCAGTAAATAGAGCTGTCGTGCCTAATGTTAGCTGGTGTGGCAGGCAGCAATGGTGGTTAGCAAGGAATTGAAATAAGCTAACCAAGGTTAACTCTCAGGTACTGATAACATCTAGCATCCGCTACTAAATCTAACAGGGTCTATGAAAGTACAGGGTCAAACAAAGGTATTGTCTTTATATTTCGCATGGCAGCATGCAATTCTTGGCTCTGTTTTCGGCTCCTTGTTATCACAAAATGGCGGTGAAGGAAATGACTCCCTCCCTTGCGCTCCTTTTCCTGAAACTAGCGGGCTCCTGGCTGCAGATATCAGGCCTTTCACCATCAAAAAACACTTACCAGACGCGTTTCCTTCGATGTTTCTGGAACCTCTAGGCTTTCCTGATTCCTTTAACCGCGCAAAATCTGCAACAACGTTAGAAATCGCCGTGAATTTATATGTGGCTGACTCGCTTTTGCGTGGTCGACATCATCTTCCTCACTGAAGGCAGGGCAGAATGGCTCTGATCGAGCTGCTGCACTTGCTTTGCTGCAGAGTCCAGCCGGAGATGAGACAACAAAACAGACCTCTCACTCCGCAGCGATTTCCGGATCCTAAAACCGTGACTGAACGCACATGACATACTGGAGAAAACTTCCAAGTCAATTCATTGGGCGAATAGCTCAGTAACAGTAAACAGTTGTTTATTTAGAAGAGAGATATGGGATATTTGGTTTCTTGTAGCTGTATGCAACAACAATTAGCCAACAGGAAACTACATGGTGAGCCTTTTTTTGAAAAGTGTGTAGTTTAGAGCTGAAAGTTAGCTGTTAAATTGAACTTACTGAATCACTGGCAGAAACTGTCTGGTTCCCACCTCTTACTTGTAAATAGTTCTTTGGCTCGACATTTGATGTCTATTTTTTAATATTTTGAATGACACGTTTTAAATCTAATGATTAATCATAAATGTATAGATTGTATGCATACTGTACCCCACACTGTTCATGTCTCAGTATTGCCAGAACATGCTGGTGTATTCGTTCTTGCACTGTAAATCTTTTTGTTCATACTGTATATATAATAGCATGTTCGTGCCACACTGTTAATACTATTGATACGACAATGTATACACCTCATATTTTCCCACGTCTCTGCAGGTAAATCCAATATAATAGTAATTAGTAAAAGAGGTAATGTGACAGAGTTCATTTTTTTGTTCTTCATATTAAAGTCTATAGTTTAGATGAGAAGCTAGGTTACTTATGCAGGACTACTAAGGTATAACACCTGTTGGAAGCCGAAAATTATTGTTTATATCATAAATCTGATATCTTGGTTTTAATTCTGAGTTATTCATTGATCTTAACATAGACGATCTCTGTAATTACCTCCGATGTCATAGGGATATTCACGTGATTTTTACTTGGCCGTTAGTTCTGATAATTTATTCTCATTTTTGTAGCTGTCATGCACAATTTCATAAAGCTAATGTTGATATATTTAATTTAATCATGAATAATGTATTTATCCTAACACCGTACGTTTAAAAACAGAAATATAATGTGATTTAAAGATGTATGCGCATTATTTTTGTTACAGTAAATGCAGTGAGGCATTAGCTGCTCTTCTCAGCAGTTACATTATACTAAAGCCCACAGATAACAAGTCAAAAGGGCGAGTTGACAAATGTTACAGAGGGGGGGCGAGTAACATCTATAATCTAATATGTTTGAATATACTTCAGTATATCACGTTTTCATTACATATGCCCATACATATTACCTATACATACTAATGAAAGAAGTCATGTTTTCAGTTAATACGGTTGAAGCTATGTAATAATTGAACACTCTTAGTAACACCCCTACTTGGTGACAATGGTACGGTCCTTGCTGTCAAGTAGAAATTGCACATTTCAAGGGCAGTTTCTAGAGACTGTTCTGTATCGTCTACCCTGTGAACACTGAAATGAACATGCTTTGCAGAGTGGGTCAGTTACGCAGGTAAGCTGATATTAATTTACCATATATTACCATTAGCCCGTTTAAAGCGCACAAAGACTTTGGACAGCTGACCTCTGCTAGTTGCGGCTGCTCTTGAACTTGAGAGTTGTTTATTCAGAGCTAACAGTTAGCTAGCCAGGATGCTAACTTAATTTAGCAGCTCAGTAAGGCTAGCTTGTGGCGCACCAAATAAAGCATGTCTTTCTGTTAGCATTCGTCCATACCTTTGTAGCTCGGTGTTTCCAGCAGATTCAGTTAACATCTAATCATGCACGTTATCACTTTAAGTTTGGTGCCAGAAACATATGTAACTGAAAGACAGACACTCAGTGCTTATCAAACTGGTCTAGCTGAAACTGATGAACCCACAGTTACAGGTGACGGGCTCTTTTGGGTAATATTGTGCAACTTAACCACACAGGCACCCCTGGTAGCAGTGTTATGCGAACTATTGGTGAACTGTTTATGCTGGGACTCATGCGACTCTTTCTTTTCTTTTGACTGCTCGATACCTGACTAAAAGCTGTATAGATATATTTTATTTCAAATGGCATGTTTGGTAAATTGTCCTCTGTCTTGCTTCAGGTGTGCAGCCAACCTGAGCCAAACTATTAGCCAGGTAGCTGCATCAAGGCATAAGCACACGCTCCCTGACCTGACTTACGACTATGGTGCCCTAGAGCCCCACATCAATGCAGAGATCATGCAGCTGCACCACAGCAAGCATCATGCCACCTACGTCAACAACCTCAACATTGCAGAGGAAAAATATCAGGAGGCACTAACAAAGGGTACAAAGGCAAACTGATTGTTGCTGTACAGAGGATAAATTATACATATTTTAACATTCATGATAGGAAAATTTGTATTTTATTTAACATCTATCATAGATCCTAAACTTTTTAAAAAACTTCTTCCGTGTGTCTCGCTGGTCAATCTGATGACCTTTGTATTCACCTGCATATATTTGACCTGTATTTTAGGAGATGTGACAGCACAGATTGCTCTCCAGCCTGCTCTGAAGTTTAATGGAGGAGGCCACATTAACCACTCCATCTTCTGGACAAACCTCTCTCCAAATGGTGGAGGTGAGCCTCAAGGTAAGACAGGATTAAGGTTACATGTGAATAGTTTGGTTTGTGCCCCCTTTTCTACTCGTGCTATCGAGAATGAACTCTGAATTGCATCAGACACCAAAGAATCAGTTTTGAAATTTGAGATTCTTAAAGATTCCCATCTCATCATTCCCAATGAGCAGATCAGCTGACCTTCCAAATATGAAACACAAGAAAAATTAATGAATAAGTTTTTGAGCACTTCAGTCACCAAACTAGTTAATATTGGATATATTCATCAGGTGGGCAGAAATTCGACTGAAGTACTTGTTGAATCACTATGTTTTTATTTTTATTTTTTTAAATAGTCATCTGTCATTTATGGGATATAAGGAGAAATCTTTTCACATGCTCAGTATTGTATGGCTTTACTTAAAGGCGAATGTGGAGAAATTATTTATTTCCCTTAGTATGAAGCTGACAGGTCAGCTTTCCTCTTGATAATGTAAAAAAAATAAAACAGAAATAAAATCTGAAAATTAAGTTAACTGTAAATGCTTTCTGATTTTGTTTCTTACTTTTAAAGTATAGTGCTGCCCTGAAATAGAACCTGTCTAATTCACTTTTGTAGGGCAGCTGATGGAGGCCATCAAACGGGACTTTGGCTCCTTCCAGAAGATGAAGGAGAAGATGTCTGCTGCTGCAGTGGGAGTGCAGGGCTCGGGCTGGAGCTGGCTGGGTTATAACAAGGATAATGGAAGACTTCAAATCACTTCTTGTGCGAACCAGGATCCCCTGCAGGGAACTACAGGTGAGTTTAAAAACAGCCTTGTAGCAGAGATAAGTTTTTTTTTTCTACATACAGTATGTCATTTATACTTTATATCTTTTCTAAATGTCATGTATGAAGCAGAGCCGTCAGGGTAATTGTTTTCTGTCACTGTTCCTTAGGTCTCATCCCCCTCCTTGGTATCGATGTGTGGGAGCACGCCTACTACCTTCAGTACAAAAATGTGCGCCCTGACTATATTAAGGCTATCTGGAATGTCGTCAGCTGGGATAATGTGAACGAGCGTCTTCAGACGGCCAAAAAGTAGACTCTGATCCTCGAATTTAATCCCTTTCACCCTGGCCCAGGCCTGGTTCAAAAAGCGGTTGCAAATAATGTTCAGATTTACCTTCAGTGGGGTTCTCAGATAGTTTGGTGCATCAAGTTGGTAAAGTTCCCCTTAAAATTCTTTTAATAGGGAAGATTTAATTGTCTTTATGACTAACACACCACTTGACCCCCACAGGTAAAAGCAAACTTAAAATTATTTTCAAATGCTCTTTGTCTCAGGTCTGTTTCCAATCTTTTCAAGCGCACAAATAGGCCTCCTTTCACATTAAGGCTGGCTTCTGTTAATTACACCAAAATACTGGCTGCCATTCAGTTAAACTATTTGCAGATTACCAGAAGGCAAATTCAGTGTGTTTTTTTTTTTCTTGCTCAGAACAACCCACAACAAAATCAGACCATGTTATTAGAATCAATGTTTTTGATGTATAATAATAAAATTATAGGATTTCAATTGTAAAAGCTTGATGACTGGTTGTTTTATTTTCCTATTTTCATATGCTGTGATGTATATCCCTTAAAATACCTTTTAAACCTATTGTTAGGGGAGTTATTAATGCCAGAGAATGGGGACAGAAAATTAAAAAGTGATGACTGTAGCCACAGTGTTGACGAGCTGAGAGGCTACAGACTTTTCTAGTTCAGTTTAGGTCCATCCTCCACCAGAGGACAGTAAAGTTCACTCTTACTGGTGTATAACACAGGTTATGGAATTTCTCAATTAAAATTAAAAAAAAGTTTTTGGAGGTGTGTTCAATTTAAACAAACTAAGCTCTTATTTTTTTTATTTATTTAATTTTTTTTAACCAAACATGGTAAGGCATGTAGTACATTCAGAATAAAAGGACCTAGTCTAATTCAAAGAGCTCTTTCTCTGGCTGTAAAGCTCAGCTTTCACTTTACATTGCACTGCACAATGGCTATCAGCATTTTTTTTTCTGCAACATGTTGAATATATTCTTTGCTTAAACACAGCTAAGATGGCTTCATTTCAGTGAAAAGATTTAGTTGAAAAACAGTGCTTGCAGAGAAACCAAATACAGCTCTAAGTTAACAGGATTTGCATATGCTTATGTTACTGGGATATTTAGATCATATCTAATGCATAAAATATACGTCCAGAGTGGTCAGCTTAAACCTGCCTGAGCTGAAAAATGAAATTTAAATTGTTATTGCTTATATACTATAGTGGAATGTATTCTGCGCGGTTTGCTCTGCTATTTCACAGTATCACCAAAAGAGGGCAGTGTTTTCAAGGTTTTCTGCTGTAGATGTCAGTGGTTCATTGAGATGTATACACACATTTTAATTAAGAAAAATCAAGTGAAAAGTGGTTCTTTATGCTAGAAAACAATGATTTTTTTCAGAATGAGAGTGAGGAGAAGTTTAAATGAACAAAATGGCTTTCAGCTGGTAATCTCCTGCTATCCAAGTGGCTTTTTCTCTTCCTGTGAGAGACTAAGACTGATCAGTTTGCCAGAGAAAAAAAAATCACATTCCAGAGATCTCTCTCTTTTCATGGAGGTGGTGTCATGATGTAGAGATGAACTGGTTTTCAGTGGACATGGTAAGGTCAACCATATGGTGACACTGGAATCACCAGCTTTTTAGTTGTATAAATAAATGTATCATTATTGAGATTTGTTAACTGGATGACATTACTGAATAAATTAGGTTAGGCTATATGCCACCCTGCATTGCTGGCTGCCAAACCCTATGGTGTTGCTTCCAAATGGTTCTCAGTCATCTCAGCTTTCTTACTCAGAGGCAAGTTAACCTGAAACTTTTTAAAATGATCTTTTATTGAGAGGTAAGCCAACAAGCAAAAGAAGACAGTCAGTTAATGCTATTTACTGCATAGCAAACCATATTATTTGTCTGATATGTGTAGTTCAGTGAATATTAGGTGAGGTGCCTCCTAGCAGACAGCTTAGACGCTAGCTGACACACCCAAAGTGCTCACTTTAGAGCCAACCTCAAGTGGTCATTTGAGGGACTGCAGTTTTTGGCACTCTGAAAAATGGCGTAAGCATCAGTTTTCAGCCCCAAGGGTAGCTGCTTGATTATGACATGTTGATTGAGTTTGACTCTATTGTTACATGGATAATGACTGTTAAATCTGATCTACATGCCTTTTGGGACTTACACATATCAAAATACTACTGACTTTGCAGAAACTAGCAACAGCAGAAAGCTTGTGGGAAAAGATGAACTGAAGACAAGTGACTACAGACTGCTTTTGGAATGAACAACAAAGAACTTCTTTATTTTATCAAAGCCATAAAGACGAGTGCATAAACTTGAGAAGTTTCATTTGGGAGGCATTGCCAGTGCTTAAAAACAGAAGTACCCCCATTTATAAGATGATGGTTTGTCTAAATGTGGCCTACTTTTTGCTCTGTAAAAGTTTGGGCAAGCCAAAAAATTATTTCCCTCTTCCACAACTCGTAAAAAAGATGGAATTCACTCAGGATAGAGTTTCTTTAACCTCTGGAATTGAAGGGCGGAAAATATTGGGGAAATGCCTCAGTCACCAGCTCCTTTTAAAATCTGTCTTTCTTCTTTTTCCCCTTTTCCTATTTCCTTCTGTTGTGCCACTGCCACTGAAAGCTCTTTTCATGCCTTAAGTTTAAAGTGAAACATGCCCGCATACGTTGAACTAATCCCATTTTCAGTCTCAATCAGGCGCCTGAGGAAGGCTCATCCAACAATATGCAGATAATTGAGATGATGTTTTATTACGTTCGGTGTTCCAACTTTTAGTTCCAAAAAGGAGTTGGTTTTGTTTAACTTCGTTTAAACACACACACACACTTTGGGGAATGCAGTCTCCGCTGTTGGTGCGGTCTCTTAGTGGGCGCATGAGGATGCTTTGAGACTCATATGTGGCTTTGTTTCACATCCTTTTCCTCATTGTGAGGGCAGAAGTAGCTGTGGAGTGCATGACCATCACAAACTTTACTCTCCACTGATTCAAATTATTGCCAGCACTGGCCTACCGCACACATGAGGTTTTTATTTTTCTTGCATAACACTGTTAATGTTGTTCCACATTTCAAAGATAATTGTTGGCGGGCCAGAGGAAGAAAACCATAGAAACCTTTAAAAATAATATCATATTACTTATTCATACTTGTAACCATTTTTATGTCTCTCTAGGCTTTTGTTGGGGTTTAGGTTGGGTAGGTGGACTAAACGATGGTTGGATTTAAGGAGTAACTCTATCAGAATAATAATCATAAGTGTTTGTACCTCAGGGTGCACATGGATTGTGGAAAATATTAAAATCATGATTTTATCGAAAAACAAATTGATCCATAGATAGAGCAACCTGTAACATCAAATACTAGCATGTTGTATTTTAGAGTGATTTACAACTTTGTAGTGAACCAGCAGAAACATAATTAGCTTAATGGCTGAAATAGCCAAGGTACTGGATGAAAGAGTTTGCCAAAAGATGATAGATAAAAAGTAATGAATGAATGTTGGAAAAAGGTGAAAGGATAAATGAAAGGTTAGCAGTTAGCTTAAGTCAGCCAAAAGTAATATCTAGCCTTACAGTTAGCTAGCTGAATGAATAAATGTTTGTTGGCCAATAGCAGTAGAAAATTGGTAGTTAGCTAAAGTTTTAGCTAATTGAATTGCCATGTTAAAACAAGTAAGCTAAAGGTGACAAATGAATGGTTTAAGCAAATATCTAAATGTAACAGGCCTACAGTTGTAGCATTTAGTTGCAGTTATTGATAAAATGTGAAAAAGCTACAAATACTAGATATATTATTGAAATTGTCTAGTTAGCTAGGTTCCATAGATGTATGAAACAGCTATTAGAAGCCTAATGGATAAGAAGTTAAAACAGCTAAAAGTGCTGAATAAAAAAAATCGAAATTAAAGTAACGTATAAGGTATAAAAGCTTATAGATCAATGATTGACATGACCAGCTTTTGCTACTTAGTCAACTAAATACTGACAGTTCGATTGAATGAAATGTTATTTCAACAAATCCACCCTTGTATAATTAACGGTTTTAATCCAGTTTAAAATCAATTTAAATTACCACATGATGAGAACATGATGAAGTAGGTATCTGAATAGGCTGTACAACAGACAGAAAAGCCAAGAAAGACATTTTCTGCAGCAACCACAACTACACTGAAAGATCAATTGGTTTGCCATTTACCTCCGAGCAAATCTGGAGTTCAAGCTATGCATACCTGTCATATAACTCTTCCCTGAATGGAGGTCAACATGTTTTTATCTCCTCTGTCTCCTGAACCACTGTAGCTTTGTCATCACATTTCTGAGCTCCTGACTATTCACTGCCCTGCAATGTGTTCCACATTGTTCTCTGATGTGGTTTGTTTGTGCTGTTTGCCCTACACAAGCTGTCATTGTCCTGTTTTGACTGGAACGACATTCTGAAAAACTGAAGTGTCAACAGTGGGGAGGTAAAATTTTCCAGCATATGCCGCCCATTGTTCCTGGCAGCGAGGGTGACAGAGTTATATTCAGGGCACCCGTTTGGGTCCGAGCCCAAGTCTGAGTGCTTTGAAGAAGGAGCTCTCTGCGGCATGCTGGGAGCCAGGAACCAGTCATTACAGCAAGTCTGAGAAAGTCAGGTGATAATACCCTCTTGGATTCAACATTAATGCTGAAAAGTCCAGAGTGACAGAAAAGCCTCCTCAGAGCTGTGTTTATACAGCATGTTTTGTGAGCTCTCCATGTCCTTTTTTTGTTTTTTCTGCGTCTGTAAATTTATCATCTGACCATGGACATTTCTCAACCTGGAAATCTCTCTTTAAGAAGCTCCACAGTTTAAAGAAAACAGAGGAAAAGAATGTCTTAGCAAGAGGGCGTGACTGTGTTTGGTTATATCTTCTCGGTTATGTAACCGTCACTTGCACCAGTGAGACCGAAAGCTTGTGGACAATCGTTTAGGAGCAGAATGCGATAAATCACTTCAGGCCAGGGGTCATTTAGATTTATGTGGAATTGATCCAAGCTTGACAAATCAGCACAGACATCTCTGGCTCTTCTTTAAGCTTAATGTTCTTTTCACTGCCAAAGTTAGCTCATACAAGTGCAAAAACCATAGACCCAGAATCCTTGTGTCCATAGAGTGAACAATAACTGCACACATTTATACTCATAAAGCCACCTCTGCACTGTTGAATGGATCATTTTTATGAGCATACAAGCCCGTGATACTGGATCGACCTTTGAAGTGTAAAAGTGAAAAAGCGAAAAAGATCCATAACCTGACACCTTGTTCAAAAGTTGTTTGGAAGTGATGTCCTTCATTTGAATTTTTCCTTTCCACATCCATAATTTCCAAATCTGCCTTCTCCACTCTATATTATATATCTTGGCAATTAAGCTTGCCGGGTTTTGATTCAAGAAACCCCACTGGATTTAATCAAGAGAGCAGATAAGTTTTTCTGTCAAAAATTGGCCGTCTTCTCTCATCCTTTGCAGAGAGTCAGCACTCAGCACGTCCTCTTTGGCCAGGCATGTCAGAAGGATGTCAGAAGGGAAGACACTAAAATGAAATACAGTATTTGGAGGAAACCCAAAAACTGAATATTATATTGCAATAAGTTGCCTTCATGTGCAGCAGACTCGACTTCCTGTCTGGGATGGAGCTGCGCCGGCCTCTCAGTGCTCCCAACGGCTTGATCTGAAAAAGCAATCGTCCGTATTTAAAATTATATCAATCTCTCCAGGTGACCTCGAGCAACAAAGAACTTTCAAAAACACATAAAAAAACATCCATCCTCCTTCATTTCCAGGTATCCACAAAAGTGACTGATGGTGACAGACAGTAGCATGAGAGAAAGCCTCTTTGGTTTCTCTCTTCGGAGAAAGCCAGGAAAAAGCATATGCCTGAAGGATTTAATGTTGATTTATATTAATATACACACTTAGCTTTCAACTACAGATCACTGTTAAACGGCAGAAAGCTAGAGTTTTTATTTTTTCATGTGCCTCCTTTTTGGCTCTGTGCAGTCTATGTGTTTACACCACATCTGTTTCAGTGTATCTATGTAAAATGAAGTCCTGACATAGTTTTGGCTCCGGTAGTAATGATATCACTTAGATACATATGTTGACCTCTGAATTCTCCGTTGTGTTTAGAATTTTGGTACAAGTTCGACAATGAGTGAAGCATGAGGTATAGAAAGCTGCAACCAGAGATCAAAGAAAACGACTTTATTTAATCAGTAACACTATCTTAACAAAGTGAGCGAAGCTGCATCCATGCTAAGTTTTCATTTTAAAACAGACTTTTTTGGCTCAACACTGAACACAAACTCTGGTTTTCTGCTTTAAAGTCCTGTGTTTGACCCATCCATGCACCCAAACCTCCTTCATCGAAGACTTTTTTACTCTCTATGCCATGTTTGGCTTTTGTTCTCATAAATATCGCCCCCTGCTGGTACTGCACCTTCATACATGTGTACTTTTCTAGGAATACTAGGCAACACAAAATGTAGTGTCCAAGCTTTTAGCCAGACCGGTGATATCAAGATGAAAGTTGCCTGTTCGTGAGTGCATCTGAGGTTCAACAAAATGTTAATTCTTTGCCAACGTGTTGAGCTGTGTCTGCAATTTTTCCCTCTTAACCTTCACCAGGGCACCGTGGAAAGCTGGCTGTGGTAGCGGCAGCAGCAGAGGTTATTTTTGTCCCGAGGAGGTTGAATAAAAGAGAATCTTTTTATAACACATTGGCTAGAAAATAGAGCCTTCGATAGATGTCATGAGTTGGAATCGAGAAGTGAGTGAAGTGAATTGAGGCTTACTGCAAGTGTGACCTTACAGGGTTCAGCAGGGTGTTTTTTTTTTTTTCACTTCAGCTCGGCCAGGCAGGTTGGTCAAAGTCTACTTGTCCTAAGTCATAATGTTCAGCTTGTTTTAATGGGCAATTAAGTTGCCAGAATTACTAGGCTGATGTGACATTTCACTAATCGGGGCAATTGCACGGTCCTTAATCTTCAGCCTTGCTGCACACATCTGGATATGTATTCACACATGTCCTTGTAATTCCGATGATGTGATATGCAATTACATAATGTTTTTAACACCAACACTGATGAGCTTTTCTATAAAGCAGTGATACCTTCATACCTAAAACAGTTTACTCTCACTAACTGAAGCTCCCTTACATGGTTTTAATACGAGGTTGTCTTAACATCTGCTAAGGGCCTCAGTGTACTTCCAATGAAGTGGTTGCTGGATCGTCTAACAGCATCGGAAACAATTTCTCCCACACAGTTCCTACATTGGAACTGTCTGAATCTGACAATGTAACAATAACATGTACGTCATGCATCGATTGGCCAGGAGGGAAGAGGTCACCTATAGATTTTAACTTTGAACTTTCTTTTTCCAGGCCTTTTTTTTTTTTTTTTATGAGAACAAGCGGTTGCATTCACTGAAACACCATGACTCCATTTAGGATAAGACTTTATGACAATCTCAGCTTTATCCCCACATGCACTATTCATTGCATCTCGCCACTCTTTATGATCATCATCTTGATCTGAGTGTGGCTGCTATTGCTATGTGAAATGTGCGGACAGGCTATTTGTTTTAAGTATAACCATTTAAGGTGCGAATCTATCAAAGTTTGCCCAGAAAGCAACATTAAACTGGCAATCCAAGTTGCTAAAATTGTCACCAGATGAGCGGCGAATAGTAAAACATCTTTAAAATCAAACATGAGGTCCAATTATGTTTGGCATCCGATGTCCAATACAACTGAGAGCCTTCATACAACGCTTATCAAATCATCATGTGATGTATAGTGGGATGCAATAGTGATGGCGAGCTATTTTAATCTGAAAACTGCTCTCAGCTGATTTCATATGCCATACATAATGAGATCACGCTGCGCAGAAGAGACGGCTGTCTGTATTTTTGCAGGAATCCATCACAATCCATTCATCATTCTGGTCTGTTATATTTCATTGTCTGTCTAAACACATCTCCACACGGAAAACTAGGAGCAGCAGAAACCAGCATGGAAAAAATGACTGGGTCACAACAGAAGGTATTTTGAAAGGAAAAGAAGAAGAAGAAAAAAAAAAAAGCCATAAGGGTCAAAAGCTACTTTAAATGTCACAATGGTAGCTACTTGGCTGCCTGTCCCCTGAGTCTGAAAAAAAACATAAAAATAAAGAGGATAAGTCCCCCCCATAAAGGCATTTACAGGAGCTCTCCGTCTAAGGGGAGACCTTTTGGGGGCTTTTTTAACTCATTTCCTCTCTTCGTCCTGTTTCACCTGCTGAAGGCCCCTCACATGTCTGAATCCAGTTTGTAATGGTGACTACGTAACAGCGCAAAGAGTCCAACTTCGGTTAATAAGTCTAGACTGCAGCTCTGAAACGAAGACCAGCCTCTGACTGCTGATCACTTTAAAACCCTTGAATGTGGCATGAAGTGTTGGTAGCTCGTGGGGAAAGGAAGGAGAGAGGCGTGTGAGGCCAGAGAGGATGTGGTGGGAGATGAGGCCTAGATAAAATCCAGCACCATTAAGAGGCAAAGCTGGAGGACTGAGGGGGCAAAGGTCAAAGTTAAAGTAAATCATATAAGAGATTAAAATATAGATACAATGAGGGCAGGTGGAGCCGCAGGTTTAATGTCAATGTTATGTGCATGTATGTGTGTCAGTGTGTGTGTGTGTGTGTGTGTGATGGAGATTCTCCTTGCCAGGGGATTTTCCATAGTCCCTGCTGTATTCAGAAACAGATGCATTATTGGCAGTCAGACGAGCAGTCAGAGAGAAAGTCTTCGAAAAATAAGCCCTCAAAGCATTCTTAGCGCTGTCCCAGCTAATTTCACACTCACCCACTTTCTCACTGCCAGTTCTTCTTTTAATACAGCCTCTTTGACTGTGCTGATTCCTCTTGCTCATTTTACTTAAGCCACATTATTCAACTCTATGTCTGGGCCTGTGTCTTTTCTCATTCTTTCACTTTCTTTTTTTTTTTTTATTGGAAGTCTGGATTAAGAGTCTTCCTGACAGCAGTTGCTCGATTTTAAACAAACATCATGATTTATGCCAGTGTTTGCGAGACAGATTTCCTGCCCATCATTCATTTCCTGTGAGCTTAAATCTTCCATTTAAATGACAATATTTCATTAAGGCAACCGGATTTTAATGAACAAGTAATTCATTCTCTGGTCTGAGCTGTGCTGTCTGTTTCTCTCACTACTTCTCCTCCCTCTGCCACTATTCTGTGCATGTGACGTGTTTCAGCATCAGTGTAAGTCTTTAAGGCCACACGTGACTGACCTCATCCTCACACATCTGCAGCAGTGTTTTACCAAGCGAGGCACCATGCAGGGCCTCAACGCTCTGCAGGGGTTATGATCAACACATGCAAACACATTCTCGATGATTGAACTGTGCACATATTCATCATTTTGGACACAAGAACACTGCGCATTTAAAATGCAGACACACACACACACACACATTAACACAGTTAATTACATTCAGATTTACACAGATTTTTTTTAAAAAGAAGTCATTCACACAACAGTAACAGAAACACCCTTACAGTTGAAGAACTGTCAGCATTATATAAGCTTTTTAACGCGTAATTAGCTTAGAAAAACACAGCTATGGATAAACAAGCCTAAGGGCCAAGCTAGCTTGCCATGAGGCTGTTGTGCTTTTTGTGTGGACTGTTGGATAAACCAAAGCTCTGAACAGAAGACCTTAAGGATGATGTCAGATGAAAAATTGGAGTTTTTGCAAAGGTGATGAATGTGTGCACCACACTGCATGATACTTCATCCAAAAAATTGTGACATTTTACTCTGATCTACGACCTGCTAGTGGCATTAGAGGAAAAATAAGAAGGTCAAAGTCGTTTGAATTTATCCTCTGAGAGATCATGAATTTCTGTATCAAAATTTGTGCTAATCGAACTTCAAGAGGTTTAGATAAATCAGTGGTGAAGAGATTTGACCTGCTGGTGGCACTGGTAAAGTCATGTGATCATCAAAGTCCTTTATTACCTAAATTTTAGCTCTTTTTCCTGCCTTTACCATCTTCTGATGGAAACCTGTAGCTGTAAATACACTTACTGCTGCACTATGTTAAACAGTCAGTCTGGAACTTTTTCACTCTGCTGTTTGGTGCTGGACAGATAGCACACTGTGGGTGTTAGGGCTTTTATTTTGAAAGTGGTAATAGTAAAAACAGAATGAAGTTGCAGGCATTGAACCAAAACAATGAACTAATAGATACTAAAGGCTAAATCTCAGAGGAAATTTCAGAGTCAGGTCAAAATTTTTTGCTTGGTTTGTTCACATAATAATATATTCCCTTGTTACTATAAAATATTGATGGGTGCAGCTTTAAATGAATCAGCAGTCCCGTCGTAAAAGTTACCCTCCCCACTGTCGATGCATACATTAAAACATATGTAGATTTACAGCGTTAGTCTTGACACTGTAAAGTTGCGGCCACAACCTCTATAAACATCCCATGTTGTGCTCCTCTTGTCCCTCCCATGTGCTTCCGTTTGTTGGCCGTCGTCTTGCCTCAGCCAGACAGCCAGACCAGGCAGCTCCTGTTGTGATGTGACTTTTCCATACAGAGCTGTGGGACTCGACTGATCAGCCAGAGAAGAGCAGAGTCTGTTCTTTCACAACATCTGCTGGCTCCCCCATCAAGGTTTTTTTTTTTTGTTTTTTTTTTTTGTAAATGCAGAGAGATTAATAATACATTGAATAAAATATTGCCTTGGAAACTTCGTTGGGGAAACTGCATTCTAAATTTTCCATGTATGACTTCCCTTTCGCATCAGATGGCTTTTCAAGATGTGATGTTTTTTTTTTGTATTCTAAAAAAATCCAGATTTAGTGGTGTAATGTATTTGCCAGGAAGGGAGGAGAGCAATGCATTTCTTCAATCCCTGGTTTGAGATTCATGAGACATTGGATAACACTGATGTTTGGATGAAGCATCACTTCCTTTCATTTTGTTTGCACATGCTTATGCATTGTTTTGTCTTTACTGTATCTGTTTCATCAGCCTGCAGATGTATGAGCAGCATATGTCTACACACAGGGAAGATCTTGTGTTTCTGTTTATCCCACATCTGTTAGTGTCCATCTGCATGTAAATAAATCTTGCCCCTGTCGTGCTTTTCCAATGACAGTCAGATGCTAGGTAACGTTTATCATGGGGCATAAGAACCAGAATGATTACGTCTTTGCTTAAAAGCTACTGCCCATAAATCTTAACTGTTTTTATGTGTTGTTTTTGCTTGTCGTCTGTCTATTTCCTCAGTCACTGGCAGCAGGGTGTAACATTTACAACCCCAAAAAAGTCAGACAGGGTGGGAGCGAGTGTAAGAGACTCATGGAAATGGAGGAGAGTTTCAGAGAAAAGAGCAAAATGCAAAATTCACCAGGTTCAAGGTTGGAGGTGGTCAGCCTGAGCCAACTGGCCTTTAAAAACAGCTTTTCACATTTGTTTTTAACTTGTGTGGAGCACCAGATGAATATTGACACGTGGAACGATGTGACATGAGACTAGGTTGGTTAAACCTTTCGGCCAATATCTTACCCAACACAATCTGTGCTATCCGGGCCTACCTGTGTGGCGCTGTAGCAAATTTTTAACATAAACTAATATCAATTTGTAACAACTGTTTTCCCCCTCTGACATCAGGCCAAGGGCTGATTGACTTTGAGGGGTAACAGCAGCTGAGAAGCACTTTTCAATAGACCAGAGACATATGGGGATGAATTCCAAAAGAGTAACGCATATATTCCACCTTCATCTGACACATGGCAAAGACGAATAAGTCAGCTTGTCAAAATTTCTTGGGTCAATAAATGAGCTGAGAGAGAGAGAGACATATAAACCAAAACAGTTTCCATACTACGCTCGCATGCAGAGACATGTCTGCTTTATGTTATGCAAACACCAGCTATAACTTATTTTATAGTATGTTTACAATTTAACCCATTCTTTTGAATTCTTGCCATCTTACTGTATGCACAATGTTTGATGTAACATCCAAACAAGTTACCTAATGTGATAAAAGTTTTAGCACCAATATAACGGTAATATACAGTCTTTGGGCTAGACATGAGTCATTACCACTGCATCAAAAAGGCAACCTTGTAATTCATTAATTTTAAAGACACCACTGTGTTGGTGCAGTGGGACAGTAGGGGGGTAAACGAGCAGGCTACTTGTCCAGAAAAAATTTAAAGATGCTTTTGCAAGATGCTGGTGCTGATGGGGATGTTGGAGGTATCAGATGCTGTTCGACCAACCATCTGACAACAAATATCCTGTCGCTTAAATTCTTCTGTCTTGAGACAGATGAGAGATTGATAACTGCTTTCATGACTGTCCAGAACGGCAAATTCTTCTTCAAAGGAATATAGACTGCTATGAAGTGTCTTGGCATCTTATAAGCCTTTAAAAAGAAAAAAAATCTTGGTTAGTATTTTATCTTTTCGCTGGTGTGATTCAATGTTATTTTCGGTCAGCGTGAGTGTTGGCCCAGAGACAGTGGAGTTTTTTGAGTAAAAATAACAGCAGAGAGAAAGGGAGAGCTCCTTGTATCTTTACTTATTCTCCTTCACATGAAGAAAAAAGTCAACCAAATAATTTAGTGGCCATTGGAACCACTGCCCTGAGATTTATACTACATAAACAGGGACTTAACTTTAAGACTGATGAGCATTAGGTTCAGCCCAGTGGTGACCATTATTGTTCTTAAGCCAGCCGTAGTAAAATAAATAACTCCTTAATGTATTTGATGCCTGGAGCAATAATCAAATATTTTATTAAAGGAATCATTTGACATTTTGGTATACTTATTCACTTTCCTGCCCTGAGTTATACTACATTTGAGGATAACTGGGAAGACTTTATGTCCAATTGGCTCCTGTTTCCAATTTCTAAATTCAAAAAAATAAATTCACTTAGCTGTTTATCCGCCCAAGTGATCCCTTGGTGTTCGGGATTTACGGACATAATCTTAATGTAACCAAAGAGATCTGATTCTCCCCTATTTTGAATTGTAAATATAAAATTTATTTGATATTTATGATTGGAAATTCTGTGTAAAAGGAATAACAATTGAATATTGAGCAAAATCTCGCAATAGCTGACGAGAAAGCGGTAAACAGGGGTGTCAATAACATTAGCCTGTAGAGCTAGCTAGCTTTAGCCCAGTTTGAGACCAAGTAAAACTGTTTCTTCTCACTTTCAGTTCATTCTTCAAAATATATATATAAGCAATTCTAATCCTGCTTTATCAGCCATGACTTCATTCACATTTGTTTTCTTTATTTTTTGTTATTTTTGGCTTGTAACAACCAACAATGATATTCAGCCTCTTGAGTCTAGCTTAGCAAATAGAAGACCATTAATCAAAAAATTATATCTTTTTTAATTGGTACAGTAATAAAAGTGTAAAAGTGCTTTGACAGAGGCCTTGCGTTAACAATTAGCCCATGACAAAACAAGATCAGCAGTTTTTCTAGAGGCTAAGTGCAGATTTTATGTTAAGCTAAGGTATCTTGCTTCAGCCTCATACTTCCAAAATATTTGTGACAGTGATATCAGTCTTGTTATCCAATGCTTGACAAGGAAATGAATAAGCAAATTTCTAAAAATGCTGAACTTTTCTTTTATTTCTGAACATCTACCAAGTGTGAATGTGTTAATGGGAACTAGTGCTGAGAAGTTTAAAAACACAGTGGGAGTAATAAATAAAAAATTCAGCTTCAGTAGGTTTTCACTGACATACTTGCACTTGCTTGGAACTTTTTGCACACAATCATAATAGGTTGGTAAAGTATTTTGGAAAGATAAAGTCATATTCGGGCAGTGTAAATATTAAAACTACATTTAATGATCGTGATGATATCATATCTTTGAACTCAACAATGGGGGCCACTATGTCGGAAAGTTAACATGGAGAAAAATGACTTCCAAAACAATAAACTTGTCAAAGGTGGATACTGCTGCCAAAGTTGTGTTTTGATTATCAAGAAAAGCCGCTTCTGGCCTCGGATTCCGCTGGCATGAACTTTTCCAATGACGTCTTTGTATCTGCTGCAGAGGTGCTGGGTAATAATGAAGTAATAGAAAATCTGAGCAACTTGGCATTGGACAAAAGCATCGGTGGAGAGGATTTAATGAGCTTTGATACAAAAGTTTGTAACTACGCCTGGCGTCTGGAGCACAGTGTCAAATAAGTTCAGTATCAGATAGCTGGCTGCTCATCTTTCACTCACGAGAAGCTTCATGTTACTGTAAATACATGTTTAGCATTGCTTGTATACAAATACTTGCAATAATGAAGTTGTAAGTTGATATAAGGACATATAGTTGACTTACAGTATTTATTATCACTTCTCCTTTGATTACATTACATGTTATTACAACTATCTTTACAGTTTATCTATATTTTCTCTGATTACCTGTTAAAACGTACTTTCACTTGTGGAGTTAGTGTTTGACCAATCCATCAACAAACACAATATGATTACAGTTGTGTGTTTGCATACTGAATGCTTGTTAATGTTAAACATGGAGACTTTTGGGGGCCTGATTTACTTCATCTAAAGCCAGCAGTAAGTTTGGGTCAAAGTGCCAAATCAGACTGGTTCTTTAACACACAGTCACTAACATCAGTTCTGTCATGGCCAAAAGATGCAGTGTCTTGCTGCAGGGGTGTGGTACACCAATTAGTAGGCTGGAGCTCTGGTAGCATACTATTAGTGGAAAACTAAAGCTACACACAAAATAAAACTCTTCCTCAGAAAAACTCAAAACCTATTACAAGTGCCACCACAAACCAAAAGGTTAACTCCAGTTGCATCAGCTGCTGACATTGCAGGGGGGCGAGACCAGCTGCAACACTAAAAAACAATAAAAATAAATCAAAACTCCAACAAAACTTTGCTCATTTCTAATAAAACGCATAAGGTACAACACATAACTGAGGCGGTAAGCATGGAAGAGTTGGACATGACTCTGTAAAAAAAAATAGAAGTTTTTATTAAACTGAAAATTTTTGTCCTTACTGTTTGCATCAGTAAGGGTTCAATAAAAGATTCAGATGTGACATTTTTTGTCAGGAGTAATCAAGGAGAAATAAAACTTCATGCTTCTTTTCTCAAACAGTTGAGGTGTCAGTTGTTTTATTCACCTCACTGACAGTTTCAGGTCAGTTTTCTCTTTTTTTCCCCTTCTTTTTCTCCTTTTCTTTAAACATCTTTATTCCTCTGTCCTGAAAACCAAACAGTTTCCCTTTTAGCACAGTCAGCTTCACATCACCTCACACCAGTGATTTATTTACAACACTTGAACCCTCTCATAATCCACTAACAAAAAATAACCAATCCTTTAGCTGATATAACTGGATCAAGACAGAGGAAGACAGATCGTGGATACAAACAACTCCCTAATTTCTTAATCCATAGCAAAAAAGGAAAATCCACATCCACAACAACACCGCTCATCCTCTCCACTCATCATTTCAGTGTCTACCATTAGGCTGCAGTCCGAAAGCAGCCAGGTAGGATGGATCCAAAAAATCCTTTATTTCATCAGCTGTGACCAATTAAATCCTCAATAAGAATTGCCCTTTTTAAAGCCGCTCTTTAGGGATTTCTAGAACTAATTCCATTATGTGTTTTATAGTAATTTTATTTATATATTCTATTTTGTGCCATAGTTCCATTTTATGTAAATTTAATAGACATGAAAATAATCTAAATCTAAAGAACCCTCGAAGAAACTATCTCAATATCCTGGCAGTGAGGAGATTTGGCTTCATTATTTGATAATAGTCTGACATTGACCTCGTTAGGGGTTTAACATGGATTGTAAAGACACCACAAGCTCTTTTACTGCCTCTTTATCAGATCTGTATAATCCGACCATGGAGGATAGGATGACATGGTTTACTTGGCCAACAAGCCAAAGCTGGGGGACAATTACCCATAATCCTTAACCCCATCTTTGTGGTTTATGGGCCAATAAAAGAGAATATTATCTAAAGCTATTGGATTAGAAAGGATTTATTCGTATGACTGACTAAGATAAAGTGTCTCGAAGGTGTGCATGTGTATGACAGGGGTGCAGTTGTTTTTGAGCAGCACGCATGCGTCAGTATGCGTCCTTGACGGTGCGTTTAATGGCTTGTGGGAGATGTTAAATGCACTAGACCTCCCACATAGTCCAAGAGAAAGGTCAGTAGCAATCAACGTCAGTACTTAAGTGAAAGAAAATACTCTGCTCTCCCCAAGTTAACAGTGTCTAAAATCTTCTATGTTTTTCCAGGTTTGTTTCCAAGACATCTATGTCATTAAATGAGTTTAGCCGTTGACAGGGTTGGGATTGCCGTAGCACTTTCTCTCCGCCTGACCTGATTACCTGGAAAATCGTTTGCCTTAAAAATATTGCTTTAATTTATTACCTCAGATTGTGGTATGCTTTAAGTGTGCTCTGTGTGTGTGTGTGTATGTGTGTGTGTCTGAGAACAACAGGTCTTTCAAAACAGAGAGTGAGTTTACTTTTTAAAGGCAAAATGAATGAATGTTGGCGGCATTTCCTGGACAGGAGGAACTGGGTTTGTAGACTTCCACAGTAATTCATGACATGAATAGTATGTCTCTAATTTCTAAGCTCCCTGTCCTCATATGTACAGTACTTTGAATTGCAGCTGCCTTTTTTTCCTTCTGTATCTCTCACAATGGGAAATGAGATATTGAGATCATATTTCAGCCTTTCACTTTTTTCTGTGTAACCTTATATTTTAGATAAAGATAACAACAGTTTAAACACTGATAATCCAAAAAAGAAATGGGTGATTTTTGACGCCTTTCCATTGGCTTCACAATTCCTCCTGCAGAGTTTCGTAAGTTTATGTGCGACCCATCCGCGTGCCAAGGATGATATAATTGCAGGGCTCAGCAGGCTGAGTTCATAACTGACTTTAACAATGAGCTCAGAGTAGTGAACAAAAAGAGCCCCAGCTTTCATCCAAACTCCATTAAAAGAACAGTGGACGGAGAGCAAAAACACCACGTTTCTGTCACTGTGGGGCCGCCTGTTATGTCAACTTGGAGTTTGGTAAATATTATGTCTCTGAGCAGTTAAGAATTCCCAGATCTTTTATTTTCTTGAGACTTTTTTAAATGAAAAGCTTGTTCAGAGTGAGAGAGGGGACGTTTTCCTCGGTCTCTCTGCTGTTTATGGCCTCTGTTTGTGCAATTTGATTGTGTCATTCTGTCTGATACTGCAGAGGATACATGATATTCCCCTGCCTGGATTCTCTGTATGTCGTTCTGCCAGTACAGTTTCTCTTCCAACACATGTAACATTTTTATATATCCTCACAGAGCTGAAACCCTGGAACTGTGTTCTTTAAGAACCTTGCAATCTCCTTGTATATCATCAGTGGTACTGAACAAAAAAAGCAACAGAAAGTGACAGATTTGGTTTTGTGATAAACAAAACTGCTGCAGTTTGGACTCAACATATAAATATTCTTGAGAAATTCAGACTGTTAAATCTTTAACATCTCCCATTTTGGGCCTATTTGAAACGGCTAAATGGAAAAGCGTTTAACAAAAACTATAAGGCCAAAAACGTATATATGAAGTATTGAATTCATTAGTGAATAATTGAACAAAAGAAAAATATCAAGCATATCCAAAAAAAAGGCAAAAATTTAAACACTTAAATCTTGATGAACAAGTGCTTCTCTATGTTCTCACCATTTCACAGTGATGTCCAGCAATCATGAAGGGAGAAACAGCATCATAGGATGGGCAGATGCCAACAGCTCCATAAAGAAATGCATTTTTACTTTTTACTCTGTTTTTCTCCATGCAGCGCAAATAACACACTTCATTTGCAGCTAAAGATTGAGGAAAGTCAGAGAAATTGATGGAGCAAGCTCAAAGAAAACATATCCAAAAAACAAACTACACTTTCACATTCTATTCAGTCTAATTTATCTGATTTCTTCTCACAAATAACGGCAATAAACAATGATATTCTTCTGGGACTCTTGATTTTGAGTATCTGTTTCTCATCCTCTCTCCCGGCTTTGCCTTTTCCTCTTCAGCCTTCGACTGATTCTTCTCGCAATGATTTCAGCTCTCTAGAATGAAGTCTAACTTTTTCCAGCCCAAATAGCGTGACCCACTTCTATCAAAAGAAACAAAAAAGCAAGATGTGGAAAACAGTTAGAGGACCAGCATTCCCTCACAGCCACACATTTTTGCTTTTATAATGTTCCTGTAATTAAGTAATTTGTGTTGTATTCAAATGTATGGAGATTGCCCTTTTCTTCATCAGTATAATAATTCCAGGAGTAGCTTACTGGCATTTGAAAAGTAGCTGAGTTTATAATGCAAGATCCACGTGTGGAAAGTCAGCTGAGGCCTGGACTCAATCAAGCAAGCGAGGCCTTATAACCCTTTTTTTATATAGAGAAAGTTCGCTCAGTGCAAAAGTCTTGACTGAAAACTATTACAGAGGATCTGACTCACACTGGAAAATAGCTGACATATCATGTTTTAGTGCCGTGTCATTACGGATGGATGTCATGGTGCTAGCTTGGCTGAAAATATGTGAAATTTCAACATCTTTGGACAAATTTGAAAGGCAGGGTTTGCGTGCGTGTGTATCTGTGAATGTGAACGTAGGATTTATTCTAATGGTGGTCACCATTTGATCCGTCTGTTTTCTGATGACAGCTTTTGGCTGTGCTTTAGAGCAAAACAGATGCAACCCATCACAGGCCAAATAAAATTTAAAGTTTGATGCTGAAAAATGACAAAGTACATTTTTAATGAGAAGAGAAAATGACAACAACACCGTTGACCCGACATTTTGTCAGCCAAATGGTCTTTTTCATTAAAGTTGAGAGCACTTTTTTCTCAGAAGACCATCCAAGACCACCCAGCTGAATAAATCCACCTACAGCTTGCATTCATGGTATGAATGTTGTTTAAAATGAGATGTTCTTTTTCTTTTTCTTTTTCTTCTCCTTGTTCTTGTTCTTGTTCTTGTTCTTCTTCTCACAGTTGGCCTCATTTCAGTTATGTGTATAATATTTTAATAATGCAACACTTCTTTGGATTTTTGTGTTTTCAATAACACCTATTTTGGCATCATTATTTTTTTTTGGGGGGGGGGTTGTAATATGAGTGTTTTATTAATGTAACTGTCTTTTATTTTAATTCTTTTAAGTCATCACAACCTACGTATATATTGACATCTTTAATCTGAATATAATATACATTTCATCTTTCGTCTGCTTTGGAAAAAGATCCCTCATTGTGACGGCTAAAGCTAAAGCAACTAGCCTTAGTTGTTAGCTAAGCACAAGCCAGTACTTAGAGTTGCAACCCAACTTCTTTTAACTGAAATTCCCCTAAAACCATGATCACGTTTTTTAAAATGCATACTATCTCTTCTTTTCACCCACGAGGCCTACTCATTTTTGCCTTTTTTCCCTAAAATACTGACAGGTGTTCATAACTAGGCTCTGCTAGCTAGCTAAGACATGTTAAGACATGTTAACATGGAAAAAATAGGCTCAATGCATATGCATGATACCCAACATGATTCCAGTATTGTTTGTTGCTAAAATGTTAGCCAAGAAAATCATACTAGTCTGAGATATCTGTGTCTTATTTTAGTCTATTTCATGCTGTAGTCAAAACTTGCTTAAAACAAGTTCAAAACTAGCAGTTATACCATGCGAAATTTAAAACCAAACCCAGTTTTGTCAACAACCAAACAATTACAATTTAAAATTGGTCTCACTAAAACTGTATTGAAAGCAATGTGTTGTTTTCAGAATTCTAGCATGAAAACATTTCATGCAGATGGGCTTTAGTTTTAAAGGATCAAAGTTTTTGTTGGATGATGTTTCTTTTATTTTATTATGGTGGCTGTTAAATGGCCTCAATTTGGAGTTTCTGCATCTCATGCTTTAAATGTTGTGTTTCAGGTCTCTCCAAGAATGAAATGCCGCAGGGGAACGAGTGGTGCACTGTTTAAATCTTGGACAACAATGTTGTTTTCCTACTTGTAGCTCTGTTTTGCCCCATTATAGTGGTGATGTTTATCTATTTTTCCTCTTTGCCCTGGCAGCAGTCATCACGTCTGACCGGGACACGCACACATCTAAGGCTAAATAGAAGAGGGCCAATGACTCTATCCTCCTTAACATCTGTAGCAGATGTGGTTCATGTACACGTGTTTATCCTCCTCCTCCTCTTTCCCCGTTTTTCTCTTTTGTTATCTCTCTATTTCTTAGTTCATCTGAGATCTCGGGTCAAGATGGTCGTTATTCTCTGATCTGGTCAAATGGCATTGCAACCTGCAGCCAATGAAAATATTTTGGGGCAAAGAGACTCATCACTCACCAACAACACATGGCAGTGGAGGCTTTCATCCAGACGCAGCATACCTGGAAAATATGTTTGAAATCTGACAATCATTCATCACATTGTGAACAAATTGGTAGGCTATAGCTACAAAAACAATCATTATCTCTCCATCGCAGCAGAGGAAATATTTTATGTCCTCTGAGAAATCCTTTATTTGTTATCTCCCGCCTGGGCTCCAGAGATAAGGGATTACATATAAGACCTATGATACTGTGCAGAGTAAGGGAAGAACTCTTCTAATGTAATCCAATAAAAATATATTCTATTTGAGAAATTTTACACACTACGTCTATATTTCTTGCACTAACCCGAGTGACATTTGAATCCCATTCTTGGCTCAAACATCAGTGTAGGTGTCTCAGTGATAAGTTTACAGCAGCTTTTGTGGGATATTAAAGATCCTGTTCTATTCCTGGAGGAATGGTAGGGATTTATATGAGTGATACATATTGCTATGCCGCAGTTTAGCTGAGTGTGTTGAGTGGCCTGGCTGCTACTGGATATCGTCAATTACATTCACTGAATCAAAACTGACAGTCGTAATCAGTTTCAGGCAAGCAGAGAAAAGGACAGCACGGTTCTGCTGTCGGGGTTTGAGCAAAAACAATCAATCTCATGGGTAAAAATTAGTCTAATGAGAGATGATCAATTTAAAACACATTCAAAATACGCCTCTATTATTCAAGCCTCATTTGTGAAATATTTTCCACCTGCATGGTTTATTGTAGCATTGACCCAGTAATGATCATGCTTTTTCTTTTTTTTTCCAATCAGTTATTTTACACAGATGGACTATAATTCATGCTCAAACAACAGTAAAATCTTAACTCCACAACTGGCTTTGGGCATGAAAATGAAACCTTATTCCTTGTGAAAGATTTAATCTCAATTTAGCAACACTAAAGTAAAATTCTAACAAGTCCACCGAGTAATTGGATTAGTAAGTTTTGTAAGCTTAAATTGATCAAAAACGATTATTGGTTCTTCAAATGTTTATGGTAGACCTTTTTAAAACAGTTCTGTTTCCCATTTGAGCCAGTGGTGGAGGAAGTATCCAGGACTTTTTTAGGCTTAGCCCCAATATGTAAACGACAGCATTACCAGTAAAAACCCTGGATCTATAATGCAAACATAGTAAGTGTAGTAATGCATATCTTTCTGTCACGGGAGTCTGGAGGGGTCAGTAATCAGGTTGCTGAACTTGAAAAACATTTACTCGCTCACAAAAATGATTGGAGGATGCGGGCATCGATCCCGCTACCTCTCGCATGCTAAGCGAGCGCTCTACCATTTGAGCTAATCCCCCGTCATGCCATGGAGGAGGAGGTATGAGATAATATTGTTATAATTTGTGTACTTTCTATTTCGTTTATTTTCCTTTTTATGGACTGCTATATCACACTTAAGTTCTTACTCACGTTGCAGTTTTACTCACGAAACATATAATATATATTGGTCACTGGTACATATCAAACTACCCTGTAACTAAACCTTCAACATAAATACCAAACTGCTGGTTACATACGAATGCATCAATGATCTACAAATGACCGAATAAAATCTGATTTGATTCTGTAACAACTGCAAGTGCCTGCTTCTTTGCATGATGACTTCTTTTGATGCAAAGGTAATGCTTTAAGGTCAATAATCATAATTGATTAGATTTAAATGCAAGTAGTTATTATTCTAAACAACATGAATTCTCGTAATTTAGTTTTTTAGTGTGGTAATGTCACTTTATAAAGGGCTTGATTACTTTTTTTTCCAACAATGAGTATTTATAATTACCCTTTCTGCGGTAAAAATATCATTGTCGATCACCTATTGTACGTAAACATTTTAATAGATTGTAATTTATTTTAAAACCTCCCCTTTAAATATAAGAGGTAACTACAAATGGCGGGTAAATACAGAGGAGCGTTAGAAAGTAAAATATATGTGTAAAAAAAAAACAAAACTTCCCATTACCGATGTCAAAGCCAAATCAAATTATGGTCTGTAAAAATATGAAATACAACTCCAATTTGGATATTTATGTGACATGGCTGATAGTTCTGTCCACACTCAATCATGAACTGATATTTTCTCTCCTTCAGTCTTTCCCCTCCACCTGCTTCTGTCCACAATATGTTGTTTTTGACACTTCATCTGATTTTAACAGTTGCTGTTCCAGCTGGCTCAACCCAACATTCTCCATTTCTCAAATCTTCCGTTGGGTTGATTAAGTAGATCTGGATCACGTGTGGAAGCTTTTTGCTGGAAAAGAATGTGGCAATGGGAGAATATGATATAATTCATGTTTTTGGATCGCTGGGGTTTCCATAGCACCTTTATTCAATCTCCCATGGTTCCTGAGCAAATATTTGGTCTTTTATTCTTTGTCTGTATACATACAAAACTTACACAGTAACTTTTAATGAATTCTGGTCGATGCCAAAAGGTTGTAAAAAAAACAGTATGATGGTTTAAGATCACAAATAAACATACAAATAGTAGCTGTCAGAAGCAGTTACATTATGAAATTACAAATCTCACGATTGAAAATTAACAGACCTATACACACCTTAAGTGCCCATTGATACAGTTGGCTTGCAGCTTGTGCTTTGGTCCAATGTCACTGGTTTGACTGTTTGTGTGCATTTTTGATGAGATAAATAACACTGGGTGAGGACCTGTCTCTGGGATAGTTGGTAATAGTACAAGGACACTTTAAGACAAGAGTTAAACTAAGCAAGAGCACACATGCTTCTTTTTTCCCCTCATATACAGACTGCTTTATATAAAAAGTGCATGGTAATGATATACATTGAGTTGTTTAAAAGTATTATATTCTCTTTCTTTGAAGCTGTAATAAATTCGTAGTGGTGTCTTCTCATTGTAGCAGGCAAAAGTCTGTTTTTCAGGGCAGGGCCAGTGACGGTAGAGAGAGCCTGCAGCAGGATGCCCTTGGTAACATGGTCTCCTTCTCCTCCTGTGTTACCACTTCCCAGGGATTGGTACCCCGCATTCATACCAGCCCACGAATGGATGGGGTGTACGCCGGCCAATAACTCCAAATGTAACTGGCTCCTGTCTGTATGCACGATAAAATCCTGCAAAACAAACAAAGCCATTCGCTGAAATGTATCAGGAGACCCAATGCAATAAAGCGTGAGCACATCTGGCCTGACTTGGCCCTGATACCACCTACTCCTGTGTGCTGTGGACCTCCATTGTCTTTAAATAACTTTTGAACATGGGAGCCACAGTTAATTTTGAGTCAATCACAAAAATATTGAAATATTATGTGTGGACTAGGTCTAACAAGAGAGGATTTCCACTTCACATCCTAGCTTCAATCACAGCCACAACCACGTTAGACTAATTCAACTTTGAAAGAAAAACAAAGCCAGCAATTAAATAATGTTCCCTGTGGTGGATTATTTATCTCCCTATGAACTGATACGACCTGTGACGAATCATTTCTTGGAATTTGTTGTATTAACCCAAGAAGTTATGTTCTAATTAGGACAATAGTCTGCCGTAATAGAAAGCATGTGAGATTCAAGCTGAAACCCTGGTGGGACTTTAGACAAGTATTTCTTTAAACACCGTTCTGTGTTTGTATTCAGCAAAGATAAGATCAACATGGCTGGTCCACTATGAACCAGAGAACAATGGAAAAAAATATATAACAGGTTAGATAATTTGTAGAGTGTGTGTGCACAATCTGTTCTTGTTTACCTTGTGCTGAGGGCAGATTATTAGAGAGGTAGGCTGGGCCTGTCCTCCCGTCTCTGTAGGAGTCCACAAACTGACAGTGATCCTCTCCTTGGCCAAATGTATCCCCTATACTGTAAAATGGCTCTGTGGAGGGAAAAGGGAAAGGGGGTTTCATAATTAAGACATTTGCAATCACATGAAGTTGATTATCTTCTAAAAAAATCAACTTTAGCATGAAGGGACCAACAGAAAAAGATCCTGGCTGATTTTCCTGATTAGAGGTTAAGTCATACTTTACCTCTTAGCCCGTCTCCCATGAAGATCTTGTATCGCAGAGAGTTACACAAAACCACGCCCACAAACTTCCTGTACCACGTCCGTTTGACGTACTGGCTGCCCTTACAGCTGCTGTGGGCTGAGTTATACTTGAAGGTAAAGGGGACCCAGATTGGTTCTCCACCTGAGCAGCAGGGAGGAAAAGAGGAGGAGATGCATCTGGTTAAATAGTAAAATATACATGTTGGAATATGTTGTATTGGTTCTATGTTCAATATTCTTTTCTTACAGGAACTAGATGCATGGGTTTTGTCCATGCAACCAAATGCAGTTTACATCATGCAACATGTATGCACTGAACAACACTACTAATGATTTATAAAGCTCTTAATGGTTTGGGGCTGAAAAAACCATCCTGACATCTCATATTTTTTAACTACAGATCAGATCACTATCTCCAGAGTCCATGTTGAGCATGCAGCAGAAGAATTCAGTTTTTGTGCCCTACATATCTGAAGCAAGCTGACAGAAAGTTTGAGGCCTGTCTGCTCCAATTCTCAAATCTACTAAATTGAGAGTGAGATCGCCAGCTGAAAAATGAAGTTATAGATGTTATCCTGGCTGATCAGGGAGGCTGTGGTGCTCCCAGACTGACATCGTAGAAGTAATCAAGAGTGCCTCTGATGGGAAATGGTTGAGGAGTGAGATCGACACACAGTTATATTCTGTCATGTTGCTTCACAGGATGACGACTCTCTATTTAAATCTACAGCTCCAGAAGGACATTCCTCGTTGAATTAGAACGTGCAGTCGGTGTATGGACTTACCAGGTGGTCTTTCGATGAGAAGAGGATCGTCTGAAAAGAAAGAATGTGATCATTTCACAAGGGAGGAAAAGCACACAGACAGCACTGCAAAGTTTAATGTGTTCACCTGATTCTGAGCATGAAAGACTCATAATGCACATAACACAAGTGTGCATCTGCTACTCTGATTCCACTGCAGGGATGGGTTTTGAATTTGACTATCTTGCATAAAATCGCCATGACATTTTCCTTAAGTGCTTTCATATTGCAGCACAGCAGAAAATCTGACAATTTGAGGCATCTCGAAGTTTATCTCTGCAGGCGTCGACAGGATACACACCTGATTCTGTGACATAAGTGAGCGTCTCGCTGATTGGCCCTAAACCAAACACATTCTTGGCCTGCACTTTGAAGTAGTACCTGAAAGAAATCAAAGCACAGCATGAGAACCTAACGAGAGATCAAATAATGAAAAGTGTCAGCCTGTCAGTTTTGTTGTGACTGGGATAAGGTGAGGGAAATGTTAATGACTGAAGCAGATGAGTAGGCATGCTTTAGTCTGGCTGATTTAAGACTAGTCTGTTTTCTATTGGTTTGAATCCAAAGTGAGCGCAGCACAATAAAATGGCTATTTGGCTCATGTTGAAGGGAGGAGGAAAAGGGAGGGAGAGAGAGGAGGAAAAGGGTAGCGAGGGGGGAGAAAAGAGACATCTAGACAAGTGGAGATTAAAAGATAGCAGGAGAGGATAAGGGTGAAAGACAGCAAAAAGGAAAGAGGTGGAAAAAGTAAAGCTGGGGACAATGCTAAAAGAGAAAGGATAGATGGAAGGAGAGACAGTTCTCAAAAGGATATTTTCTCACCGAGAGCTGCCCTTTATGACATAAGCTTTCTCAACAAAGAGCAGTGCAAATTTGTGCAGTGAGCTCACTTTGTCTTTGGGTGGTGAAGGAATTAAAAAAAAAAAAAAATCCCATCAGATGAAAAACAACACAAGCCATTGACAACTTTAAGAAAGTGCAAACTTTTCCACCGCGGACGGCTGATGTGTTTGTGCAAGAGTTCATTCATGCAGCGCTGTCGGCAAGGTCGTACACAGTAAGTTCATGGTCTGTCAATTCATAGCCAAAAACTTTCACCACGCACGGCCACGAGGCCTGGATCCAATCACCACGGCCACGTGACAACAGTGACCAGAATACACATCAACAGAGAGAGAGAGAGAGAGAGAGAGGGAGAGAGAGGCAGCTGCACATGATGAGATGATGTAATGAAAGGAGAAATTGGAGAAGAAATTTGAGATGGTAGAAAAAAAAAAGGAAAATATGAGCCAGGATAGAAAAACAGAGAATGGGGCAGAAGATGCTACATGTGGCAAAGCTGGTCATCTGAAGCTTCAGTCAGAGCACTGCTCCTCTTCTCTCCTCTTCTAATAGAAACCTCTGTGGTGACTGCACAATCTGCAGGCCAACATACAGAATGGCCATGTTACTCGCTCCTCATTACACATTATACACACATTATAGCTCACCCGCAAGAGCTTGTATGAGTCAACCACACTAAAAAAATTCTAATGCATTTAATGATGTGATAATAATGAATTTACTTAATCCAGGACATAGCTGTGAATGTGTGCGATCAAAAAACTTCTGAGTTTGTACCCGTTGACATGAACGGACGATGCACACTGTTGCAGGAGCAAGTAATAACTTTAATGCACAAGCATTCCAAGTTGTTTATCATCAGTACTTGAGTTATGTACATTTTTGGATACAGGATTTCTGTCAGCAGGTCCCAGATGATCCAGACTTCATGTCAAAGACCATCACCGGTGGTGAGAGTTGTGCCTACTGCAGCGACCGAGTCAGAGACTTAACAACAGTGTTTGTAGTGAAAGATTCTGTAGCCTTCAAGACCGAAGAGGGCCTGTCAGGTCATGAGCTCCACCAAGAACTTTTGTTTGTTTTCACTGACATTCACTGGCATCAGTGAGGTGTCTGAGGGAGTACATTTGCTGCATGCAATCTGAACTGTGGTGTGCTGGCAACTCGCTCTCAAACATGACAACATGCCTGCTCAGAGCACAAACCCAGTAGTTTCTTGCCTGTAACAACAAAGTCATCAATCCCAATGTCACTACTTGCTGGACTTGGCTCCCTAAATCTTCTCTCTCTTCCCCAAAATAAAGTTTGGTCTTTGTGTTGTGAACAGCCAAAGTTTCAGGTCCATGGTGAAAGTCGTAAATGTGCACGTACCAGCGGTCACAAAAACACGTGTAACTCAGGTGCTGATGATGATCGAATGATGAAACTTGGAAAAATTACCCATGAAAGTTATTGCTTGCACCTGCAACATGCACATAACTGTGCAGCACTTGGTTCATGAGCAATGGAAACAGTCTTCAAAAGTTTTGATTATACCTCTTATATCTAATAAATCAGCTTTAATATTAAGATCCTTTATGCAGGAGAGACCTAGAAACATCAGATGAAACATGTACAGAGAGAGGGGCTCGGTTAGCAAGATTATTTCCATTACAGATTAATTACATGTTTCACTATAATTAATGGAGCTATTTGTTTTTACTTCTTGGGGCCCATGGAGATTTCATTAAGTCTTACTTTGTCTGACAAACATACTAGATCAATTATCTATGGTGTAAAACAAAGAAAAGATGCGAGTTCTTCCACAAGCTGGAGTCAACAAACATTTGGCATTCTCACTTGCGGAATAAACAATAACAGGCATCTAAATAAAGGTTAAAAGTTAAAAGTCTGAAATCATCCGATGTGATGACATGCTCAAGTTTTTAAGTCATTTGTATTTCATTCCGTTTGTCTAACGAGCAGCGAAACTTGCGGCTTCGAGGAAAGTTCCCCACATGTGAGCGTACATATGTGCGCTTGTGTTTAGGCCTGTGGTAGCTCAGTGTGTCCGTGAGCCAAAGGAGCCTCCAGCATGGGAAATACCAACAGTGTCTCATAAACCATCCCAGGATCAACCGTAACCACAGGAGACGTGCTATCGTGGATACAAACTGGTTGCCAGGGAGGGAAACCCACTTTGCCGACTCCTGGAAAACTTTCTCTGGTCACGCAGCTCTGCTGTTTGTGTTCAGCAGCAGGTGTTTGGTTTCCTGCAGCTCCTGGATGAGGCACCTGTCATAACACCTCAGGCAGATTCATGCTTTTTCCAGCAAAAAAAGAGATACTTTTGTTCCTGATGAAATGACACATCTGAAACCGTTTTTTGCTGGATAATAGTTAGATTACTCACTAAGAAAAATGCATTAATAATTTTCATGGAGGACCAGATGGGGGGACGGTCACATTGGGACTTTTTAGACAGTTTTTGGTTGGTTATAAATTGCAGGAGTATTAAAAGATCTGTGAAGTCTCTCATTGACTTTTTATTATGCTAGCAGTTTCACCTCTGTGACTGACATTTATCCATCTCTCTTCTGATGCATGCCAGTGCTTCATCAACATATTTTTATAGTTGACATAATCTAATATGTATCACATATCAACTCAATCATAACTAAACAAACATGTACCTTTTTAAATCCATTAGTCCCACATCAAATTGATCAAACAGTGCAGTGCATTGGCTAAGAAGCTTTAGCACTCAAAAATGCTGACCTGCATCATTCACACTTAATGCACACTGGGAAGTGGAGGAAGAGTTAGTTTTGGGTAAGAACATGTTTCCTTTTCTCTTGAGTCCACGCGTGCTGAGAGCTATTTCCATGCATTTATTTTGAAAACCATGACCTGTGTCTCATGTGACAGGGTTGTGGAAACGAGCTCTAATAACTGAAACAGATCGAGCTGACCATATTTATCTTTAAATGTCAGATAATATGCACCACATTTACGTTCCACTGAATTTTCTAAAATCTCAACAGAGTTTTTACACCATTTCACATCTTAGTGCAAATTCAAATTTTTTTTTTCAACCTGCCTCCATTTTGCCAAACCGGCTGACTTCAGGAGAGTTTCCTAAATTTCGTATACAAACTTCACAGTATCAGTATCCAGATCACACTCTGCTCTAATCAATGTCAGCCTGGTTTTATAACATATTCCCACATAAACATGGGATAAGACCAACAGACACAAAGGCATAAATGAGCCCATACATAAACATCCAGACAAGATGTGTATTCTGTGCATTGTGTAATGATGGGATAATGATACAAACACTACCCAACAGAAATAAACACTTCAGAATCACAGCCAAGCACCTGCACCCAAGGCGGCATCCTGAACACAAACATCACATGTAGGTCAGACTGAGGGATTTTGCAACCGAGCAAATGTTTGTTTGGGGGTTCGATTTCTTGTTTTCATTGACTCCCATCCGTGAGATGATGCTATGAATCACTGAACCTGTAAGCACTGTGAATATGTTCCCATCAAACTCTTTCCGACTGTGTGTATAGTATGCATGCATGCGCGATGATATAAACACACACCAGGTGGTTTTATGTTACCTAGAGTTGGGTTTGAGATTCTCCACAGGCAGGTGCGTCCCGCTGGAGGATCGAGAGGACCATCTGTTGTTTAGGACATCATCATATGAAGCACTGTGAACCATGTAGCCTGCAGGGGAAAACGCAAAATATATGGCAAAGCTCATTGGTTGTAAGAGAAAGCTCAAATCAGATTCACTGTAATTGTTATACGGCAGATATACATTATGAGTGTGTCAAGTTTTAATTGAAACATAACATCAGATTCAAGAATAATTGACATTTTGAGACTCACAAGAGTTTGATGTGACAATCAACACCACTATTATGTCTGCAGGGTAAATATAAAGCAGCTGTTAGCTTAGCTTAGCATAAAACTAGAGACAAAACAACAAAGCTAGCCTGGATCTATTAAAGGGAAACAAATCTGACCAACAGCACTTCTATAGCCTGTGAAACTTTTGTGCTTCACCAATTTTGGACCATTACACTGTCAGCATTTAATATTTTTTTCTGTAGGTGGTTTCCTGTAAACATTTAACTGTAACTGTAGCAGCATTTTTCCTAAAATCGTACTGACTGTCCCTCAACCTGCTCATCTCTCTGTCTGTTTTCTTCTTCTTCTTCTTCTTCTTCTCAGTCACACAGGCTAATCCCTAGAATCCGGGAAGCAACCTCAGGTCAAGCTGATCTTCATCACTCACTTTATAACTATGAAGACCAGCTTTGCCGCACGTCAAACCAACAAATTTTCTGTTAGACTTTTGAGTTTAAGTTTCCATTTTCACTGGAGCCACACCAACACAGCTGGCTGCTGGAGAAGAGGGAAATACTACCTATTTTGTTTTTCTTCCTTTGGTTTTTTATTTCTTCTCCATTCTTTATTGTCAAATGAATGGTTTGAAGGAGCAGTATTTCTACTCTTGCCTTTGCCATCTAAGTCTGTACTCTATCTTTGCCTGCTTAAGGGCTAAATGTAATAAATGTTTCCCGCGGAGTTTGCCAGTTGGGCCAAATACAACATGTATAATACTCAATGAATAATGTGTAGGTTTTGCCCAGAACCTCTATACAAAAAGGTTCTCATAATGGGACCAGAGGTTGTGTTCAGGTAAAAACTCAAAGCAAAGTCCCTCATCTCTCGAGTCCACTTCACTGCAGCTGTTTCCCTCCACTTGTTTTGAAAGCCGTGACCCATAACTCGTAAGACATGGTTGTGCAAACACGCCCTAATAACTAAAACAGCGCCTTGTGATCGTATCTGCATGTGTGAACCGTACCTGCAAATGTGTGTGTATCCAATAATGTCTGCTGTGTTTATGATATATGTCTTTGCAGCAATACAATACAGACTTGTAAGGGAATTCACTCCAACATCTATAGAACTTTAAGTTCATAGAGTTTGAATCAATTCATCTTTGATATCATACAGGACGGTGCAAAAACATACATCAACATCACAACCCTGGGAAGAATTTGGTGTCTGGAATGCAACCTGGTATGCAAGATAAAAGAAAATCCCAGAGAAAGTATTTGAAGTGGAGGAAAAATCACGATAAGGTGCAAGAATGTCCATGTGAATTAGGGACAAAAATGCTTAAGGGGTTATAAAGAAAGTGCCTTGAGCAGAGAAGAAACACTGTGAACAACAGATGGAAAGAAGGAGAGGAATAAAACACCAGACTCAGTACAGACCATCTATCTGTTTTACACATCAGAGGACGAACGAGCCCACAGCATGACCAGGAGCTTGTGTTTTCCTGCCAAAGACAATATACTGCCTCTCAAGCTGGCCAGACTGCTCGCAGATAGTCCACCACGTCTCACACACTGAGCTGATATCTCTTCTTTTATCCCTTTTTTTTCCATGTGATATCTCAGACACATGGAGGAAAACTCAGAGGTCAGTGACCTCATTAAATGTGTTGAATACAGTCTGTTTTTTTCATGATTTATTTACAATAAACTGCTGGTTTAAGTTCCTAAAATCTGTTTCAGGAGGGGTACTTGTAACATGTTAAAGTTATATCTTAAATCAAAACAGATGAACAGTTCTTGATACTAAAAGCTGGAAAAACATTTGAATTCCCTTCATTTTTTTGTGTGTAATCTGGGAAAATCTAAACTTTTCAAACAGGATACATATATGTGTAAACATTTTCTTACCTGACACCATGTCATCCTTAAGTGGGCGGGCCCAGTCCAAGATGATGAATGAGTGGCAGCCCTCCATGGCGACCACGGTGAAGTTATGAGGCTTGTTCTTAGGAGGCTGTTTCTGATCGGCTGCCTCCTTCGTTATCAGGTCTTCCAGGATGTCGACCTGAAGATACTCCAGAGCCTCCGTCAAGGAGCAAGGAGCCCCTGGGTCTTTGCGGATGTAGTTCACATAGGGAGCTAACAGCAGGAAAAATTGAGGGAAAAGAATCAGGTTATTTATTTTTAACTGCATGATTTCCAAGGCAGCTAGACAACTTTCCTAGACTGCTTTTCCAGGTCATGCTATTTTAAATTTGTAAATCCTATTAAGCCATTTTGACATAAATTTTGGATCGTTGTTGGTCATTTTTTATAGAGGGAATCCAAAATTAGTCGAGTCACTCATGTGACTATCCTCTATCTTTCCACTGTTTCCTCTCCTTCTCTCTCTCTGTCTTTTTCTAGACGTTTTCCAGTCAGCTGGACCCACAGCTGTGAATACTTCAGATATCTCACAACTCCTATTCTGACTGGGATTTGGAGGGAACCGCTGGAGCCTGGAGTCACTCCCACCACCCCAGATGATGGAGTCTCCACACAGTCCAAGAGTCTAACACGTGTCAGTATCTACACATCAACACACACTCAGCAAGGCTGTGCGGGTTTAGGCTGTTACAAGCTTCCAGTGTATGTGTATATGCAGTCATATGGCTTATGTATTATGCATTTATGCACTAAAATATTTGATCTGAGCAGATTTATTTGTCTCTCTATACACAGAGTGCTTGTAAGGCCGTGTGTCTGTACAGAATCCATATGTTCCAGATCTGTGCAGGCTCATGAACACAGAAGATCCAGATGTTTTGCTATTGCATGTGTTCATTTTTGAATCCTCCCTGCTGAGAGAGACAATGTCTTCTTTTGCTTGTTGAGACACCAAATCCAAAAACAGATGAAAACTGCCTTGTGTGAGCCTGACATGGATCAAATGTCACTAAAAACCAGCTTTGGGACAATTTACATAATGTCAACTCTAATTACAGTCAAAGAGAGGCAGACGTTAGCATTCTGCAAACATCCTGAACTACTCTTTCAGAAACAAATGCTTTCCACACCAATATGGCAAACTCCCTCCATCTGGATTTTACTGTAAAACAGATTCACACAACTGCTAAGAATTCTGGTTAATACTTTTTGTCCCACGTCAGCCGCGGGCCAGGATCATTCAAACCGAACCATGCCTCGACAGATAAAGAGACGAAAGGGGAAGTCTCTGTTAGACAGCTCATGCAATGCATGTCAGCAGACAGGCACGCGGCTGAAGTCGACCTTAAATATATTAAACTAATAAACAGGAGAGAGGATGTCTCCACATTGAGCCAACGCAGCCCTCTCTCTGCTGAGGTCAGCACAATCAATGTTTATGATTTCCACTGCTTTCCCGCTCTCGCCTGTTTTTATCTCTGGGTGAGTAATGGCTTTCAGATGGCTCTAAGTGAGGCGTGATATCATAAGATAGCTGTTGTTTACCAAGATTAATGGTGTCCAGAATAAGTCTCAGACTGTTGCACTGTTGCTTCTCCAGCAGATGATACTGATATTGCTCTGAAACGGTTTTTGATAAATACAACAGAAGAGACAGTGACAAGTTGCTTTTAACTTGTCAAGAAATGATGTTGATGCCATAACTTAAGGTTTTAGCCTCACTGTCAGACTTGAAACAGGTGCAAGTTGAAACTAATGATGGTCATTTCTCATTTCCAGAGTGACGACTGTTGATTCTTACTGGCCAGAATATGTCCATTATTTTGTGACATCACCAATTTTACATGTCAAAGTCAATTTACCTTGACTGTAATTAACTTTGTCATGTCTGAAATAATACCTTTTGGATCAACTGTTAGGTATCTTGGCTTGAGTTGCATTATGGGAGGTGTAGTGTCCAGTGTTGCTGAAACTTAATGGGTCATAAGGAATAAAAATTGTGATATTTCAGCTGCTTCTACATTGATTTTGGCTATAGTTTTCATAATCTCATTCACAATGGTATAAAAGGTGCAGTATTAGAAATATTATCATCTAATATTCGTTGATAAAACTCATTTTAGCTGTTACTAGCAACAGCTTCTCTAACTTAGGCCAAAGTCAGTATCATCTGCTGGAGAAGCAATAGTGGAAAAATATGTGACTTATTCTTGCATGCTAAAAGAAACTGTAAACATTTTACAGCTATTTGTGAAATAATCCACTGTGACTGGTACGGTTATGAAAAATAACTTTGTTCAGCGCAGCACTATATGAGGCTTGTTGTCTGATATTGTGGGATATACTTTGATAACCCCTGAATAGATAATAGAATATCCCTTGTTTGATCTGAGACTTTATTTATCACTATAAAACCTTTGCAAAGGTAAGTTTGTACCAGG
Organism: Acanthurus leucopareius; assembly: GCA_029814765.1. Lineage (NCBI taxonomy): Eukaryota > Metazoa > Chordata > Actinopteri > Acanthuriformes > Acanthuridae > Acanthurus > Acanthurus leucopareius. The sequence continues at coordinate 14,150,293 of JAQMCX010000023.1, read as the reverse complement.
GTTCCTCGTCACGGTCAATGTTCCTTTTAATACAGTCTTTGGTTACAGTATAGCTACAGCCAAAAACATGACAAAGAAATATTGATTGGACCTCTGACATCATGTAGTTTTAAGAAAAACTGGAGTCAAGTAAAGACTACTTTTATTTCTGTCAAGAGGATATTGTGGTTTGTTTGTGCAACCAGATGATGTTATAGGGTATGAGAGGCCAAAGTAAGCACACAGGAACACTAAAAAGAAAGCAGGGAGGTGAAGGTTACTGGGATCAAGTCTGGAGACTCTGAACTATGTGTCCTTAGTGAACCTTGGTACTATGATTCCATTAGAGAGAGATGGGACCAGTTTTAAATGAATGACTAGAGTCACTCACTTTTTCAACAGGTTGATAAATACATTAAATCATATATAGATTTCACAAATTAGAAATCAAGTGCTTTGCTGTTTGACCCTCAGTTTGCATTGGACCCTATCTTCACTGCAGCGACAGCTGATACGAATGAGGGGGAAGACATCCCTACACTACAGGCAAAGTTTTTATGTATTTTTCTCAATGAATACTCCAAAATCTGATAGGGTCATATATCTTAAGATTATTGCCAAGAAAGCCATGATTAAAGGGACAAAATTTATTACTCTATGGAACAAAACAGAAAGTCCAGGCTATCATTATTTACAGCAAAGAGAGATGAACACACCTGCCTGCACACTCACCAACACAGACACAAAAAACACATAATACTCAGAAGCCAAGCCTGCATGCTCAATCATGCTCTCTGGCTTTCATCGTGGGATGTGTATGCTTTTTATTATTCATGTCAAATAAAGATAATATGCATTATCTTATGGAATGAAGAGTTGTATAAAATCACAGAAACCAATAAAAAGGTAAAATCCTCTACTTTTTTGGATAAGTAATAGAGGAAGGAAGGGTTTTAATACATCTAAAGTATTAAATTTTATATCTAAGATGAGAGAATGTGATATAAAAATCTAAAATCCGAGTTCAGAGCTCCATAGAAAATTCAAAGCACATCTCTGGAAGGGAAACTAACAATAAAGTATGACTCGCTCTTTGAGAAGTGTTGGAAGAAAGATGATTTTTCATACAATGAGTAAAGGTACAGCTTACTGTTTATCTGCCTGAGGGGGGTTAAAGTTCCTTTTGAGAGATCTATTACGCTTTTATGGAAATGTGATATCACACCTGACAAGTAGGAACCGCACAATAAACTCTAGGCTAGACTCTGGGCTCTAGGCTATAAAAAATTACATTAATTTTTACACCAAACAGATGAGGAGAGAAGTGCATTTGTGCAAAAGTCATTACACATGAGCATACACTTGTTGACAGACACACACTTATTTCTGTCTTTGAGTACCTGTGAATCGCTTCTTTCCACTGAGGTCATACTCAGATGAGGGGCCTCTGTTGGCAGGTCTGATTTCTGGCTTGGGAGTGGGGATCTCAGCGGCGGTTGTGGTGGTGGTAGTTGTGGTGGTGGTTGTAGGTGGCAGGGTGGTCTGGACAAAAAACTCATCTGGCAACAACACATGGATCAGTGAGGTTTGGATTTAAACAGATTTAAAACATTTGCACCCCTAATCAGCTCCATGTTGCATGTTTCATTAAAACTTTTGTAATTAGGACCATGATCTGTGTAATAACACTGTGAAAGTGATTTCATTAAATGTAGACAGATGTATCAGCTCACTTTGAAATAACCCTTCTTCCCCCTTAAACACCCAAAGCTGCTTTGCTACCCGTATTTTCCATTTGATGGAGCCTTGAAGACAACAACCGTTTAACACATCTCCAAGGCTGACAAATGTAAAGGGATTTAGAGGATGAAATTAAATTAGCTCCATCCTCTTTTATTGCTGTTTTTTTCCCCTCTGCAACATCAGTGGACCTTGGCATTACATCATGGTCAGCACACATGCAACCAGCTTTGAGCCATGAAACGCTGAGAAAATAATTTAACGCTCAATATGTCTTTTCTAGCAAAACCCATAGAAAGAACATAAGAAATCCTTCCCACATGCAACAGATTCCTACACTGATCCAAACACCTGTAGAAAAATTTCATAGTGCAAAGACTAACATCAACCAAACACTGCAGTTTCCCATTCCCATTCAGCAGTTTGGCTAAAGCCAGACTTCCCCTCTCATATTCCAAAGTTATTTCAAAAACAGCAAATACACTGCATCAAATCATAAGCTTGGGCATTCACTTCAGCATGGTTATACAGTTCAGATGGACAATGGGTCCAGTTTTTGGAATAAAAATGATGAAAAACAGTCCATTATGGAAAATATCCAAAAACCAAAGCAGTGAGCCAAAACCAAGCCAAACACAGTTACAAGAAGAGAAACAAAGTGAAGACCACAGGCAAGGAAAAGAGGAGGAGGCAGGAAGAGCTTGCAAACAACCAATGACAGATAGACGGACAGTAAACAAACATTGCGCCACAAAGTCAACAAACAATGTGCATATAGTGTGTTTGAGTGCATCCAGCCCAGTGGTGATAGGTCGGTCCAAAGCCAAACTCAGCCGATACCTTTCTTAAGAGCTAAAGCATCAGGCACCATGTTCACTGTAACCATGTGGTCCATTTCCATTCCTGAGGTCTCCTCTGTCAGAGAAGTAGAACAAGCTGTAGCATCAATCTCACATGACCATGAACACATTTCTGAGCTGGAATACACGCAAAAATACATTCACACACACACAGATACACAAACATTATAAGCAAATCTCCTTGGTGTGAATAATTGATATTACTGTGAAATATCTTCCCTACTGTCTGAGTTTGCAGTGTGTTTGAGGCTGTGCATGCTGCTGCTGCACTAATGATGCATATTATGTCGTACACAGTTGGTGATAGATTAATATCATAGAATCTTGTTGCATTGGGAAAATGTATTTATTATAATAAGTATACTTTATGTCATCATAACAAGACAATTATTTGAGTATTTTATGCTACAATGTGAGATATCATGAGATGCTGTTTGTATCAGTATCGGTATGGTTCTTTCTTAAATAGCTCAGCAAAGTAAAAGAAATATTTTTGGGATCCTCACTCTGAAATAATGTTATGCTCATGGGTTTGGGGGTTATTTAAGGCCTTCAAATCTAATTGCATCAAATTGGTTTTGCTCAATTTTTGTCCAATTTCCCTTCATGTGCGCAATAAAAACTACAATACCAGTGCCTTGTGTGTTCGTGCATGTGAGTAAGTATGTTTCATTCATTGTCTTTGTGTGGTAAAACAGTGTGCGACTGACAGCGCACAGTGCGTTCAAACCAGCAGCACTCTGACCACAGCCGAGCCCCAGATGTGGAGACTCACATGTGGTTCCTGTGGTCTCACATAGACACACAGATAGACACACATACACACTGACCAGATCAAAAACATTATGGCACACACAGAGTGTATAGAGTTATAGCACTCTGTGGTTACAGACAGGAAACACTCATGGCCTTGGCCTGGATGTATATGACAAACAATACAACCGAGGGATTTAGTGAAGCTTTTATATATATATGTTAACTATTCTGGTCCTAAAATGTTTTGTTAAACTTGACTTAAATTCTGGAGAAAAGCTGCATATTAAATAACATTACAAGTAAGAGCATCGCAGCATTTTGTAATAATTTAGCAAAAATCTGTATTAAGATCAACCTTTTAAAATGCAGTCAGTGTTCTATGATGAATTTTAAGTACTAATGTGTTCCTCAGAGACTCACCTTCTGGATAACAGTCCAATATTCCCTCTGGGTCCAACATTGGATACCCATATTCATCTGTTCTGGAGTAGGTTCCTGGTGGACAGGTTGGGAATGGCAGTGCAGTGCTTGACTCCTCTATGTACCATTCTGTTGTGGTGGGTTCAGGTGTTGTTGTAGGAGCCAAAGTGGTTGTGGTGGTGGTGGTAGTAGTGGTGGTGGTGGTGGTGGTCCTGAGGTGAGGAAGGTCCAGGCCAAGTACAGGTTTCCCTCCAATCATGAGGACTTTGTCTTTGGGGTTAACCACAGGCTGGCTATCCCGTCCATGGCCGAACAGAGCCATGCCTTCCTGGTTTACCAAGGGACTGCCCATGAGGTCTGGTGGGTAATGGAGAAAGGAGAAGAGGAAACAGAATACTCATGAATTTGTCTTGAACAGTAAATTTACAATGAAACGTGCTTTGTTCATATGCATGTTCAAGCTGTTTACTGTATCTTTAATGCCGTGTAAGATTGACTGGAGCTTATCACCAAAAATTGTGCGTCCATCCTCTCCAAGTACCACTCTCTTGGGTTTGCCCTGGGAGTCCTGGAGAACTTGTCCATCCTGGTTCATAAGAACCCCCTGCTCCAGGTCTACCAGCTGCAGGAACAAAAAGGTTTTCCAAATCTATTAAGTGTCGATACTAAAAGATGAAAACTTTTACCTCATCCTGACTAGGAGATCTAGTAAAATCTTTCTCCTGTTCAATACTCTTCCTGTTTGTTCTGTCAAGAGTCAGGGGGGAAAATTGATCTGTAACGTTTCAAAGATAGTTTACAAGGATGAATCAACATTGAAAGTATTCACTGATATGCACGTTTTTAGCAAAATGACTTAAGAATAATATTCTTCAAAGTGAAATATTGCATCTATGGTTACAATCCTTTAACATAGTTACCCATTTGGTTCCATCAGGTCCAGTGATAGACCTTTGACCAACGGCCTTGCTGACTCCTTGGGACAAAGAAGAGTCTTTGTCATTTGTAGCTGTCAGGTTGGGTCGTCCATTTTTACCTGATGATTAGATGATTCAAGCAATTATTTGGTTAATGAATAATTCACTGATTGCAAACTCATTGACTGCGTTATCTTTCATTTAGCTTTTTGCTTAGCAAGCTAATTCTTGCAGCTTTTGAATAATACAATGCTTGGCAGTGGTTGTAGCTTTTATTCACATGTACTGCAGCAATGGCATTACCATTTCCATTGGCAGGCTTGAGTTGTCCCCCGTTGGTAGGTTTTCCTCTGAGGATGGGATAGCGAGACCTACCACCCTGGCCCCTGAAGCTGTCTCTAGATGATGATGATGATGAGGATGCTGAAGATGATGATGTGGACTGGGAGTTGCCTCCAATTATTCCCCCTGTCTTCGTTACAGTAGTGCCACTGCCAGCATCACGATCTGATGTCAAAGCTGGCTGAGGCAAATTTGAGGAAGAAGACAAATCAGATGATGATGATGAAGAATCAGATGTTGAAGAACCCAGTCTTGAGTTCTGTGCTGGTTGTGGTCTGATGGGAAGCCTAGATCCACCAAACTGCCTGTTAGCAAGCAGAGGAGAGCGTACCCTCCCATTCGCTCCTACACCAGGACGACGATAAAGCGGAGTTATTCCAGATGTTGAGCCAGGTCTTGTCCTAGAGGAAGAATCCACACTTTGATTGTCTTCTCCATTTCTGTGAGGATAGATGGAAGTTAAAGGATTCTTTTGGGCTGCTGTGGGTTCTTCAACATTATCATTTTTTCCACCATTATCTCTACTCCTCTCGTCAAGATAATCCTTTTTATGATTGTTAACACCTAAGTCTTCACTTGAGGAATGACGGGATTCAGAGTTTGAAGAGGATGAGGTAGTTGGGTTTCTAGTATCACTAGATGCTGGATTTTGATTGGTCAAAGAAGGCTTAACTGAACCTGTTCCCATCCCATTTTTTAGTAAGTCATGAGTGGAAGGTTTCCTCAGATCTTCACTAGTCTCCTGTATCCTGGACACACCAGCAGCACCTGTGGCTCCTGATACCCTTGTGGGTGTCCCCCTCAAGATGGATGTGCCAGGCCCAGTGGAAGATGAAGTCCTTGTTGTGGGAGTCCTACCAGATGATGACACTCTAGTCCCTGAACCAAATCTGCCTGGGTAACGACTAGCTAGCCAAGGGAACCTCTCAGCTAATGAGGGGCTAATTCTGGTACGAGAACCTATACTTCTTTCATTACCGCTCTCCTTTCTTTCCTCCTCCTCTGCTCTCTCGTCCTCCGTTGGTTGTGGTTTAGAGTTTGAAGGGGACTCTTCAACTTTTCTTACTTCTGCATCTGTGTTTTTGTGATAACTGTTATCATTTCCCTCCCTGACTGTAGAGCCTCGCTCAGGTGATGTGCGTGAGCTCTCTGTGTTGTGTGAAGTTGCAGAGCTGTGAGATCCTCTGTGTGAAGTTGACTGAGAGACGCCTGATGTGTCTTGGTGGCTTGAACTGCTTTGTGAAGTGGATGAACCTTGAGACCTTGACTCTAATGTGGACTGTGACTTGTCAAAATTATAAGGATCTGATGTTGCGTGGCTGTGGGTTCCACTTTGTGAAGGGGACCTTGATGTTTCAGAATTGAGAGTATGTGATGTTCTGTGGTTTTGAGCCCTGTCTGATGAAGTGGACTGTGATGCTGTTGGATTACGTGTGTTTGATGTCGCTTGGTTGGAATTTCTGCTCGGTAAATTTGACTGTGAGGTGACGGCAGGTTTGTAACCATTTCGAGTTGAATTCCCTCTGAACAAAACTCCTGGATACCTTCTATTGTAACCATATCTAGAACCAAACCCAGACCCATTGGTGCGACCTGCTGGTGATGAACTTCTTCCTGCAGATGTGGACTCAGTCTGTTGTGAACCTGTCTCTTTTGCATCGGTTGTAGAGGGTTTTGAGTGTGTTATGCTGGGTTTATCGTAGGTGTTTTTGCTCTCTGGGTATGTGGAAGCTACATAATCCTTTCTACTGGCCGCTGACTCTTGAATATGTGATGATGATGATGAAGTAGAGGGAGAAGAAGATGAGGAGGAATCAGAAGATGATGAGGAAGTGGAGGAGGTGCCAGAAGAAGAAGAAGAAGAGGTAGCTGAGGAGGAGGAAACAGTCTTGGATACTGGTTTTTGATGGACTCTGATCTTAATGGGCCTTCGGGGTGGTAGATTGGGATTAGTGGGCAGTTTAGTTGGGGAGGGGGTCAGAACTTTGAGGCTGGGGGTCTCAGTAGTGAGTAATTGATCATCATATTCCACTTCATCCTCAGATTCAAGGGAAACATCATTGTCTGGTTCTCTTGGCTCAGTGACAACCTCCATGGTTGTAGTCTCTTCTTCTGGAGGAGGTGTTGTGGGTTCCTTCTCTTCCTCTTCCTCTTCATCTTCTCTATCTTGAGTTCTTCCTCTGGAGGAGCCTCTGTTCAGTGTGTTCCTCACTGAGCCCCTTACAGATGAGAAGATGCTGTGATACGAGCGTGTCTGGGAAAGTGGCCGTACACGCCTGTTGACAGGTGCTGCAGGGCGTTGCTGGGGGGGTGTGGTTGGTTCTTCTGTCACCTCAGGGTACTCAGATTCATCATGGTCTGTATCCTGTTTAGAAGGAGTGTGGCTGGTTCTGGGGCTATCCTTTCTTTTTGAGAACGATGAAGCGGAGCTGCTGGCTGGCAGTAGAGAAAAATTTTCATGAATTAAGGATTTATCAAATTTTCAAGCATACACACACACACACATGCTGCGTAGAGTCAAATGTACTTACATCCTGGCATGGCAACACTGAAGGCTTTGCTCTGCGGTCCCTGTCCCCTCCTGTTGGTTGCTCTGATCTTAAATATGTACCGCTCACCCGGTGTAAGGCCATCTACGGTGGCCGAGGTGGTGCTGCTACGGTAGGTCACGGTTTTCATTCCAAACGGCTTCATCGCAGGAGCATAAGACAGGATGTACTCTGTGTAGAGGGAGAGCATGAACAACTGTAAAGAGATGTCATAAGACCATTCAAAAGAAAATCTCATGGCTAAATTCAAAACAGCATACACATTTCTCTGCCTTTTTTCAACAAGTATATATATCAATGTTATGCAGCATTTTCAGATTTAAGACGCCTGTTCTTATGCTCATCAAAATTCGCAAGGACCCATCGTACTGTTATTTTAGGACTCCCCTTAGTCAAAACAATGGTTAGCTTAGCAAGCTAACATATGCACTAATTCCATTTCAGAAGATGCACCCACACCCAATGTTTTCTATTCATATATTTAGAGGCAGTGCAAGAAGATTTTCTGTGCTGTCACGAAAGAAAAATAAACAAACTTAGTATTTTTCTTTTTGATAATTACAATTTTGATTAAATAAATCCACATGTCGAGCATTAAAGTTTTCTATACAGATTTCTTGGCAAAAAATTTTTTGCTCAGCTTGGCATTAATCCTTCCTGGTTGTACCTCTTATTCTCCCATTAGGTTCTTCAGGAGGATCCCATGTTGCTGTTACAGCAGTTCCTTTGCCACGTAATGGCTTGACCTCAAAGTTTTCTGGTGGCCCAGAGGGTGCTAGCAAGTGAGAAGAACACAAGTCAATGGAAAGACAGACAGTAGTCAAAGGAGGAGTGGGAGGACAGAAACCAGAAGCAGCCTACAGGGAACATGGTGAGGAAATTGCTACTTAAAGCATGTAAAAACAGTGGGGACATTTATGCCAGGGCGCTTCAACCGAGAGAAGTTCTGCTGCCATACATTGTCAAGAACCTCCCCTTGAGATCGTGTATGAAACTGCAGATGTAAGTCTCAACTGTGAGCCAGGCAGTAAATACCAACATTCCAATGAACTCCAGCTCAGGAGCTGCTAAAGTACAGTATAAAAGCTGCAATCCTGACAGAGCTGCAGCCAAAGCTTGAATCAAATATCAAATTGGAGAAAAAGGCAGTGCATGTGATGAAGTGTGGTCGGAGGAAACAAAGAGAAAAGAGTTAACAGACATGGTTATGCAAGACTGAAATATTTTCAGCAGGAATAAATTCCTTTTTTGATGTAAAATGCAGGACTCTGGCTCTCTATGGCTGTTGTCCTGAAAAAGAAATCACTATTCATTACTTTCTCTAATTATATAAGCAATCCTCAGCAGGCAGTGACTGTACATACCTGACTCAGGGGTCCTCTGGAAGACGGAGACGCTCCACTTCCCTTGATTTTCTCCTTTAGATATTCTAACAGAGAACTCATACATGCTGTCAGCTGTCAGGGTGTCAATCATCATTCTCCTCTGGGTGCTGTCCTTGTATTCCCAGCGTGCTGATTCACCTTTTTCCCTGTACCTAATTGTGTAGGATCTGGGTTGAGAGAAAATAAGGATATTTTATTCCAGTAGAGTAAGTTAGCATCTCTTTTTCACTCCGTCTTTGTCATTTATTTACTTTCTTTGCTTTTATGTTTAATATAAAACACACACTCTAACAGAATCCCACCTGGATTCTCCAGGAGTGACCTTCCCCAACTCAACGGCAGGGTCAACCCAGGAGATGAGGACTGACTGTGGGGACATGACCCTGACACTGATGTCTTTGGCTTCGTACTCTGGTGGCTCTGGACAACACACACAGACACGCACAAGAACATAGAGACAAAAATGTCTAGCTCCAAATTAATACAAAAAGATAATTGAATCTGGTTATACATGTTATACGTCAGTCTTCACTTTATATTGGTTTACACTTTACATGTTTTTAATGAGCTTTTTTGGAGATATTTACAACAGGAAAAAGATGTGTAGTCAATGTTCAGAGAAACACTGGCTTCCTTTGCAAACCTGCAGGTACCTGGTGTGGTTGTTTTGGTGACTGGTCTGTTAGCCGGTGCGCTCTGGCCCTGGGCTTTCTGTGCCTGCAGTGACACCACATGAACGGACTCAGATGCTATGAATAGAAAGGGATACCAGGCACGGCCAGGGTTTACACTATGGACACTAAAGATAGTACAAACAAAATTTATACATTTAGCTAAATTTTATTGAGAAATTTAAAAGGACAATCACACTATTTGATGTTCAGCATGCAGTCTGGAGGCTGCCAGTCTTCTCAGCATCATATTTTACTGGAACTTAAGGCTTTTGCTGTTTAATCTAGATCGTTAGGAGAAAGAATTGTGGGTCTGCTTACTTAGCTTCTGCGTGTTTCGGTTTCTCTGGTCAGATTGTAGCTTGGTGTTGTGTTGGCGTCTCCTCTCCAGTAAGGGAGCTCCAGCCAAAAATCTCTCAGGCTGCCTGGGACCTGAGGAGGACTGTGGGGCCCTTCTGTGCGTCCTGGTAATGGATCGGTGAGCTGTCCTGTCCACCCTGGTAGCTCTCTGAACAGAGGGCTGATTTCTGGCAGCAGTTTGTGGAGGCCTGACTGGACCTGTTTGTGGATGATAACGGAGGAGAGAAGTCAGAGTGTACCAGAGTTCATCTAAACTTAATAACCTTGGAGTTCATTAATAATCTGAGCTCTGTGCTGGATTTTCCTTTTTTTTTGCTTTTTGGGCCCTGCTGAAACTAACTGCCATAAAAAAAAAATTTTGATTCCACTCAAGACACATCTGCTTTGTGATAAACACATAATATCATGTCACTTTTATCCAACAGTGAAAGTCGACATGCCTGGGACATGCCGTGAGCTGCACCATGTCACCTGTCATCTGCTCCAACTTCTGCTGTCCTTCTTTGTGCTTTAATCCTACCAGAACCATGACTCCATCCTGGATAATGACTCAGACATTGACTCAGACAGCCAGACACTCCAATCCAACTCATCTGGCTGCAGAGCTGAGCGATAGCACTGGCAGTGTCACAAGAAACTCCTCTGTTCCTTTTGCTCTGTCCTTTTCTGTCCTTTTCTTTCTTTCTTTCTTTCTTTCTTTCTTTCTTTCTTTCCTCCCTCTATCTCTCATTTATCCATTCTTCATAATCACTGTCAGATGAGAGGGATCTGCCCTGTTTCCCATAAGGATAGCTATGCACAGCTGGGTGAGTACTGACAAGTCAGATGATGTAACAAAGTAGATTTCATAAAATTCAAAGTGGTTATAAGGACAAGAAGTTCTATGAGGTTGGGCTTCCCTACAAATGTGAAAGGAAGGGCAGCTGAAAATAGTCTTTTACAGAAGGACACTTTACCCATAAGTTTTGTTTATCTATGGCTTGAAAAGTGAGTGTCTGTGCAGATGGACTGCCACCATAACATTTGTGTGTGTTTTTACAAAACAAGGATCGGGCAAAGAGGATGTAAGGAGGATTTATAAGAGCTGACCAGAAAAGCTCCCAGGAAGAAAGAAGAAGTTTGTGTCAGCAAGACTTGAAGATTTGGACTTCCACTTGTGTCTCAAGTCTCTCTCCTTCCCCACATCCTGCCAGCACAGCTGACTAGACTCGTCCCCTTTGGATCGAGACAGTTGGCTGCTCGGTAATGAACAACTGTCTTTGCTTTTCTCTCAGCTTGTGTTCAGCTTTTCTCTCCAAGATTCTTTTGCACCAGTACAAGTGTCTTGGATAATCTGTTCTGTGCATCTTGTTTGTCTGCCAACATGAAAGCAAACTGTTTTGTATTTTGTATTTACAAAATTTATGACTTGTTTCATGTCACTTACTACAAATCACATTTTTTTTTTGTCAACAGTTTCCTATGTTGTTTGCTTGTAAGTATACAATCTCGTTGTAGGAAATTAGATATAGAGTTAAAGTTTTGAAAGCTAACTGCTGCTGAAAAAAATAGTTTCTTGACTGTTATTGATTTCCACTTATTTTGAAATATCACATAAATTATCAGTGAAAGTCACAGCATATGTTACCACTGTGTGCTGAATGTATTTGAAAACACAGACTGATTTAAGTTTAAAGTAAATTACTACCCAACATTTACAAATTGATTCTACATATGACACACATTGTTCTGCTTTATCCCTATTTTCTATGTAGACCAGATGAGAATGGATGAAATTCACAGGGATGTGAGCGGGGGGGTTGGTCACATGTAGCTGTAACTGTAAATTAAATTCTTTTATTTTTCAGATCAGAAAATGTGCTGCAAACATCAGCCATGGCTCAAACCATCTCAACTGAACTTCCTTTTTAACACCGTTCAAAACAAATGCAACTTATTAAATTAAACTGCAAAAAAAATGACACCTTGCATGCATGCATCATATTAATGTTAAAAATGAAAACTTTCTGGTTTTATGTGCACTTGACAATGACTATTCATCAATGTGTAATCTACTTTCCAAAGCTGACAGTTTTGGCCAGTAGACCAACACCACATTCTGTCTCAATAAACCACAAAAAAATGGAAAAATTAGTGTCATGTGTCGCCCTTTGAAAGTGCTGTGTGTATGTGGCTAAAAAAATACAGCAGCATTAACTTTAGATATGAACTTTAGTAGCATGCTGTTCCTACTGGAGAGCTGCAAAAGTGCCCGTCTGTGCTCAATCAAGAGTGTTTCACAACGGTCAGTGGTTAATGTTTCAACAGATTATAACTAATAAAAACTTTTGTCTTTTTCATGAACAGGATATTGGATTCTGGAAAACTATAAATGCCCTGACCTTTTCATGCCGTCTGGTCAGCCTTTGTATTTCAGCCTGTTTTGATAACACATTGAAGAATTACACAACAGCATTGGCAAGTTCTCAGTCTCAAGCCAGCGATAAACTCATTGTATTGTCTTTCTTCATACAAGGTGACTAACAAAGAAATCCATTTGGTTTTAATCAGACAGCTCCTCCTTCCCCTTATTTTCTTCCTCCTCTTTTTCTCTCTGGAAAACTGTCACAGTGCATAGTTTGGCACGCGCCACAATGCCGCGGACCACAAAACCATTGACTCCACTGTGCTCTCACTGCCAAATCATTTCTGTCTTTTCCTGGAGGCCCGATGGTCCGAGGTGCTATAAGTCTAGCCTGCAGACAGACAAACATACCACTGCTACAGGGGGAGACCCACCCCAGTGTGCCCCATCCAGGCTGATATGTTTACATCCTCAAGCTTAGCGAAAGAAAGCAAAACTTTTTATCCAACTTTAAAAGCAAAGCAAACTGTGCTAACATTATTTGGTAAATTTGATTTTCATTTTGGAGAGCAAAGCTCCGTTTGGCCTCAGTTTAAGTTAGACAAAGAATTTTCTTGGAGGCAGAAAATAATAGTTCAGCCTTGAAACAAGAGAAGTTAGACAACTGACAAACCCAAACAGACTTTTCAGACTTGAAACTACAGAATAAATGCATTTATTTATTAATTCATAGCTCACCAGGTGAACACTTATTATACTTTAATTGAATAACTTAAATAAATAAACCAGAGAGGTTTGCTGTTGTTGAGCTAAATGATTATTTAAGCTAATTAGACAGTATCTGTCAGTCAGCACCAAGTGTGAGTAGCTAAATTACTTCAGCTATAATTACAAATTGAGATAGCATGATTACAGATGGTGACAAGTGTGTTTTGTAACATGCTGTCTTCTTTTGCCCATTCGTCTTCACTGGTTTTCACTCTAACATAACTTTGTCAGAAACACAGCGGTTCTTCGGCTCCCCACGCCGAGCTTTAACTCAACAAATATGATTAGCTGTGTCTCCAGAGTAGCTCTGCCTCAAACAAATACAGCAGAAAATCCAGAGCAGCCTGGTGGTTCAGTGGTTAGCACTGTCTCCTCATAACAAGAAGGTCCTGGGTTTAGTTGCTGGTCCTAATACTTTCAGTATGGAATTTGAATGGGTTTTCTCTTTCCCCACCACGGCTCAAAGACACGCCAAGTGAAGTGGTTTGGAGAGACTGAACCGTCCCTCGGGCACAGTACGAGCAGGACTGTGCATGTGTCTATTTTTGTTAAGGCTCTGGTAGACTATTGAGTGTTTACATGACAAATGTTCACATGTTTAAATGCCCAGTGACACAGAAATGGAAAAGAAATATGATGAGAATATAATTTAATTTAAATTAAGTCTGGAGCTTTGGTACAATTTCTTTAGTGTGCTTGACTGCAATTGAAATAACATATGAGAGGACTACTGAATTTTCCCTGAACAGCCTAAATGAAGCTGCAATGATTTATTTTTTTCATTACTGATCCATTTCTTGATCATTTTTTCTATTATCAAACATCCACATTTAATCTATAAAATCACATAATTATGCCAAAATGTAGGAATGACAAAAAGAGGCAAATCTTTAAATGTCTTATTTACCAACCAACTAATTGAAATTCAAGAATATTCAATTACAATGATGTAAAATAAAAAATCTAAAAAATCTACACATTTTAAAGTTTTAGGCAGCAAATGTGTACATTTTTTTACATGACAAACAAATATAAATAATAATTTATGAAACTATCAAAATGTTTAAAAGTTAATGTTATACTGCTTCACTAATTAACACATTAAATGCACTTAGAGTTCAGCTTTACAGTGCAAAACATGTTAATTCTCACATATTTGCCTGTCACTGCTTTCAACAGACTGTAAAAGGAAAGTCGGTGATTAGTGGCAACAAAACTCCAAAACAGATGGTAAATTTGGATCCCATGCTATAAAACAAAACATATCTAGCTAAATATAAAGAAAACTGTGTGGAAATGAAGGAAAAGGAGACAGTTGCCCCATGGCACTGTGAATCAACCTCACATTAAATCCAGTGGTTCCTTCTTTAACCAACATGACAGCAGATAATTTTTAAGCAAACCACTTTCAATGGATATAACAACTTAATTTTACACTGAGACTCAACGCTCCCTATGTTCTGTTAGTGAAGATGCCTTCGGATGAGACTTACCTGCTGAAGAGTTGCTGACGGGTGAGCCGCCCAACACAGCGAAGCCATCCAGGTTAACCCATTCAGGGTCTGAAACAAAACGGAATAAAACACAGGATATCGGAAAAAAAAATTGCTAATAGAAACAAGAAAGCAATCAGTAATTTAAACTAACTGTAAGAGAGAGAAAGTGGCTTCTAAAAAAGACATTTTTATGAGGAAATGTTATTTTTCTTTTTCGTGGAGCAGGTCAGAAAAGACATCACCCCTTTTCCTTCACACATCTCGCTCTTTGTTGCTCCCAACAGTACTTCTCTGTATTTTGTTGTTTTAAAAGCAGCTGGCCAGACACATTTATGATGTGCAGGCAAACAGCATGGTGTTATTTATGACAACTGATGCGGCTCTCATGCTGCTGAGGGAACAACGCACGATCTGCAAGGAATTTCTGGAAAAGCAACGCAGACACGCAGCTCGGTTGCCAGAAATTTATGGCAAACTGCACCGGAGCTGAAGAGACCGCAAGGCTGCCACCACAACACACCCTGGGCAGAACACACACATGCATGCACAAACACACACACACACACACACACTCACACACACACATATTCACATGAACACAAACCCATGTTTGAACACAATGACACACCATGCAAGACAATGTATGACCTCAACGCTTGGCACCACCCATCCTTCACCACGATCACTGCCATACACATGTTGCAAACACACACACACACACACACACACACACACACACACATACAAATGTGACCACAACACAGGGGATTGGGTTATAGAAGCTGGGCTGGGTTTGCATGTGGAAAAAAAAAAAAAAAGAAAAAAAAAAAGGTTGGCTGCAGACATTCAGCCGCTGATGAAGTATAGCTGTAAGAAGCCAAGGACAGAGAAAAATGGAATAATGACAAAAGCAGACTAGACTGTGTCAGCACTGTGAGCTGTGAGTATATAGAAATATAAAGACATGTCTGATGTTTTACAAGGTGGGTTTAGGGGTTACTAGAGACGCTGTTAAGACCTAAAAATAATCCAAAGCCTAAAATAACCACAGTCTGCTGAGGTGGGATGATGATCACCAGCCATGAACACCAACTCCCCCAGTGTTCTTTATCTCTTTTTGGCAAGCTTGGGGTGACAGCGCATCCAATAATGAACTAATCCACTGACAAGAATTAATCATACTTGCTTTTAGACACATGTGTGTGTGTCTATCTCACCTCCTGGCGTCTCTGCTCATCCCCTCCTTATTCTTGGCCCATGCCTTGAGAAAATACAGAGCTCCGGGACATGAGAGCTCACTCCTTAAGTTTAGGCCAAACTTCTCTTCTTGCTCTCCGTCCATTTATTTTTCTCTGAATGACTTTTTTGTCTAGGCTCTTCGGAAACACCCTCATTAGCTCCAACTCCATTTGTTCACATCACTCAGGCTCAAACATCTCACATCCTCTACATGCTTTCATCCTCCTGTTTCTGACCTTTTCTCCGGTTCTGCCTTACCTACATCCTCCAGTAGATGAGAGCGACTGTCCTTTCCTGCTTTGGTGAAGCGGTGGGACCTCGTGGGTTTGCTGGAGCTGATGACGAAGCGGTCCACAGGTCTTCCATCCAGATGGATTGAAGGCTCCCAGCTTTCCCTCAGGCCCTTTTCCACAGGTGTCTGTTTCCCATTGTGTAGCCTCATGGGCTTCTCTGCTGCAAAACAAATGACGTCAAGATAAACTGCATCTGTATAAAGTTTGTTTTCCCCTCCATTGTAAAGGCCTGTTGACCCCACACGCTGTCCAAGCCGTGTAAGTTGTGAACACACCTTGTCTTAAGCGCCACCAACACAACTGCCTCTGTATTTATTATACTTAGCAGTGGAAGGAACTTTGATTATAGAGAAGCATAAACTTACGTGTGAGGAGGCCCTGAAAAACACAAACCAGTTCAAGGGTAAATAAATAAATGAGGATTTGCATGAATGCTAAAGGCTCTGGATAATAAGCAAACCTAAGTCTCCCTCTTGGCGAGATTCACTCAGAACAAAACAAAGAAAATAGTAACCATCACTCAGTTTTAAACAGCAACAGCCTCTTTGCTCTGCCTCTTTTGGTTTGCATGATGAATTAATGCAATAAAGGAATGACAGCGCAATTATTCAATAGTTCGACATTACAGCCAGATAATAAAGTAAAGCGCTGAGTCTAAATTGAGCACAGTACAAAATTTGTGAATTCAGCTTTTATGAAAGAAAAAAAAGCCTCTAAAAGACCTAAGAGAAGACAGCGTGGACCCTTAATACTGTCGTTCCATCCATCACTACATGGCTAGCAAAAAGTTGCCTGTTAGGAAGCATAGAGTAAGACTATTCATTTAGACACCTGTCTCTTTCCATCCGATGAACCTCAGCCTAATATCACTTTGATTTCTGACTTCAGATGTTTTTTGAGTCCTGAGGAAAATTTCTTGCTCTCCTGTGATCAAATATTGCTCCTCTCTTACCAGCTAGAGTTTACTTTGTGTGCCTGTGTGCTTCTGTGTTCCAGACAGGTAGCATAAGGTTTATCAGAGCTTTCATTGTTGGAAACAGCTGTCTGCTATGGCTGGAAAAAATGCTGGCGTGACTGCACCATAACAGTAAAGTTGCAGGGCCATAAAACCAAAACAATAAACCGAAAGATGCTAAAATGCTCTGCAGAGCTCAGGGGACCTGCAGAGTCTGGGCTTTTATTTTAACCGGTAAAACAAAAGTATCAATGATAGCAGATTTAAACCCAAATAGTAAATATTCAAGCACTGGCTCAATGGAGGAGGATATGCATGGATTCAAATAAAGGTAGTGCGAGCTTTATGAGCATTCTGGTCATTCATCGCTGTCACATATAATCGTCAGCATTGTCTGTGCATCCCATAAACAGCTGTTTCTTATGACCGCCTGTGTTCCCCATAGCTTTACAGCAGCAGTTTCACTTTAGCATTCGCAAAATCACTTCATAACTTTCAACTCTTTTTTTTTGTCTGCAGGTGTGCATCCAGCTGGATCTGCACTTATCACATTTACAAATAATTGCTACTCCAATCTCCTGTGCTGCAGATTACAGATGGTCGCAGCTCTTCAGAGGGCTGCAGAGTTGTTTCTGCCTCACTTTGAGTTTTAGTATGTGCTGAAAGATCATCTCACTGAGGTTTCTGCAAACTCTAGATTGCGCCATGCCGGTGCCAAACTTTGAGATCCAGACTAGCATCCCATCGTGCCCGGGTGAAAAAACTAATAAAAAAAGAGACAATCACTCCTCATTATTTCCTCATTAATGCAGACTCACAGTGGAATCAGTTTTATCAGCTGTTCGTAGCAGACTCCAATGACACAAGTCTGGACACACTTCAGTCACCTCCATCCTGTTTCCAATAAGGCAGTTCCGTAGGAAGGGATCTGCTCCTCTATCCAGACATCATCCTGTGATTTGGCCTCTTAGAAAAAAAAATTATGATCCAAGGACTAACCAGATATTCCTGATTAAATCAAGACTCCTTCGAGCACAGCAGATGCATTATTTCCATTCAAGAATAAAACGTTTGAGAGGCAACTGAGTCTTTGTAACATCATAATCGTACAGAGAGAGGCGCTTGGTTTCAGGGCTTTACCATGAGAAACCAGAGCAATAATGTAGCATTCCCTATGCTGCATTTGTGAATGTGAAATAAAAAGAAAAGCAGGGAGAGTGTGATTGAGTTAGACAGTGGAAAACATAAAATATGTGAAGAATGAGAGCAGGGCCTGAGGGTCATTATGTCAACGTCTTTTTAGATAAAAGAAACGCTTGGGTGTGTAAAAAAAGAGAGTAAGCGTGTGTGTGTGAGATGAATACAGATTCACAGACAGACACACGTGTGTGTGCATGTGTTGTTTGGTACAGAAGCATATGCAGGTAAGCCCTGAGGTCAAAGGACTCCCGTAAAACTGCTCTAGAAAATACTTGTGCTATTGCACCTGCAACGTGCTCCACTTTTACAAGAGCACCTTCTCACCTCACCACAAAACCACAGACGCTGACCCTAAAATCACCCCTAATAAGTCTGACATTAACCCCTAATAACTGTCCTCCTCTACAAACTCCCATCAATAACCAGGATCACCAGTGAAAGTGTGTGTGTGTGTGTGTGTGTGTGTGTGTGTGTGTGTGTGTGTGTGTGTAGAAGGATGCTAAAACTGTATGTTTCGACTTCTTAGGCACAAGACTTTGGACTTTCCCATTTTTGAGATTCTTTAAAACAATTAGAGCACAATTATCATTCTACAGAGGAGAATGAAGCCTCAAAGATGTCTGCATAATGACTATTAGCTGGGCATTCTTGATGTTAGTTTTAATTTGTAAAGGAATAACCTACACATGTTCTCCGTCTAAATTGATCTTACTTTGTCTATTTATCTGTTCTTACTCTACTTGCACTGTAACTGGTTGTTATCTAGAACAAAAAACAAACTTAAATCTCAGTCTGATCGGTCAAACTGAGCTACATTTTCATATTTGGGAGTCGAATTACATTCCGACCACCCATAAAACTGATTTAAAGGGCTGTGCCACCGAAGTTACCAAATCAAATACATAATCATCATTCACCACTGGTCAGAGTTCCAGATAGTTTAGGTTTCATTTGTCCAAATATCTGATCTAAAAATAGCTACTACATTCTTTATTTAATCTCTGGTCTTCACAGCATTGAGAACAGTCAACAGCAAAGTGTCTTTTCCAAAAACAATGTTAATCTGGACAATTCGCAGACTTTGCTGTCGTCAGTTTAAAAATAATGTTACAGTCCTATGAAAACACTGACAGCATGCTCTGTGGATTATCACGAGTAACCAGGACAGGATTCTGGGAGGGGATGTTGATTTTATGTTTTAAATGCCATAAGCACATTTCTTTTGTCTTTTGACTTTATATTTTAAAGGAATAATTTAGAGATTTTTGGAAATATGTCTATTCAGTTTCTTAAAAAACAGATTTGAGCTGCTTTTATAAAGATGGATTCCTCTCGGAGCGGCTATGGTGTCAAATCTTGCCAGAGGCTACAAGATTCTTGGTACACTTCTGTCTGTCTTTAACTCTGACCTCTGACCTTCAGTAAAATCTCTCTACTAATCAACTTTGTCATAAAGCTTCACACACCAGACAAACTTTGAGACCATTTATGGAATTTTTTTGTGAGTCTGACTTAAGTCAGTCAGACCAGCACATCAATCACCAGATTACTGGCTAAAGCTGTAATTTTTTGGCTCATTTAACCAGGTTGAGTGACTAAGAAATTCATTTTTATCTAAAACGACAACTAGGGTGAGTAATTGTATGACTCCCTACACATTCCTAGTACAATTAGTTTAAAAACATATACTGCATTTCAGTGTTGGTGGCCTCAAGCTCACTTGAGTTCACAAAGTTCCCCAATGGTTCAAATATCCCATCATGAAGATGAAGACTGACACTTGAAACTGTTGGTTTACGCTATATCTTCTGGCAACACGTTTAGTATGCAGACATATATGTGCTGTGACAGGTGTGTTCATGGCCCAGCTGCTACTTGTTTAAACAACTGGATCGGCGCCTAGAGATGACATCATGACACGCTGGCAGCCATTACTTACAGGTTTGACAGGTGGCCGTGCTCCATGTGGCCGGGTCAATCTGTGTCAGGTGATCAAATTAGTACGTTGAAACTAGAAATACTTCTGCCTTTGCTTCTCCGTGACTGACATGTTTTCCCAACAAAAAAACGTTTAAGTTATTTAAGTTTCATTCCAGATTTGTTTTACAGCTTGTAAAACCGTTCTGATGTGTTTATTTTCTTGTTTTTCTACACTAAAAGGAAAGAAAAGCTGAAAATGGGACTGGAAGCACATCAACTCTTTCTCGCTCACTGAATCTATGAATCACAGTCCTCTTCCCATCATTACTGCTTGTGTGAGGTTCACTCATGAGAGAGCTATGCACATCAAGATGGCTAACTACAGGAAACATCTGAGATCTTCAGCAGCAGGCTCCAAGTTTTAGACTCAGATTGGTTCCCGACAATGTTCGTGACTCACATGAGGTGTCGGTTTTTCGCTAAAATCAGGGACTCGCAGACGTATCATAAAAGTAAGTGTAGCTAGCATCTTTTATATATGTTTTATTTAGCTTGTTAGCTAGCTAACATAGGTGGTTTTGCTAATACAAACTCTCACTCTCTGTACTGACACGTCCGCTCTGAGCTGGAGGGGTTTGGCTTTCTTCTCCCATGATTGGCTTTGAATTTGTGACACACTAAATCAAGTTTGCCTGCTGTTCATTTGGATTTAAGATTTTCTGGAAGTGCATAGACACAGAGAAGAGGAATGTAAGAACACCTCTCAAGTGACAAATTTGCACTGATACAAGTCAGTTTTGTCTAAGTCTGACAGTTTAGGCATTATAAGCATGGGAAAAAATGCTTTTTTTGAGAAGAAGGGAACTTAAAACTTAAATTCTGTGCCATTTCCACATTGAAATGTCTCAAAATGTCTGTATCTTTAGTGTATTTTTGTAAGCTGAGTACTTAAATTTTCCCAAATGTTTCCAGCAGTTCAAGATTGCGGTTGGTTTCATTTTATTGCTAGTCATTAACTTCCAGGGTAAAACCAGTCAGAGTGAGGAAGTAAACTGGCAAATGTGACTTAAATGTAGCGTTAATAAAAACTTAAGTACATTATCTCGTCTGGAGTCAGCCGGATAGATTTCATTTTGCAATAATGACTGTTTAACATTGAAATAAACCAAAAAAAATCCTATCATCCAACGCCACTATGTCTTTTAGTTGTTGTTGTTTGATAGTGAGACACCTAGTGGCAGAAATTACATATTGTGTGTGTTTAAATTCCTGATTCTGAAGGGTTTTTTTCTGAAATCTGTCATGGGGTGCTTCTGCTGAATGTTAAGTAGAGCAGAGAAATTAAATTCCACTGGCCTGCAAGGACATGATTCCCTCTTTCCCCTCACTCTTGTCCCAATTACTCTCTCCACTCTACACTTTCCAGGAGTTGACGGACTGCGGTTGCATGGAAGAAGCTGACATTATTTATTACCCAAATACACAATGTTTCTGTTCTCTCTATTCGCGCTGCCCCCGCCTAGGTGTCCAGATATTCCCAAGGGCCCAGTTTCATCCACTGTTGTGAAGAATTTTAGACTGACAGGCTGATGACATGTGAGTGGAGAAACTTAATAAGTAACACTCTCCTCTTCCTTAACAACTACTGTCAAAATGCCCGAGAGGAAGGCATTCAATTCCAAACTGCTCCAGTGGAGCCGCTCAGTGGCCCTGCAGCAGTCAACTGTGGTTGCTCTAAGTAGCTCCCAGGTGAGAGTGAATGTGGAGCAGGGTGTTGCAGAGAAAAGCACACAACCTGATCTGAAAACACTTCCTAAGAGACGGAAAAAGAAAACGACGCAGAGGAAAAGACCACAACAAATAGCAGCTGCCTGCATTCAGAGAAACCGATGACCTCATGCACTAAGTGCTAACAGTTGAGCAGGAGGCATATAGAGACTTACAGATCAACTGACAACATGAGTGGACTGAGTGTGTTGGAAAAATAAGGCGGAGAAAAAAAAAAAAAAAAAAGTCTGGCTGTAATGCGACTTTTTAATCTCAGCCAAAAGAGTTTTGCTTACTGCCTTCCAAAACTCCTTGGGCTTTATGGCACCTTTCATTTTTTGGATATTTTCACTGTCTGGAGAAAGTGGGCTTGATTCCCTGAAATTGATTTTACAAACAGCACTTAAGAACTTCATAAACATGTGTACTTCGGTCTCCTTGCCTCTGAAATATGTTACAGCCAATTGAAATGAACTTCTAAAACAAATTTAAAAAATGAAAACATATTTTTCCGAGGTAATAAACAAGCCTTTTCATTCACTTTCAATCATTTTGCAATAAAGAGTATTTTGGCCAACTTCATATATTAGCTGATGATTGACAGGACACTCATATGTAGCCAAGTAGCTCTGTCTAGAGGCAGTGTGAGAGAAAACACTTCTAGTCTCCCATGAATCTGAATCATAGAGGCAAGATTTTTATCGCAGCCATCAGAGAAATAGTCACCACTTTGGCTTTATACACCTCAAGGAAAGCACAGCACTTTTTTTTCATAATGTTGCCTAATATTTGTAATCATCTTTCTTATTGCTGATTACAGTTGATCCAGGATGTGCCTATGAGGTAAGGACTTGTTCCATGACCGCTGCTAAAAGGCCAGCATCATATTTTCCCCCCATAAAGTTACACTGACAGTATTTTCACTGTAAGTCCATATTTGCTGTAGTTGCTCATTAAAGCTAATTCTTTCACATTTGATATGATTAATATAACTATGCACTTTAAGTGAGATATTATAATGTTTTAAATAGTCACAAAAATCTGTGTGTTTTAAATAAAAAATTATATCTGTAGCAACTAGGGCTTTGGAAATGTGTAATGCACGCGCGCACAGACGTAGATATGCACGCGCGCACACAGATAAAAATAAAAAATGGTTTATTTGTTTCCAAAAATCACAGTGTCAAGAGTCTCACTACAAATATTAGATTTGCAGTTTAAAGGAATCTGAAAGTTACAAGCTGAAGCAACTGTCTCATCACTCAGACTGGATCCATTGAAATACAAGAGCTGGAGGCAACAGTGCCAAAGTAATCAGCAAACTTATTAACACATTAGTGCATGACGTGCACCTGCTCAGGAGAAAGTAAACAAAGGTTTTTTTTTACCTGCCCATCCGCATCCTGGTGCGCAAAACGTGACGAATAGCGCCAAGAGCGTCCTGCTTGCGGCTAAAGCCATAGTGAGTGTGGCGCTACTGCTGCGGAGCGACGCACCAGCTGGTGCAGATGCAGAGGGCTGGGACACAGCAGCCCTGCCCTCCCCTCTTCCGATGGGACTGTTGCTTTTCACCGTCAACTCTCAGCTTCTTTCTGTCAGCAAAAAAACTCTCAAAATAGACATTAGTTTTTCACATCCATAAACTTCTGCATTTTTTTCTTTGTAAAGACTTAATTAATTCTAAAGTTGGCTTAAAAAGCGTTTAATCTGTGAGTCATATTGCTGTAGAGAAGACTGTTCTCGTCAATTAATTCATTCAGTTATCCAAATGCTTCCTCTCTCTTCCATTTCAGCAGAGCCATATGCTTCTCAGGTCTTTATACGTGAACACAAGGTGCTGCAGGGTGACAATGATTTCTCGATGGAATAATAAAATGAAAATTGACGAAATGTCTCCCTCTTCAGGAAACCGCACTGATTTTTACTTAAAACTGGAGGTCTGGTAGCAGGTGGAGGGAGAGAAAGTGAGACTGCAAAGTGTAAGCGGCTGGTTTGTACAAAAGTAGTATGCTGTCCATTTCATAATCACAAGTTTACAATTTAAAAGTTGTAACACTTTTGTAAATTTAAAATACAAGTATGTTATTTTTAATGTAGATAAAGCTGATTATCTGAAAATCTTTCTTAGGTTCATTTTCTCCTGTCCGGCTGTGTTTTCCTGCAGACTTGATCCACTTCAGTCGGATTTACATTTTCATAACCATCACTTCACTAGGTTTGAACTGCTGGCCAAGACTGCAATAATTTATGTAGACTGAGGGCCAAGTTACATCTAGTAGTTTGACCACTAGATGGAGCAGCAAACCACGTTTATAAACATAGTCAACTGGTGCAAGAAAGGTGATAATTGGATGTTTTGCAGTAGAATGAGGATTTAACATTTATTTAAAATGATCTGTGTGTAATTCAGTGTAAAATGACTGAATGATAACCTATGTCTAATAAACTAAAGTCTATTTGTCTTTTAGTCGTTAGTTGTTTTAGGCTATGGTTGTGTGCTTTAATAATAGTAAAAAATAATTCACACATTTTGAAAATCATCTGTCAATGATACATATTTATGACTTTAAATGGTTTTATATCCTTTCTTGTTCTTTGAAGCTTTAAGATTGTAATTAAAAGTAAAAATCTAAGGAACATTGTTACTTGTTAACTCTTCCATGGCTAATATAACATCAGGGTCACAGTGCTGTTTGCATGTGAGAGCTCTTTTTTATGGAAACAAAACAGTGGACTATTTTGCCATAACAACAAATGTCCCACAAGGCCTAGCAGCAGTCTGACAGATGGGCAATTACTGAATCCATTATCCACTGACAGAGTCTCTTCATAGCCCAGAGGTTAATCTATTCAACAATATTCTCATTCATACAGAAATAATTGGATATTACGCTCCGATCTGTCAGTGCTGAGCTATTGACGCTTCCTTGTGATTTTTCTATCAGTGCATCTATCTGCATGGTTTCATCAAGCAACTTCAAATTTCTAAAGGTGGTTTTACTCTGGACAAACGTCTCCCTCTGTTGGCCAGATCTTTCACCTGCACTGGAAAAATATTTCAGTCATCACTTGATCATGAACAAATTCATGAATGACTGTTAGGTGTCAGTTTGAGGAGGGACAGATGGGAAATTGTGGTGCAAAATATAATGACTGGGTCAAAGTTTTCTCCACACAGTAACTGCTCTGTGAACATATTGGTAACACCTCAAACTCTGCAGGATGTTTTTTTTGGTATTTGGTGCTAAAATAACGTGTCAGAAATACTGCAGAATCAATACACGTGTCAATCGTCATCTTCATGGCCCCAAGAGGCCAATAAAGTAATTGCAGTTTGTGTTTTTTATGACTCTGCACTGAAAACCTTAACATCATAAACTTATTACTGCCTCTAATTGAGGCTCTAGCAGCCCCCATGCGCCCTCTCTCTCTCTCTCTCTCTCTCTCTCTCTTTCTAACACATACAAACACTAGTGCAGCAGCTTGCAATAGTGCATGAGTCAGCACAAAAACATAATACATTTTATAACAGAAAAAAAAAAAATCCTATTGAAGCTCCCTGTAAACCTGAAAAAATGTTCACGGACACTGTCCCTTTATTCACACCCACCCACACATACACACCCACACACACCCACATGCAGACACACACACATGAACAGACACAAAAACATAAAAACACAACCACACACACAAAGAGAGGGAGAGATATAATATTGCTCCTCAGGTACATACGAGTTGTCTTGTCTTGTTACTGGCACGCCTCAGGTTATTGATGTCAGGTCCTGCTATAATTCCCTCGTGCGAGCTGACAAGATGCTTGTGATAAATTAGGCCACATCTGCTGATATACTGTATCCACTTAGACTGACTGTCTCACTGAGTTTATATGAATGATGTTGAAGATAAATGAGTGTTGTTGCTCCAGTTCCATCAGTAGTATTACTCTATTTCTTTTATCATCTTGTCATTTGTATGTAGAAAATGTGTTACTTTTAGCTGTTAGGCTCCTCTTGAACATGCATGAAGCGTAAAGTCAGTTGTTGCTGCTCCTTCGGGGTACCTCATACGACGAGATGATAAATTACAGAACCGACTCCTTTCATTGGCTTTGTACCTGTCCCTAATTTCCTGGGAGAGTTGAGGGAAGGAAAAAACACAGAGGGAAGGAACAGTTTCAGGAAGCAGAAGTACAAAGCTTTGAAGGAAAATTGGTCGTAGACTCTCGCTGGGTTGCCAGTTTATTAAGTTCACCTTGCCAAAGCCAACAACAATTCTGCAATAATTCTTACTCTTATGAAGGTATGAATGTTCAGTTTTTGTTGAAAGTGATTTAAAGAGATGTTGATTCAGGTATATGACCATCTTAGAAGCTGTAGTTGGTGCTGTTAACATATTTTTGTATTAAACTGATAGGTGTTTCCATTTCTTTTGCTCACAAATTCAAATTAACACGGGTGGGCAAAACCAATAAAAAACGTCTGTGTTTCATGAAGATTTTTCTCTTATTTGAACCCATATCAGCCAAGCTACAGTAGCACAGCTGCAAATTATACTTGCCAAAGTGTCAGAGTACACTACACTGTCAAACTGTGTGTATTAAGCCTTTTTCTGTCCTAGCTGACAGCCAGACCCATACTTTGACAAGACCAATATGCTGTGCTGATAGCCTGAGTGTGTCCCCTAACATGCCTGTTGAGGACCAGAAACATCACAGTGTTGTCAGGTGGATTCCTGATGCCAACAGTGCAGGTGTGACTCTCCTGGAAAGAGCAGCAAAGCTTAGAAAAATCAGCTCAAATCAAACCTTATTCGGTTTTTACTCTTCACGGTTTGTTTGTGGTAGGAGGAGAAATTCGGTGTCACGAGCAGACTTGCATCCCCTTTTTTTCTTAAACTACAGATCCTTAAAATAGTCACATTTCATGGAGTCAAGTTGGTCTCTTACCTTTAAGTCACTGTGACAAAATTTTGTGAACCACTGAATTATGTTCTCTGCCTGAAGGACACCTTTAGGACCTGGCATGTAGACCGGAGTCTTGAAAACTCTTGGCTCAGCTGCCCACCTGCTGGCCTTCCCCTGTAACAGATACATGGATTGCAGTGCCTCATCCCTGCAAGTGAAATGTGGTTATTGTTGTTGTTTAGCAGAGCAGAAAAAAGGACCACTGCCCAGCATTGGACAAGGACCAACTCACAATGTTCACTCATCCCCTTACTTTAGTTACTTTCAGCCCATAGCGGGACAAAGAGATGCCTGGCAGCTGTAATTTTCTCACATGTACAGCATCTGTGCTAAAGAAGACACTGTAGGCTAAATTATAGAGGGTCCCAGTCAAGCGTAAGCTTTTACAGTAATATTAAAAAAGATATGCTGTAACATGGGGCCGGCCTATGACAGGCAATATAAAGGGACTTCAGTATTAAAATTTCATGTCACATAAAAATTTACAGATAAAGATTTCACATTATGACACCTTGTGACTGTCCTTTATAAATCTATTTTTACAGCTCAATAATATAATAAATGTATTTATCATGTGTAAGCCCGCAGTAGAGATTAGAATGTAAATTTAAGGCTTTTAAGCTCATAACTATTAACGTTTATTACTTATTAAGAAGAAGGAAATTGGCCATAAATCCCTGGCTTGGACTAATCTGATGTACAACCAGAGCATCCACCTTCTCCACGCTGGAGCTGAAGCCCACCCCCCACCCTTCCTGCACGATGGGCAGAGTAAAACCAAGTGCCAGCCCGGAGATGCGCGACAGACCCAGCAGCCGCGGAGCACGGAGCGAGAGAAAAAATGGCAACCGAAGCTTGTAATTAAGTCACTATTTTTTTTTTTTTGGTTTCTTTTGGATAAAACCGCACAAACTACTCTACATGCTGCCAGTGTGGGAAAGGATCTTTGTGTCCGGACCAAAGGAAAGGCTCACCTAAAGACCAGCAAAAAACACAGATTGCACCAAACCGGTTCAAGTTTTCATTGTGCGGAGTAAAATCACTCCCCCAGACCAGTGTGGACTAATGATGTCCTTAACGGTTCACCTGAAGACGGTCGCTCACCTTCGTGGGAAAGGTGACAGGATCGCCAAAGTTACATTCAGAGGTAGGACATTGTGTCTTTTTTACAGCCTGTATTTGTTAAAACTGAACCACCCTGTGAGATGCGTCCGGATTTGATTTACGTCAGATAATCAGCGGTCCAGCCTGCGTAAAAAGTTGGGAAAAGCCCTCCTGGATCAGTGGCCACCGCGGACGCGCTGCGCTTTGATGTCCCACCTTTTTATTCAAAGAAGGAAACTGGACAAATTATTCCTCAAATCAGAGGGAAAGAGAGAAAACTAAAGCACAGCCCTTATATATGATTTAAGAGGGAACTGCACAAAAATTCAAACCCCGATGAGAGTTTATGTCATCATTTTTAAATTATTATGTAAGCATTTTTACACTCCCTCATATTCGTAATATGATGCTTAAGTGTTTTCCAACATCTTTTAAATCTGAGACAAACAGTATTTGAAATAAGGTATTAAATTATGTTTAATAATGTAACATTACAGGAACATATCCTCTCTTTTTGTCAGGTCATGAACTTCTCTTATCAAGAATCACTAAAATATTAACTATGTATAATATCCACAAATTAAAAAGGAGTGTGTAACTTTGTGTACATCACTGCGAATAGTGACATTACGGTGATTTCTCATCATTGTTTTTCCTTTATGTTTCCATGGATCTTTTTAACCCACCAAGCAATAACAGAGTGAGAAGCCAGTATGTTACAACTGACTGAGCTGCATTGATTATCACAGAAGGTGTTAAAGCTGGGGATCTGGGGGTATCCTTTAATATACCCTTGGGATAATTGCCAATCTTCTCATCCTCTGGTAGCTCAAAGCTCCTATGGGTCATCACCCTCCCACCAGAGCTGCCTGGCTCTCTGTTTATTGGAGGGACATTTTGAGGGAGTTCAGTGGATTCATTCATTTACATCATGCATTTTGTGTGTGTGTGTGTGAGAGAGAGAGAGAGAGAGTGCATGTGTGTGTGTGTTTGTGTGTATGTGTGTGAGGCAGACAGAGAGAGGAAGAGACAGGCGTGTTGTTTCAGCACCTCGGACAGCGATCAGTCCACTCTCTGCAGGATGACAGGTGTTCATTCCCAGCTGATTGTGAGCCGGATCATGTAGGATGTTACAAGACCACCACCCCTTCTTCCTCCCTCCACTGCTATGTGGCTGTGTGTGTGTGTGTATGTGTGTGTGTCTGTATGTGCACTGAAGACAGGATGGGTGACAGTGTTGGGCTCTGTGCCGCAGTGAATTCACCAGGGTCTTAATGTTATATGAACCGTGTCATCCCATGCAACAATTACATCGTCCCCTATGGTCCAACTGTCAGCAGAGGAGCTGCAGTTAATCTGTTTGTAATTTTAAATAGCCAAAGCAAAGATATTTGTGTGTGTGTGTTTATATATGTATGTGTGCCTTTTTCACACAGTTTTTCTGCCCTACAGTCTCCGATTCAGTCGGTGCTTTTTCAAATCCTGTCTGGCCCAAAACACAAAGGACTTTTGCTGGTTATCACTTCTGTCACACTCTGTATATGACAGGATTTTTTTTTAAAGAGCAGAAGGGCATATCCAATCTTTTTTCGAGTTAAAGGCTTGAGCGGATGACACATGCCTAGCAATGAAAAATGAAAACAGGTTTCCAGCATTTGCAAAAAGCAGTTACTATAGATGGCTATAACTATTACATGCACCATATACAGCTGCCTAGCTAAATCACTGTTACGCTGTTTTTTTTTTTGACCCATCAGCTAATTTGACCTGGATTGGCATTTCAGCTGTATTGTCAGTGTCAGAGTTTTATCATAGGCCTATTTTTTCCACATACTTTATTCTAATAGGTTGGCCTATTGCCAACATGGTACACTTTAATAGATATTAATCAAAAAATGTTAACCCTATGCCTGTGTACTTTAAAAGCTTTTTAGTTACAGGGAAAGTCACAAATTGTAATGAACATAATAGAACAAACCATAAAAAAGAAAAAATGGCTTGTTAGTTTGACAATTTGGTCCTTTAATTCTCAAGTGAAAATAATACCAAGGATCAGAATTTCCAGAAAGTGAAATTACAGCTACAGAACTTTATGACTTCATCAAAAAATCTCAGATGGTAAAGTAACGTTGCATTGCACCAGTTTAAAATCAAACCATCAATAACCACCAATACATTATATCTGAAAATCCCAATCTCGGTATAATTCATGATTTTGACCACTTGGGGGCAGCGCGTCGGTAACAAGTTTGACACCGTTTTTAACTTGTTAGCATACACACCGTTACTTAGCTACATATGCAACAGTTACAGAACAACATTATCTTTTTATTTGGAGTTTTGTCTCTGGACGCTTGATAAAAGTAAGCACGTCATTCTCTCATTTCTGTTTTTGGTCTCCAAAGAGAAATATCTGGCCTTACAGCTACAAAATGCTGCACTTTGTTCACTAGCTAGTTAGCTAGTTGCTGGCAAGCATTGACTGTATATCTTGAAGAGTCATTAAAACAAGGCAACTGGACTATGTTGAATTTTTGGGAAGACGTTTCACTTCTCATCCAAG
>JAQMCX010000023.1:14080369-14119536 GCA_029814765.1 Acanthurus leucopareius | reverse complement strand
AAGCGGTCAGTCGAGGAATTGCAAGTTTTTGTACTTCCTGGTTGGCTTCAATGCGGAAGTGGGGAGTTTGCCCCTTGCTGGCAAGCTGCCTAACAACCTGGAGGTCATTTTAAAAACTCGACACTGCTTTAACAGTAATGACACTTCCAGAGGCTCTTTCACTCTCACCAAAATGACGAAAAATTTTAGTAAAAATGATTAAAGTATTTTTTATCCGTCTCCAAATCTGGGGCTCTGCTTCTACTCAGGGTAGGCGCCATCTTTCTTCGAGGTAACGTACTGTCACTGTTTGCTAATGTGAAATAAATTTTAAAAAGTATTATATTTATTCTTATTTTTTCATTGTAGCAGGAATAACATTTTTGTCCAGTTAGAAGAGTTTTGGGGTTTCTACAGACTCATTCAGATTCCCTGGCTAGTTTATCATAACTTTGTTAGGTAATTGAGGCAAACTAATTGTTTGCATTTCATCTGTGACCTGGAAGCTAATACATTAGTGGTGTACAGTGGGTCAGTGTTGCACAGAAACACCCATTTATATATCTGCCACAAGTTATTATAGCAGGCTCCGTAAATATTCCATTACATCATTGAATTGCTAAGTTTTATTGTTATCTTCAGGCATTGTTCTTTCTTTGGCTGTGCACTAATTTTGCAAAGTGGGGCACTGTAATTTTTGCTTGCATTACTATAATGTCTGTTACTTTTGGAAGGTTTCTTTATTTAGCAAGAGATTGTTAGTGAAACCCTGTGGTGGAAGACGTGAGGTTTTTAATTAAAAATGGGAAAAAATAAATCTCTTAATTTAAATGGGCAGCTGTTAAGTGCGTTAAGTGTACATTTTGTTATTTAAGGGTCATTGGATAACCAAGAGTGGAGAATCCCAGGAAAGGTGGGCGAGAGAGCAGTGCAACAGCAGATATGAGCTGGGATCAAACACATTGTACACTGAATCACCACAGTGCCCACCATATGATTGGTTTGATTTAAAAAGGTACAGTTTTCAGTTTAGTAATTGCTGAAAACTGCCAGTAAAATGTATAATTATCCAGTTGATTTGGCATCTGATGTCTTCACTTTCAATTACTTTGCTAAGATGTTTTGAAAAAAATTTAAATTGGAAATATTCTCAACCTCATCACATCCCAAAAACATAATTTGTCCAGGCCTTACTTCTTCCTTCATTTGTCTTCCTATATTTTCCTGTCCTCAGTTGCATTTTAACACATGGAAACGTAAAATATTATTAAAGCCAAAATTTAAAATGATTACATATTATGTGGAGCCCCGCTACTTACAGCATATACATTATTATTGTGTCCCCTGCCTCCTTAATTGATGTTGGTTTTCAAATCATGCTTTCCTCTGCAGACTGTCAATAGAGCTTCCTGAGTACTTTCAGCTCAAACAACTTCCTGTCTGGAGAGGAAAAGGTTGCCAGGAAACCCCAGCCCATCTGAGCATGTCAAACCACATATGACACTTTAAGAGGCTGGTGGGGAGATCTTATGTATGCAAGGCTGACTCCACGTGTTCTATCTGACAGGAAAAGAGACCAAATGTGGTGTCTAACAACACAAATAATCCAGAATCAAGAATCTTTAATGTAAGAAAATGAAAGCCTTAAATCAGCGAATTGCTTGCATCCAAGCTACCATATAAAAAAGCAATAAAGAAGAGAGTTCCCAGTTTAGTCGAGCTTAAACTGGCTCGTTGTTATCTGGTGTCATGGGCAATGAATAAAATCATCTTCAAAGGAGAGGCATCAAAACCTAATTGACTTCATGACAAGTCTTTGATGAAATCTCAGTGTTATCTGTAGCTCTTGGCTGTTTCGGCGACACTCCAGCTCTTGATGCTTATAGGCTGGGCCTCTGCACAGTAGCCTGCAGGATCACGCAGACAACGAATTGAAATAGAAATACATGATGATGTCTCGCTTTTAAGACATTCCATTAGTTTGCCTCTTTCAGTCCTTCTCTCTTCTTCTGTCTGTCAGCTATGATATATCAAACTTCTTGACATCCACGCTGCTGCTTGGACAGTTTTTCAATTTTTTTTTAAAGTCCAAATTTTTAGTATTCTCTGGACTGAAACAGAGCATTTTACAGTCTGCCTTATCCTACACACACCATTTAAATTCCCTTTTTTCTCTGTAGCACATTGAAACTCTTTTATCTTCACACACATCCTCTGCTGGAGTGAACATACTGCTTTAAATTTGGGTACCTATTTAAAATGTGGACCTTTTCTTGGCTCATAAATTTATCAGTAAATTTAATTAAATCACAAGATGGAACAACAAAGATGAGAAAAATAGTTTTCACTCTTGTATTCCTCACTCATTTTTCTGTTCAGTAGCTCCAGGTAAAACTGAAGAAAAGCTAAAATGACACCTCTGTGCCCCTTTCGTTTGTGTTAGCACAAGTCTTTCACAGTGTTCGCCATCCTTTTGGTCTTTTCATCTCAGTCTGTCTGCTCCAAACAAAAATGCACTCTGCATCTCTTTTCTTTCCTCCACCACAGGTCGATTCTTTCAATGCTGCTCCTCTCTTTGCTCTTGATCGCTTTTATTTCTTACCGTTCCTACCCAAGGCCAAAGAGCAACCTGATTAACAGAATATTGTTTTAGTTTGACATGGAGCACCTTACATAAGTCTCACATGAGCTGCTTTTCTAAACCCACGTCTCAGTTAGATAAAAAACACAGTTTTGAATAATGTAGGAGGAATTTTGTATTTTCCTCTTTGACATTTAAGTGATGTTTATTATATAAAATTGTTGAGAGGAGTGATTGAATAAAGGGATATTAACACTTGTTGAAGAGGTCAGAATGAGGCAAAATGATGTAATTGGTAAAATTTAAGGGATGCAGTTGTAAAACATATTTTCCTTGTCCGTGTTTTTTTTGTTTGCTTGTTTGTTTTTTCTCTTAATAAACTCCAGAGATCGTCTGTTTTATGGATTTGGAAAAATACCCTTACCCCAAATAAGATTCGGTTATTATCCAAACTGACGGGCTGTAATTAACTTGGAAGGTCCCTGTGTGTGTGTGTGTGTGTGTGTGTGCATGTAATGTATACCTATATGTATGAATGAATGTTTGTCAGTACACATCAACTGTCCACATACACCGAACAAACATCATCACCCACACAAAGCTTCAAACACTCAGTGCTAACTACAGCAACAAAGCAGAATGCACACGGCAGTCTGGCACCATTCATGAGCATTACAAAAAAAAACTGGTGAACACAGGCTGTAGCACGCATGAGTGAGTCAGGTAACTGTACTGTGAATGGCTCTCTGCCCCGTATATAACCTTGAATACACATCACACCGAGGGATAATTGTTTTCACAGTCAATTAAGGAGACCAAGTGGAAATTCTGTGCAATAATATTTTCTCTCTCTCCCTCACTTATTTTATGTTGTTTTCAAGTCGGTTGAGGTCTTCTCTTTTTCTTTCTGTTTGCTTCTGTTTTTATCCTGTCGCATAGTGAGTCATGTTATAGTTATTAAATTGGCTGCATTTCTTTCCGTCTCCTGTGGCTCCACACAGACTGCCTCATTTGTGTGTTTTTCAGGTGCTCAAGGAACAATTTGTCTTTTTGCTGCTGTTTAACGTGACAAATGTAAACATGAATGGAGGCATTTTCATGTTGATAAATCCATCAAATCATGATATTACATTAATGTTTTAGACCTGTATCTTACAGACAATTACAGAGGAAGTATTCAGGTTCTATACTTAAACAGAAGTATGAGCAGTATAGTGTAAAAATACTCTGGTTAATGTTATGTTCTTGCCAAAAAAATCAACCTTTTAAAAATTTTTCTGTCTTTTTTTAAACATGAATTCTGAAACCAATAGGGCAAGTGGATATTAGGAAAACTTGTGTACATTATGCATTATGCAAAAAGGGATAAATTACAGATTAAAGAAAATTAATTTTCTGTTTTTTAACATCTGAATTCCTCCTTGCCTCCAGGTCTTTCCTTCTTCAGCCGTGTGGCAGAGAACTGTGAGGAGGTGGCCAACTTTAATGAGGTCAGTGTCTTCATTTCCTCTCTGATACACGAACCCACCTGAATAATGACTGGTCAGCAGATATCTCTCCCCTTAATAGAAACTACAACCTGAAAGTCCAAACTGCAGATAACAAGGCTGAAGGTTTTGTTAATGAACCTGGGGATAAATTATTAACTAGTTATCATTATGTAGGTATTGGGTTCAATTTCTGTTTAAAAAATACATCAGTTCCTCGATGTAACTGCTGACATTAAGACAACTCAAACTAGACTTATGTGAGTACAGTCAAATGTCACATTTAAATCTATATGGTTCAGTAATGCCAATGCCATTAATCAATTCTAAATCCGATTGTTATTCAGTTATGAATTTTGTTAAATGAGGTTTGCAAAAGCACATTTTCGCTGATTGATATTTGAAAAAAGCTCACATGAAAAACAGTTCATGTTAAATATACATTAACATTCAGAATAACATCTATTACACCTCATATGGTATAGCCTTTCAGTATGATATAATGGCAGCAATATAGTTTAATTCTCACCAAGTGTGTCTGTGCAGAGAACATTTTTCTTGAACGCAAATTGTTTCAAGAGTTTGCTGTAGGGCTTCTAAGAGTTACTGTACAGTACAATAAAATCAAAGAAGCCCCAGAGGAGCCACAAAGAAAGTATATATCAAGACCATATTTTGACCAATGAATATGCTAAGTCGTGTGCACAAGACACAATTCAATATAACCCTTTTGCTTAATTTGTGCTTAATATAAACTTATCCCAAGTAAACAAATATACAAAAAAAATAGGAACAAGTTTTTTTCTCACAAATAACATTTCATGCACTTGATGTTGTAAAACATGGCCACATGGCCATCTCCATAGACACTACAAGGCTCTGTGAGATTTTAATTAATCTAGAATAAAGTTGTAAAAAGGTGGAGTATAAAAAGTTTTTTTTTTCAAAGGATTTAAATTCATTAAATTAATTTTCTTAAATAATTCTCCTAATTATTGTAACGCATATATTGGTCAGCTGCTCTTTCTATATGAGAGATTTGGCTCTTTCTGAATCTCTGCGGGGGATCAGATGCATCTATTTTGACCCCTTTCCCAGCATGCATTGTGTTAGAAGCACAGAACACCTTAGACAGGTTGCCAGTTAGACAAACGTAATTGCCCTCAAATTCACTGCTGAGAGCAATTAAGGTGAAATGATGTTCACTTTAGAGTGCATTTTTATCTTGTGGGTTGCTACACTGAGAGTGCAAGGCATTTAACTTCAGCATTACACATAAATTGCAAGGTTTAAAATCATCCATTATGACCGTAATGGGAAACTTGACTGCACACATACACATATCCACACAAAGACAGAACCCTCATGCTGTGTGGTGACAGGGCCACTGTGCTAGGCGAGGATCCATCTCATCATCTAATTAATGTTTTTACCCCAAATTTTACTGATCCCGGTATGCAAATGGCAGATTTCCTGCCAAGTGTCTCTTAACGGCCCTCTCCTGCTCATTGATGGCTAATCAGAGAAGCAAGGCAGAGGTAGTGAGGGACCTCCATCCATGCATGACATTGGACATTTGCTTTGTTATAATTAAACTAGACACTCCTCTCCTGAAACGAGGAAGAGCTGTTTCCCTAAATAGCTCTCCTGGTAGAACTGGAAAAAGTTTTTCCTTAAAAACAGAATGTTCAGCAGGTATAAGCTCTGTAAAATTTAACTTGAAGGCCAGGAAATTATTAAAATAGAACATATTTTGAGCAGCAGAGACCTGAGTAAGCCTTCAGGACACTGGGCCCCTCTGGTGCCGGCTGCTCAGCCTCTTTTCTCCATGGCTTAGGGATCCTGGGAAATGTTCCCAATAGGATTCCTGTGGGCTCCTGTCACACTGAGAAACCAGTCTTATGATGGATTCAAATGCAAAGAGTCATATATGAGTGGGAGAGAGTATGAAAGAGATGAGGGTTGAGGGATCAAGGGAGGAAATCCACACAGAGTGAAAGCAAAAGAGACAGAACAGAGTAGGGGGATAAAGTCAGGGAATGAAATAAGAATAACAAAAGAAAGACAGCCTCAGACACCTACGGTACCTTCCCAGGGGACGTTTGACTACATTTTTTTCTCTCTCTCTCTGAGCTGCTTGCTTTTGCAAAGAAAAACACACTTTCCTTTGATAGGCTCACATGCAGAGTGCTGCTTCCTTTTCTGATAAGCAGGGCTTTTGTTTTCAGTCTAATCAGGAAAAAGCTAAATGACTGTATAGTCATACACACACCCGCTTACACACAAAAATGTACATAGTCCATGCAGAAAGGATGTTGTTTTGGTCATGGGTGAAGAGTATGAAAGAAAAACAGACAAAGGAAGAAATAATGTCAGAAACATTTATAATAGTGTATTATATTAATGAGACCTGACTGCAGTAACTGGTATAGAACTAAGTGGCTGACAACGATATGTGATCTCTTGTGACAGCCTGACCCGGTGCTCTCATCTCAGTCCTGTAGTGCTGGGGAGGTCATTAGCATCACTCAGCATCAATAAAATGTCCAGACTTCTCTTGGGATGACTTCTGCTTCCAGTGGTTCATGAGTCTTTGTATGTCACATGTTGCTAGTACCAAAGCCTACATGTGCTGTTGGTGTAGCCTCTCCTGCCTCCCAACAAACACTTGAGTGATTCCTCATCACATCCTCCTCATCTGACGTCTCCATCCTCAGCACAGGAACATTTGCATGGCTCAGTAAGCTTAGTCCAGCCCCTGGAGTTGAGGGCCATTAGCATAGCGTTGTGTGTCTTGTGCTTTATGCATGGACTAGCAGGACTCCTTTGAACTAGTCTGCAGATAGACTGGATGGGGAATCTGCATTCATTATTCATTCCATGGTGGGACTTGGCTTTTAGCTGCAGTACACCAGGGCTTTCCCCACACTAGTTAGACATAACTGGAGCAGAGAACAGAAAGCCCTGCCAGCACTGTTGTGGCCACAGGGTTCACTGTTCATATAGCTACTGTATATATCTCCATGTCAGCATTTGTGCAAAAGAGTGAGAGAGAGTCTGATGGGCTTAATGCAATGATTTGAGGAGGAATGTGTTTGTTTAGTTTACAAACAAGATGTCAAGAGATTTGAACTGTGCAGACAAAGTGAGGGGAATTGTTATGCAAACATAATGAATGCAATAATATTCCTTCTCCACCTGCTTCCAGCTTCTACAGCCAAAAAGTGTGCTAAGTGCACATTCTGACTTTTTAATGAGTCTTGTGATTATGCAATGCAAACTTCTGAATCTCATGACTCATTTATGCTACTTCCACTACCTCTTTTATACTACCAATTTGCAACTGATTGCCACCCAAATTGTGTTTTTATCACCATAATTAGGTTGCAGTCTCATTGGTCCTGTACCAATTTAGAATCACACTTTTAAAACATTATCAAACTCTTAATAGATTGTTAAAACAATAGATCAAAATCAGTGCAGCAGAGCCAGAAGTATTGCCTTTTTTTAATTCATGCATTCATCTTCCTCATTGAAACTCGACGCAGAATTACTCAAAATGCAACCTATTCACTGACAGTTCAGTCAGAGTTTTTTGGTGTGTTATGTTAGTAGCAGCTGATGTAGCCTTGAGTTTCAAGCCTCAAGCAGACTATAGGAGAGGGCTCTAGAGGTTTGGTAAGATGAATTATTTTTATCTCCTCAACTCGAGTTTTTTGCTTGTTTCCAGACTCATAGTCTTCAGGCTCAACTGACATCACTTGAGGCAATTTATCAAACTTTTCTCACCTCCCTCTTGGACCGAAAAAGGCTTTGTGCATAATTTTCACATAGGCATTAATACTCACCAAGACCTAAACACACTTTGAAGTGTAGAGTCTTTTGGGTTTCCATCAACGAACATCTACCAAGTTCCGAAATGTTTATAATGAATGTATCAGCAAAATTTTAACAGGAAAAATATTTTATTAAGTCCCCCTACTGGCATTTAAAAACTTATGCATGACTGAACATTTATTAATCATGCACTAACAACTCCTTTCTTTAGGGAAATGTATTGGTCTTTGTTTAATATTAACGTCAACAAAGACTTGCAGCAAAAGACGGGGCATGTTTACGGTATTGAACTTTTTACCAAGCCATGATCTTTCCTAATCAATAACGAATTGCTCTTCTTTTCCTAAACCTAACCACCAAAGGGACCCAGGATATGAACCCTTGGTTAGGGCATCCTGTGTTTTGACCGCCAACCATACACCTTCTCTATGACTTGTGGGCAGCACAAGAAAAGATTTCTTTAGCAACGAACATTTGCATTGGAGATAATATAGTAATACCATTTACTGACAAAACCTATTCTAAGAAGAAATTAGCAATTTATAAATTCAATTTGTAGGGACAGGTTGCTGTTTTATTTTTTGTTATGTCACTTTCGGTGCTCCTGCAGTCTCTCATCACTGACAGCCTTGTCAGGCCAATCAGTCTTTGAACTCAAGGGCGTGCTGTGGCTAACCAAAGAAAGTAGGAAGCAACCGCGGTGAGGTCACTTCCACAAAGCTTCCCTTAGCAATCAGGCTTGGGAAGTTAGTGAGCCCAAGTCAGGCATATCTGTTACATAAGAACATACCACTATCAGGGCGACGTTTTTACATCACACTTAGTAGTGCAGGATTTATAACCATGAACCACTGAAGAATAAAGGTTTATAAAAATGTAACTTCATGCTTAGAAATACCTCCAGAGGTCATATAACCTGACCACAAATAAGGAGAAAAGGAATTGCTTTCACCTGTGGTCTTAACACAAGCTGGAATTTTTCAAGTACTAAAAATAGTATGAATTCCACCCCTTTACAAGATCTTGGGCTGCTTCAGGAAGGTGCTTTCCCATCTCTGAGTATACTAAATAAATGATGATCTGAGCAGAATATTTTCTATGCCAACTCAGAATTGGAGAGGAGCTGAAATCTGAATTTTGAGCAGTTAAAATGAGCACAGTAGATTTTACAAGTGGCATACATAATGTGTAGAACCTAATTACTTTACGTTTTTAGTCTGATTTACACATTAATATTGGGGTTTTAGATAAGTGTGCTGATGTGTATGGACAGAGATGTACAACAAATGGATACACCAAATAGGGAATGCTGTATTTTTACTAAGCTATGCAAGCCCTCTAGAGAACAAAAATATATAAGCGTCCTCTTTCCTTTTGCTGTTTCTGTGTGTATTCATGTGCATCAGCTTGAAACTACAATGCTTTAAGGATTCCCTCTCAAGAGTGATACAGCACCGAACACTGACAAAAATATATTAATAATATAAAGAAAAGCAACCCACAGAAAAAGTTCTATAACTACTTTTATCTGGCAATGTAAGAACAGAATATATGCAAAAACTAGAGACTAGGAAAACACAAGTTTAGTTGTTGACAGACTCAATAGATTTCTTGTCAAGTCATTGTAGCTTAAGTGATAGCATTCTACCATCTCCAAATGAGCACTGAAACTTAGTAGTTTATACATAACAGTTTATACATGAACTGCAGCACTGAAGGAATTAAAGTTTTACCTGATGGTGGTGCTGGAGGAAGTGGGAGGAGATCACCAAAGTAATTAGGATTCATTTCATTGGACCATGAGAGTCTGTATGAAAATTCATGGCAATCTGTCCAACAGTTTGTCACATCCCATGTTAACCTCCTGACCAGAAAGCAACTGGGATGAAGCCAAAAGATATTCTTGTGTCCTAGTTTGAATACATGGATAGATGGATTTTGCACTGTAGCTGTTATCAGAGGGCACTGCAGAGGTAGTGAAGAGTTTATCACTGTTAACGGTTTGGAGGTGTGTTTATAAGGTAGCTTAGTTTTTGGAGCTACTTCTGTCCAACAGTAACTTATCTTTGTCAAAAAAAATTTCATCTTCCAAAAAACTTATTTTCACTTAACAAATTTAATTAACTCTCAGCTTTCTTTTCTTTTTTTTCCAACTTGTAATAGAACAGATTTGGATAAATAGGCAACAGATGAATATGAGGTTCAGCTTCTATTGTTCAAAAGAAGAAAGAAAAATTTATCTTAGTTGAAACTCATAATTGAGGCATGAGTGTTATCTCCTGACACAACACAGTTTATATTCAAGAAGTTGTGGAGCAGCTTACTCGACGAATGCATTGTTCATTATCTCCATGCCATCTGGTCTTTAGCAGCAGAAAGTGGGGGGCTGCTGCAGTCTTATTAGAGTCCAGCTTAAAACAAAATAAGATTCTATTGAATTAACTAGCTTAATGTGTCTTTCTCCTGTCTCTGCTGCCACTCAGTTGTCAGAGACAGGGAAGAGTTTTCATTTTAAATTGAAATATTTGACTGACGGTTTGACTGTCTCCCGTTCTAATGTAAAAGTAAGACTAAGTTTTTGTCAGATTAAAGTTGCTGAAGTTCTTTGAAGTAAAACATATTCAATCAATGTCAGTACATATAGTTATTAACAGTTAGCTTTACATAGTATCAGTGCAGTGATTAATTTATTCTGGGGGAATGACAGATTGAATTGATTAAGTCAATATGTGGCAGAAACATTGCTGACACATATGAGCATTCAGATGAAAAGTCATCTGACAAACAGAGCAGGGATGGCAATGAAAACAGGGATAGACAGTCCAATTGGACAAAACAAATTGAGATGGTGGGGGGGTGGGATGTAGGATGGAATGGGCACGCACCGATGTCAGTCAGTTGGACAAGATCGAGTTTCTCAGCTGAACAAGCTGATCAGACTTGCTGTTTCATCTAAACTGCCAAACACACATGCACATGGTGTATGTGTTGCAGTGATACAAGTCAAGTGGCAATGCTGCAATAAAAACATACATATTAATACTCAATAATTCTTAATAATTGTTCAGTTCTATTCTTCATGGAAGGATTACTAAGAGAAATTAAAATGAGCCCAAAAAATTACAAAAACATCCATGGAGATTAAAGAAACAGCTACAAATGTCCCATGTGATGGCTTTCTCAGTTACATTCATGTACATAAATCACAATCATACGCACACATTTAACCCAGTTCTACTGCAGTGCAGTTTTGGTACAAAAATAGCACACCATCATTTTGAACATCACATCAGCTATGGCACTGTGGTATTACAGTCCTAAAACAAAATAAAACATCAACTGTAAAACTATTGATTTTACATCATCAGATCAGCTAAGCTGTCACATTTTTTTGGCATGCTGAAGTATGAAAATATGTTACAATTCAGTATTACACATCCAGTCCATATTTTATTCAAGTGTTTCGGACTGTTCATGGTCTACACTCGCAGTCACATGAATATAGCTGCTCTAAATCTCCTACAGGCTGTACAATACTGTACTATATAGACAATATATTTTGAACATATAAGCTTGAAAATTGTATCATAATGTGGACATAGTCGAAGTTCATTACTTATTGATAGTCTTTAAATGAGAAAAAAAGCAAAAGTAAAAAGCAACACCTTGGGCTTTACACCTCCTGATGAATCATTTCTGTCACTATTTTGATATAGTCAATAAATGACAAGTTAAAAAAGTAAAAAGTTTTCATTTAAGATGTCAGGTCAACACTTCATAATGATGTAGGATTATTTTTTTGTACTTGTCACACACAACCTAGCCAATAAAAGTGTGCACATCACTGTTACGCAAACAAACAGGACTCATCATACACTGAAATGGATTAAGTTAAAGTAAATTCCCTTGGCTACTTGGCTGCAAACCCAACAATAAAAATCCTTGTAATCCCTATTGTAATCCCTTTTTGAATGATACAAAAGTAAACTTACATTGTCTGTCTTGTGATATTGAGGTGCTCAAATAGCTTAGAATTGGACTTTGAAAAGCTTTACCCAACTGATGCCACTGTTACTGGAAAGTCAACAAGATCCTGACCTCAATCTCGGAGGTTTGGAAAATTCTTTCAATCCTTCTGATTAAACAAAGTATTTGATGTGCTGCAGCTGTTCCCTTTGGAATATTCTTTCCCCAAGTATCCTCAACTCATTGAAGATTTCCAGTGCATTTATGTCAGGAGATTTGGAGGTGCTCAGAGGATCACTGTGTACTGTCTGTGCAGATAGGCCAGGTGCAAGCCCTGTGTGCTTGCAAACTTTGCACAGCTCACCTCACATAATGCAATCCTATAGAAAAACAAAATACACTCTCAAGAAAAAGATCAGTCAGAAAAAAACTTTTTTAAAAAAACTGAGCCTTACCAGAGTATCAACTGCAGATACTTTGTATTTGAATATATTTCTTTTGATAACTGTAATGTATATCTGATTCAATCTCGATTTCTGTGTGATTTATAGGGACGCATAAAACATAGGAACGACACAACATGCCTTTTCTTTATATTATGTACGTTGTAACAGTGCACATGCAAAAAGAAAGAGAATAGGAACAGCTTTTTTTAACAAAATATTTCACGTTGGTGGTTCAATAACTGAACTTGGAGGCATTAAATATATATGAAACATGTTTTTTATAGAGTACCAAAATGGGAGCTTAAAGGGTTTCACACTGACAAAACTGTTATGAAATAAAAAAACAAAAAAAACAAACTCATATTGGTCAAAATAGAACGAAAATGGGATTGGAAGAAGCAGAATAATGAGAGGTAAAATCAGGTCATTCTGTGTAGGTGAGTGAGGTTTCAGGATTTAATTATTTGCTGTTATAGAGGACTCTCTCTTATACCGTACATAACAGGAAATCCAGAGGATCCAGACAAATCCCTTTTTTAGAATCCTAATCATTATTTAGCATATGGAGCAGGCTGGTTAAGCCTGCTGTATTGAGAAGATGGCTTAAATTGCCTTTTCAGCAGTCCAACCAATATTTTTTATGCTTTTAAGAACACATCTAAGCCTTTTGAATCCGTGTGCAGAGGACGGCATCATAACAAGCCTTTAAACATGACACAAAAAGGACTACGTACTGCATAAAGAATGC
The DNA here is from genome assembly GCA_029814765.1 of Acanthurus leucopareius. Taxonomy (NCBI): domain Eukaryota; kingdom Metazoa; phylum Chordata; class Actinopteri; order Acanthuriformes; family Acanthuridae; genus Acanthurus; species Acanthurus leucopareius. Next base: position 14,106,492 of record JAQMCX010000023.1, on the reverse strand, counting down.
TCCTACTGTAAATACAACACATTTCTCCTAACCCTTGTAGTTAGTGAGTGTCAAAGATAGAGCATAATCTTAATAATTAATCATAGAGGTGTTTTCATCCTCTGTGTCCATGGCAACAGTCATGAGATATCAAAGGGATGGTGAGCGGGGGAAACTGAGAGCGGTCCGGTCATCCATCTGCTCGCCACAACACTAAAGCGTGGGATCACAGCAGTATTAGCCGCTTTTCAGTTGAGCGTTTAGCTCCTCTGATAGGCCACTGAGGCCTGGAGGCTTCCGGTTAGTAAGATCATACCTGTCACTTTTAATGAGCAGCCTCACTCCGCCAATTAGTGTATTTTACAGTCCAGAGGGTGAGATGGGGTTTCTGGGAATAGTACTGTGTGTTCTTCAGTGAGGCTCAAAAAATAGAGAGGAGGATCTAAAATAAGACCAGTGTTGTTTTGGTTTTTTTTTATCAATGCAGTGGTGATTGCTTTTCAGGTTGCTACAGCACATTTCTTTATCCCCACAATCTGTGATACATTTTGATACAGCCAGTCAGACTGAATTGAAGAGTAGGCGCATTGCAGCAGTTTTACGTCAGTCTGTGTTTGAGGCACAGTGACTATTTGACAGCTCCAAGTTAAATCTCTGTAAAACTGAAAACTGTGAAAAATAGAACAAGAAAAAGTGTAACTCTACTTTTGTTTGTGTTTTTTTTTTTTTTTTTATAATTCTAAGGTCCTGCAGACCCTCACAGATGTTTTCATTTATTCTAGCAAACTATACCTGCTCAGATTAAGGTTAGGTGGACATTTTTAATAATGATAATGGTAGAAGTGCAATGTTTTTCGCTTTTAAGCTGCAGTCTGAAAATTACTAGGTGAAATGTACTCGTATGGTGTGGCCAAAAGTAGGGGGGGAACAGAAAAAAGCACAGGTAGGGTTGTGCATAAATTTAAGGGAGCAAGCAGGGCTAGCAGACAAAGAAAAGTACTCTAAAAAGTTGGAGTCATCAACTGCTGTTGGTATCCTTGCACTTACATCTTTCCTTTTTAACTGCTTCCTATTATTTTGCTATGTAGTCTCAAAATATAGATATAAACAATCGATATTTCCTAAATGAGAGAAGGAGGTGAGTCAATTCGCAACCAGAGGCAAATGTGTCTGGCCTCTCTCCACATAGAGATTAATGTGATTCATGTTTCAGTCTGATAATGCCATTAGAGGTACAGCAAAGCTAGTAGGTAAGTGAGGGACAAATTAATCAACCACAGACAGCCCTGAGAAGTGGTCCAAGTTGTTATAATACGCAATGTGTGTGGGGGTGTTGGTAAGGATCAAACTTTGATGAAACATCACATTGGCTGTATTCCAGTAAATTAAATGGAAATTCCACAGGTTTATAAAATATGTACATACAAAATTTTAGGTTAATGTTTTATGAGGAGATGAGAAAGTGAACATTCAGTAAGTATGATTATTACTGTGATGTTCTGCTGAACCTCACTCCCCAAAACATTTTATTTACCTTTTAAATTCATGTTTGTTGTGTTCTTTATCAGCAGTTTATAAATGTAGATGTTATGGCGAGAGATGGGCATTTTTAAGTTTGAAGAAACTATTGCATTGCATTACAGGAAGTGTAGGATCTTTGATTTTTAGCATTTCGCCCATACCTTGACCTGTACTGTGTCAATTTAAGTAATATTTTTTTCTCCACATAATGGTGTGTTGCAGGTCTCTGACCTTCATGGAAGTGCAGTACTAAATTTTTGCAATACCTATTTGAATATCTAATGAAAGTATCCCTTTCACTTGGATTTAACCGCTCCATCAGCTCTTCCCACTCTCTTCCGTAGCCTTAAGGTCAGAGCAAACTCTAAAAAATGAGCTACCATCTCTGGGCTCTTTATCAATTCACCTATAGCGTTTCAGTTTGTCTTATGTCACCTTTTCCCTCTCCCTACAGAAAAAAGTTATCATTTGTCACCAGCAGCTGTATTTGTCTGTATAATAATTGTCCACTAAATGACAGTATAGTCATCCCATAAAGGATTTATCGGGTAACCATGACAACAATGAATAAGACATTATGACTGTCCATGAATTTCATCCTGTGTGTTTTGCTCAAGTGTAAACAAATGAATAGAGCTGAGTTACAGACATTTGGGTGTGTGTGTGTGTGTGTGTGTGTGTGTGTGTGTGCCTTCCTGAGAAGTAGAGAGGCTGAAAAATAATTGGCACTTTCCTCTGAATTACAAAAAGTATTAGATTTGTGTGTTGTAAACCTGGCTTTTAGATACCGCCATTATTCCAAAGTAAGACATATAGGTAGGTATAGGTACAGCTTTTCCATATATGAACACTTTGTGGCTTAATTTTGCAGAGCAGTATCTCATATTACTTTCGTTTGAGAAAAATAACACCTTTTTCAAAAATGCAGTAATTAACAATACAAGTGAATGATTTTCGTAAGCCAAAATGTATTTGATTGCTTAAAACTGTTTCATAGTTGAAGCTCACTAAACCTTTTCACTTTCTCACCCTGATGGATTCCCTGCCCTCGTTTTACTTGTCTGCACTGTGGGTATTTAAACCACTGTAAGCACTTTTGTTTGTCACAGTGAAGATAAACAGCTTATTCCTACATGTTGTGGGTTTCCATATGTATGTTACTCCACAGATAAGCAGTCTTGGACATGATAGTGGAGAAGCATTGAAAGATGCATAATGGAGTTCACATGTTTGTGGGTGGAAGCTTAAATTTGGTACAAATGTGTTTGTTTGTGTAGGAAAGAGGAAGGAAAAAAGGGGAAGACTTGCACCATGTGACTATGTTGTCTGTGCAGGCACAGAATAAAATAATTTCCTCACTCTCGGGAAATTAATGTGACTTCCCAGTGTCTCCTGTGCTGGATAAAGAAAACATCATCATGTTTGCTGTGGTGTGTACGAATCATTTCAGCTACTGTGTGTGTCATGCTCTGGTATGTGTTTATTAGGTGTCATTTCCTCCATTAACTGTGTGTGTTGTCTTCGGTGCAACATTAACACCATGCTGGGGTCTTTTCTCTCTCTCTCTATTTAGGCTTTTCAAAGGCACTGAAGGAGACTTAGTTGTAAATGAGACGTGCTGCAGCGCTATTAGCAAAGATTTCTGCAAAGGACTAACAGTCTGAGGGCTGAATGCTACCAGCAAAACACAGCTAAACAACAACCGACCAAAATAGATACAAAAATAACAGGCAGATAGAGTGCTTTTACAGACGGTGGGCCCCATTCATCAACTTGCTTACTTGTGTAAGACAAACCAATATATATTCATACACACAGACACATCCTCACCCAGGTTGCCACCTCCCCCAGCTACTGGTACCGTCAGTGCCCTCAACTTCAATTAAAAACTGTTTATTTAGCAGGACTTGATAATTAGAAATGCCTTACTGCCCGGGGCAAGTAACATGCCCTCTCAGTCTAGTGAGTTAAAAGGAATTAAAAACACCATTTTTCCAGAGCTGATGGTTTAAGTAGCTAGCGGGCAGTGAGTGAAGATCTTCTATTAGTTTAAGTACAAGAAGACTATTTAGTTATCCTGGAAACAGGAGTTTAGTTAAAAATTTACTTTAAGCCAGTAGATTTCAGGCCATTTGTCCATCTTGGCAACGGAAAAAAAACGATTAGCTTTGAACTCTGTTATTTTTCATTGTTCACTTCCCTATTACTGCATATGAAATATTTATTTTCCAATATTCTAACATGCTTTATTATGTTTATTACCTTTTTTGATTTAAAGCTCTTTTAGGATAAAAAAAGACACTATCTGATATTCTGAAATATCAACTACAACCTTTATTTTTCCATTTCCCCTATATATTTTTTTCAATACATCAATTATCATAAGTCTTCTTTCAGATACAGGGACAATTATACTCATAAACACATAAGTCAAGTTTAGCAGATTTACCTCCAAGAACTTTTTCTAAAAGTCTACATTTTTTACTCACATATAATGTTAAATTCTGTATATCACCATCCCCTGTTTTACAATGGTTTTGTTTTACCACTAAAAAAAGAGAGAAAATAAGAAATGGAAAACAGCTTAGAGAAAGGTACCAATGCTGGTTGTGCCTGGCTGAGGTCAGGGAAGAGAAACCACAGACTGCAGTGCTTCAGGCAGAGTAATGGTTGAATGCAGTACTAACACACACACACACATTCACACACATATATGCACACACATACACACAGATCCTTAAAGGCAGGTCTACCAGAAGCAGGTGGGAACTCCAGGATTCAGTAATGGGACAGTCCTGATGGATCACTTGCCTGACAGCCTGCAGTACTTCCCTCAACGAGGGGCCAATATCAGCAGGGGGCAAATGAGTTTAAAATCACCTGTTCGACACTCTGCCCTCGTTTAGCCTCTTTCCCAAGATGCCGTACTACAGAACAGAGGGCTCAGAGGTGATTTACTGATTCAACACATAAAGTCATCATTTATCTTAACTCTCCTAACGAATGTTTTTGCTCCCTAAGTTAATTTTTAATGCCATGTAATAGTTTTTATAATGCCTTGTAATCAACACAGGAGATCTGAGTAATACATGACATTTTCAGGCTTTACTAATAAGAGTGTTAATACCTGTGATTGGTCTCGTGAATTGGAATTGTGTACATGCTTTTAAAACATTTATCATAACATACTTTTCTTATGAATATTAGTTGCTTAATATTTCAGAACTTTCTACATCCTAATGATATTCTGAAAGATAGTCCACTAAAGCCTCTGTGTTAATTAAACTGATCCATGGTAAATGAATAATTCTGTCAGTAATGTCAGTAGCAACAAATCTGAGGGGAGTTAGAGATATAATTCCTTGTTAAGTTGAGCTGTAATTAGCAATAGAGGGTAATCAGGGTTTTTTGTGCTTTTTTTCATTTTTTTAAACTTTGAAACTATTTCAGAGATACGTACAATTAAAATGTATTTTGGCCTTAAGATAATTCCACAAACATTTTTTGTTAAAAAAGGAAAAACAACACATAATGTGTCGGACTTTCAGTATTTTCAATATCCTACACCTAAGAGAGGTACTTTAGGTATTGTCAATTCAAAGAATTGTTTTAATGTCTCTTGAACTTTATTTTTTTTATATAAATACACATAAGAACATATGATTTATATGTTTTATCAAACTATAAATATGCAGGTTGTATGTTCTGATAATCTTGCCAAAAGTCATCATTGTCATATTGAATAATTTGATCACAATGCTTTGCTCGGACACATTTGAGACATTTTAAGGATTTAAAAGTAAAAAAAAGTATACAAAGAAGTAGACAGAGCCATTATGCCCATATTTGGGTTAGAGGGTGAAACGTATATAAATCCTTTGTCATAACAGACTCAGGATTTATGTAATTTAACAACTGTCAAGAGAGTTGGTGTTCTTACTGGTGTGAAAGAAACTGTGAAAGTATCACACAGAGTGTCCGATCAGCCTGACAAAACCAATTAGTATGAAGCCATCACTGAGGAGAGTCTTGGTGAATATGATTTCGAACAAAGATGTGATTATGTCTTTCCTTTTCCTGTCAAAGCTACATAGAGTTTCAGAGCTAATTAAAGTAAAAATGGCACAGGAGAGCTTCCATTTAAAGCTGTCTTCTCACGTAAAACCTGGCCTTTTTCTCAAGGATATGCAAGATGATTTTGTGAATTCATTACCAAACAGTTGTGCTTTGCTTCTCTTTTTTCTTGTTTTACATATAGCAAAAAGCTTATTAGTATGCCTAGCCAGCACTATGGAACCTGGAGATGTTTATTGCGATAAATAAAATATTGTGGTGTTTGATTTCCTGCACAGCAGCCACTTCGTAGCTGGTAGGGATTATTTAAAACTCAAGGACACCTCGGAGAAACATATGTGCTGACATGACAGTGGGAATCCGGCCGTGGACTCTGCTTGATTTATTAAGGCAGGATCTTTCAATGTCTGAGCCTGTCTCTCCATCTCATCTTATACTAAACAGATATGAGAATGATAATCGAAGCTCACTGCAAGAAACCAAGGGAATTCAAGTGAATTTGTCAATGTCAAACACTGTTATTTTATGGCTTTACAATAATTCTTGTAAACCAAAAAAATGTATAGATAAACTAAATGAAAACATGTAATCTTAAATTGCATCCCTACTGTCCTCTAATTGCCTAATTTTCTATCTTTTGTGTCAGACATTTCGATGGCCTATTGCCAGCAGGCTGGATGGAAACGAGATGCTGGAGATCCAAGTGTACAATTACAGCAAAGTCTTCTCCAACAGGTAAGATTTGCTGCTGCTCCTAGCCAATTCATAAACCACATTAACCACACGAAGACTGCATTTCAGAGCAAACTGTTGGCAGTTCCATTGCCCTTACTGCCTTCATGTCACTCCCTGTGACCAATTCAGACTGTCACATGGTTCATGTTTCTTAAAAGAAGGAGAATAAGCTTGTCGTCTTTGAAAGATTGCCCTAAATGAACTCAATTGTGTGTGTAACGGACTCCAAACGGCAAAGCTGGAGGTAATGAAACAGCATTAGGGTTCCCAGTAATGGGCACATTTATCTCTTCACACTCTCCAAACAACAAGATCATGAAAAACACAGACGGTGCTCAAGTGAATGATGCAACTGGGATCACATCTTGATCTTAATTGTGTTTTATCTTGCAATTATTTGCAGTGTTTAATATAATACCAGCTGGACAAGTGTATTGATGAAAATATTTACTGTACAGACAAATTTTGCTTCCATGGTTTTTATTTCTTCTATTGACAAATCCCAAGATTAGGAAGATGTTTCTCAATTATTAGCCATTTACTGCTTTTACATTGATGACCAAAGTGCTCTAGAGCAACACACCAATCTGAAATTCTTCTTCAAGGGGACTGCACAGCACTCCCATTACTTGTAAGAAATAATTGGAAGTGGAGGCTGGCTAATTAAGTAAGGTCCCTGTTCTCCTCCTCATCTTCCTCTTCTTGTCCTTGTGCTTCTTCCTCTTCCTTCCCAAATTTAAAAAAACTTGCAAACCAGTTGTGTTGGGAAGTTGCTGTGTACATAACAAATCCAAACAGATTGTTACAGATAGTTTAACTGGGTTGACTGGTTGATGTGTCCAGACTAAGGACACATTGTCTTGCCTACACGGTCATTTAAGCGTAGTCGGCTTGTCTTCCTGTTCATGTGGGAAGTAACAGATGTGTGTCGCGCTGTTTATACATTTTATCTGTGACCTCATCTTGTTTGCCATTTGTGAATGTAGTTGTGTGTGAATGTGTGTACTGCAGCTGGTGACACACTTACAAAGACGACTCAGAGTTAAAAGCAGGTGACAAGTGTACAGACAGATGTTGCATCAGTTCTACATCAGGACAATTTTTAGCTGTCATCTTGATATTTCCAATGTCATTAGGTTGGAGAGGAAACAGATACAGGACGAGAACTTCATTGCCACACGTGACAATTTACAGAGAATGTAACAGAATAGGACGGACTGAAATATCTGTAAAATCTTAGATCGACAACCATTTAATTTCTATTTACACTCACGGTCTCCAGTGGATGATACCAAACAAATTAGGCAATTTTCTGACTTTTCTCTTGACGCCTCATGATATGGACCTTAGTGGTTTTTAGTGATATACCTAAAAAACTATACAATAAATTGTCATGGAATTTATCACAGCAGTTCATGGTGCCTAGAGGATTTATAACTACTAAAATTGTCAATGACATCATGAGAGATCAAATTGCCAGGGACTTGCCATAAGGCCTTTCGAACTGAAGACATGTTTCTGTTACGGAGTAAAACGTTATCAAGGACCTTGAACAAGTCCAGTTGTTTAGTTCAGCATTTAGATATGCTATGATCTGAATGATTAAGAACCTTAGGGTAGTCCAGAGGATGTTTTCTACTGACTCTGGCTTTTCCTGTGAAATATCTTAGCATCTAATTGATGAACAATATAAAACTTTAACACACATTTACAGTCCCCAGAATAAATCCTGATGAATTTGGTGGTACCCTGTCTTTTCCTCAAGTGTCACCATCAGGTTCACAGTTATATTAACATTAACAATTGTAATACCTTTTGTGATCCCCTAAATTTTTATAAGATCAAAGTTTCATATTGCCACTAACTTGGTTTCAGACAAAATATCTACAAAACTAATGACATTTCCATCAGACTCGTGCTGACATATTCAAGTTTTCTGTTGCTGTTGTTCTTACTTTAACACAGTTGATACAGTATTTATCTGGCCCGTAATTCTCATGTAGGATTGATTGGTTCTATTCGGGAAAACAGATGTAGCACAACTCCAGTCCTCTTTTAATTTCTGTAAAATTAAAGACATGAATAGCAGTCTTGAACCAGGCTACATTTGAATTTAATCATTGTGTTGCGGCAAACACAAACACATTACTCAAGCTAATTAAAAAATATGTAAAGATTTTTTTAGTTCTGAGAGCAAAAGTGGTGTCCAGTTTTCAATTCAAGAGCAGACATAAATCATACAAAAAGAAGAAAAATAAACACCGTAACTCTTTTAAGCCTGATGCAATAAAGAAATGTTTTCATCTACTAGCAGCTTGGCAGCACCACAGCCTCTGAAGCACATGCACAGTACACAAATAGGTACTCTTGCATGCAAAAACACTTAACCCACGCACATTAAGACACACGCATAAACACAAACCCTCACACATTTAAATTAGTAAATTATTCAAGGTGAGTCACAGCTTGTGATCTCACACCTGCTCCATATGTCCACTGGCAGCATCATTACCAGAGTAACTGATCTATCTCACCATTGCACCAACTCACTGTAAGGCCAGTGTGTCACACTCAGAGACCACAAGTGCGATTATATTACCAAAACACATAGAAGAAGCAATGATGCATGATGGTCTCTGTGCTGCTGTAGTGGCATATAGACCATGTTTTATTATCTGTTTTCCCCTGAGGCTGAGAGATATGCTTTTATATTCTGCTGGCTGTGGAGAACACTGTGTATGAGTTACTGAGCACTGGAGCAAAGAGGAGGTTATATGATTGTATGAAGTCAGTGACTCTCAGGGGGGGAGGTCAAGGAAAGTCAGGGGATATTTTTGAATTAAATTTGGAATTTCAGTGGCAGTAGTGGTATTACATGATGGCACTGTCCCAATATAGAGGCTGAATCCTCTTAAGTCCACATTTCCAGCCCAAATACAGTTGTTAACAAGGCCTTTATAACTTGATAGACTAGGTCAGTGGAGTCATAGATTCCTCTGAGGGGCCAAAATTATGTTACATCAAGAAAATATAAAAGGAGACACAGATCTATGACTGTAAATCTCTTTGCCATCTCTGCCCTTAAGTTTGAACATGGGAGCCAGGTAAGGTCACATTCAAAGCAACATTAACCCTACGTTTAATGAGAACGGTTCATTGATGCAGCAGCATTGTCAAAGAAACGCCCTGCATTGTTACATTAACTGGCAAAATGTGCTGCTGGCCAATCAGCATGAAAAAAAAAACATTCCTGGTAGCTATCTTTGTAATGTGAATGCTGTGGTCCTACTGTTTGCTTCACATTTAATGATGAAAAAAACATTTAGGTGCTAAAATGTGGATGATTACATCAGTGCTTTCTGAGCAGGGCCACAATAGCCGATGACAGAATTAAGTTGTTTGTCCTGAAGCAGCTGACAGTGAGCGTTTAGCCTCTGAGGCTAGCTAGTTAGCTGGCATTATAATGTTAGCAGACAACAAAACTGTAAAAAAAAATCATCACCAGTTATCAATGAAGAATAGACAACCTGTGTTACTACATTAAGTTTGTTTGCATCTGCTTCTCTATTAGATTACATCAGAGAGCTCATGTTAGGTGGTGCATTGCTCCACCTGGCACAATAATCTTAATGATATCCTGTAGTGTGTGATGTGCTGTTACTTTCAAATGGTGCAGTGTCTGTATGTTTGAGTGGGTTAGGATTTTAAAACTCCTGCAGTCTGAGAGCAGCTGTAGAGATCAGTTGGAGCCATGAGATGAATTTGGCCTGTTTTCATCACCCATTGGTGCTCCCTGCTCAATAAGCTTTACCCTGTCTTTCTCTCCTCGTGATTTTTGAGTTTCTGTTTCTGTTTATCTTCAGGTTTCATTTAGCACAGGACACAGAACTGTAGCCTGCAACGGTGAATTTCTGGCGTCAAAAGTATGAAATCCTGTCATTCTGTACACATTTAGACTCCAGGATGTATTGCTTTGTCTCAAAATGCAAGCTTACAAACGCTGGATCCCTGAAGCACTGGAATAAACACTATGATGTTTGTACTTTTTAAAATTTTTGTTTTTTAGTGAAAGCATAGCATGATTATTTTTGATTCTCAACTATTGTGTAGTCTGCTGTTTAATTTGGTACAGGCATTCATGTCATGCTCAGAAAGAGTATGACTTCAGGCCAATATTTTAATCTATTCAGCATTTTGGCTTATGACCAAGCACTTGCAGAACTAATGACATTCCCATCAACTTTGAATCACAATGCAGAGCCACTAGCATGGCCCGTTATTACGCTGACGGGTGACTTGCAGATGAAATGTTTTGCCTTTGCTGGATCAATAAAATAGAAATGAAGTAGAGCAATATTTCAACTTCGACATTTCATCCAGGGCTCCACTGTGTTAATTTAAAGCTGTCTATCATCACAGGTTTAATAAGGTGTAAATCAATAAGCAGAACTGCTCAATGAAAATATTGGATTTTCTGTAATATTTAGCCCAAATCTGATAGAGCACTGTTATCTGCATTAGCATTAGTCTGATTATTTTATGTATGAACAGTTTATGGATTTAATTTGCCATAAGCTTGAAAAGACAATACAAATTGATTAAGTGATATTGCAAATAGCCTTAATTACCTAAGCCCAAAGTAAATACTGCAGTACACTAATGGACAACTACACCCAACAAAATGTTTCCTGCTATATGTCATAAAAAGTTAACAGCCCTATTAGTTCCTCTTTTTTCCTTCTCATTTATTCATGTGCTGAACTGGTAAATAAGCAAATATTGGTCATGCTGTGTCTACATAGAATTTTTAATTTTAATAATGATAAATTTGTTTGGGAAAAGGGTTGTTGTTAGGCTAGGACAGGACCCTGTTTACATGACAACAGCAAGAGTATTGTTGCTGCTCTTATGCAGTGTGTCGTTAATGGGGATGTAGAAAAATAAACAAAACCCAGACTAAACATGACATGCTTACATATGTTTACATTATCAAATAGTTTTCTGTTTTTATGGCTAAAGCATCATATTATGCTTGTGTTTGTGCGTGTGTGTGTGCGTGCACGCGTGTGTGAATGTGTTGGTGCGTGCATGTGCGTGTGTGTGTGAAACAAAGTATTGATCTTGTTCATGTCAATCAATAGACATTTACCCCTCAACACTGGTGAAACCATGTTTGCTAAATCTTCTTATGTTTCATATCAATGAATCTCTACCAATGTGGGTCAGTGCATGGCTTCTCCTCAGCTCATCAAAGGCCGAATCACACACACACCTGTCAGCTGTAACATTTTCATTTCACACCGTCCTCCAGTTGAGTTACCTGCAGCTGTACTGGATTAGTGCAATGCTGATGAATGAACAACTCCGTTCGACTTGGAAAAATATTTTAACATTTCAAAGCTGTGCTTACCTCCTCTCAAATTCACCTGAGCCAGAGATTTCGTCATAGTCATGCCTCCATTTGTAAGAGAAACTCAAGGCCCACAAAGAAAAATAATACAAATTGAAAGGGAAGGGAGTTCTAAATTATACAGCAGATGAAAGTAAATTGTTTGCAGAACTTCAATCAATAATGAATGCCACCTTTTGAAGTGCTAAAAAGTGAGCCAGAACATGATAGGCCCTGCATGGTTTAATTATTCAGCGCTTGTACACATGTTACAATGGCTGAAAGGAAATGACAGACCATTTGCTCCTCTAAGTAGCTTTGGACATATTGATCACAACTGTCCAGGGAAGCAGAGAGTGGATTACGCAGTAGTTTAGTATTTTGGGTGAAATCGCTCAGAGGTGTAGAAGTTTCTATTCATCTTCAAAGAAAAAGTTCACTGCACAAATCCACTGATCCTTACAGACCTTCTTGAGTCATGTCAAGGCTGTAAATTTGAGCATGGGGTAATCCAGTGGGGAGCCTGGCAGATCTGCACCTTCACAGAGAAAGCATCTGCCAGCGCCTGAGGGGAAGCACATACTTTTTTTTTTTAAAAATTACTGGGATTCAAAGTGAAGTCAAGTTCTGAAAGTCTAAATTTACCTCATTAGTAAGTTTTGAAGCTCTGCTGACAAATGAAGCCTCACTTTTTTCTGCACCATGAATTCATCACCGCTAGTGCCAGAGGACAGGAAAGTGTAGGTGAGGACAGAGATTAAGAAAAAGAGAGATAAAGACAAAGGAAAGGAAAGGAAAAATGCATTTCCTGAAGGATACTGTGCATGACAACAACATGTTGACACCAGAAGAGCTTTGCTGTAGAAAAACAATGAGTGGGACTCATCTTAATTCAAGAATATAGCTCATAAATGTGGAAGAATAATGAAAGCTTGTTTATGTCCTCTGGCATTGCAGAGATGCAAATTTACAATCTTCTACCAACAAGGAGCTTGCTGTACCAACCGCTCGAGACAATGAATGTAAACAAAAGAAAACAAAAACACAGTATCATGAAAAGGAACAATATGTGATGCTCATGAGCAGCTTCTGCTCAGTGTTTACATTGATTGATTCATTTTGTGAGCCAGGTAGCCTTGAGAGAGCAGAAAGTTGTGTAAAATCAACCAGCTCCCTCTTGTCTGGCTGTCAGTTTCTGTCATCCTGTTGACAAGCTCAAAATTTGCTGTGGATTTTGTGTCCATCTGTGTGTGTGTTCCAAGTTGTATGCTATCGATCGTTTTTCCTTGTCACGTCTTATTGTCTGTCCCTGCAGACTCATGTCAAGTTAAGCGATTTAGATGTCTGTTCTTTTAAATGACCATCTTGTTGCTCCATGTTATATGAGTAGTCCTGTTTATCATGTTTGCATAGAAAGTAAAAAACGCAGCTTTATTTGCAGTACACATGATACCTGGGTCTGTGTGTTTGCACGTATGCAAATAAAGCCTGTGACAATGATAGCAGAGAGACATATGACTGTGTGGGCTGTGCTGCACGCTCGTTGTGGGTGACTACTGATTGCTCTGTGAACAACACACAGTTTTGGGGGAAACTCTTTCAATTATTCAGCAGCTCTAATTGGCTTGTTGAATAGGGATTGCATTAGGTTTCTTCTCACTGCTTTGTTTTATGAAGGATCCTTGAGCAGCATAGAAATTCACCATGTTTAATGATCTTATCAGGGGTGATTAACAAGCTTATTCTCTGCTATAATGTTCAAGACTACTTATATGTAGAGAATTTTTCCAGACAGAAAACCAGAACATTTAGCTGTTTATATACACTGTATGTAATAACAAAAATCAAAGAGTCCTGATTTGCTGTGTTTGCAAAACAGAACAATAAAGATTCCCCTCATGTTAACTTTGCTCTTTATTTGCCCAAACGACAATGTTTCCTAAAGCCTTTTTTCTTGTTTAAACCTTAACCTTAACTAATGTCATATGATTTACCAGCTTTACATTTATAACTTGCTTAGTTGAAGTCATTGGGAAGCTCAGGAAATTTTTTAGATTGCTGAGTTTGTTATATAAACATTTAAAAACTACTATTCATTGACAATATTATTTAGTATCCATTGATCTGGTTTCAATTAGATAGACTTCTGCTGACACAAGGGGTTATTATTTGTTTGGTTTTCAGGCACCTACCAAATTATTGGAACGCTCAGAAAAGCTTGTTATAAATATGAATTTGATGATGATAAAGAAACTCTTAGTAAGACCAAAACTGGTGATTACATTAACTCTGATAAAATATTAATTCACTTTGCATTTCACACAAGGAAAAAGACACTGCTGGTGATTGGTGACCAGAATTATTCAGATTTTTTAAATTTAGCTCGCTCGGCTTAAGTGTTGCTAATTTATGCATCTCAATTTGTAAAAGTATTTTCTTTTAATGCAAATTTGAAAGTAAAACGTGATGCACATGCTGAGTCTCTGCAGCCTTCACCTTTGGCTTTGAATTTAAACAAACTTTGAACATTTAATTTTCTTGGAAACTCTAAGAGACAGAAACTTTAGAAAATCAACATTTTCATTCAGTGTGCTGGGTGGATAAATGGTGAGTGAGTGCTCATTCATTTAGTTACTTGTCCTTGGGGGCACTGGTAAAAGCTTAAGAAAAGTGGCTGAGAACTTCTGCTGGGTGCTGAAATTTGTTGAAAGCTTTGGAGAATTACTGTCTGACATGTTTGCAGACCTGAGAGGCAAAGTAAAAGAAACCCACATAGTGTTAGCCAAGATTTATTAATAGGAAAAGACTTTGGCATCACTTAATGTGTCTAGAATTGTAACTTGCTTTAAGTTTCTAACAAAAAGGAGAATTGTAGCAGTAGTTTTAGTCTTTTTTGAGTTTTCTGACAGCTCTGACACTGCAAAAACATGAACTTCTTCAAGTTTATACAACTGGAAGATATTCCATTAGCTCTGTTTTTAAGAAATAAGTCAAAAATGCAGAGCCAAACTGTCATCATTGTAGTTAGTCTGCTTGGTAGCCTTTTACAATCTTCTCCTATACTTGCATAAAGTTTTTATATTTGTTGAAAATGGCTGACAAAGCCTTTTCAGATGGAAATTAAAAAGCTCCAACAGAACCTGAATACACTGAACAGCTTTTATCTGGTTTCTGACTCAGCAAAAGCAATACAACTACTGAATTTGATAAATGGGAGGAAAGTATTAACAATTTAACATAGTTTATATCCATTGTTTATCATGGTTTATATCATTTTTTACATGGCATTGTTGTATCAGTGCCATATACTGTAAAAAAGAAAAAGCATGGATGAGGATAAATTTAGTAAAACTAAAAGTTCTCACAGATGTGTACACAATGACGACAAACTGTGTGTCAGCGTGTGTATGTGTGTTTGCGTATCCTTTTGAGCTGCTATCTACATCCTTTAAATTGCTTTGAGGAGTGACTAACTGTAGTGAGCTGGTGAGAAAAGGCAGTATGGCATTTCCCCAATGTCTGTCACAGCACATATTCATCACCACTCACCACACAGCAGCCTGTTCATGAGTCTATCGCTGACAAACACAGACTCACCTCCACACTGTGAGACAGAGAGGTGAAAAACAGATGCTTACTATTTGTCAGTATTTATTAGATTGACTGAATAGGTAGATGTGTGTGACAATGAGACTATGGATTTTTAACAAAGGTAAACACTCGGGCAGCAGAGGAGAAACAAAGCCCAAACACACCACATTTGATGTGATCTCATGTATTGATTTCATTGAATTCTGTTGAGTGGTTCTATTGGTGTGTTTCCTGCAGGCTGGTTGGGACTTTCTGTATGGTGCTTCAGAAGGTGGCTGAGGAGGGACATCTGGAGCTGACGGACACACTCATCGACGATAACAACACGTCAATAAAGGTGAAGCCAATACTACTGCCAATACTCACACTGGAATGTAGGCAATCTGCAGAAGTTATATATTGTAAGACGATTAAAATTTATGGAGCGCCAGATCATTTCACTGCAGTGTTTCGGATTTTTAAACGTTTTAAAAGCAATGCAGTGACTGTTACTGCAGTAACAATCAATGAAATACATGAACAGATGGTAGCATGGTGTGAGTTTACAACTGTCCCCCCAGCAAAACATGTAATTGCCTGTCCAAATTCAAAATTCAAAGTGTCAGAGAACAACATGCTGTGCCTTGTACTCCAGTAGGGGGACGATTTTAATATTCACTCTGTTCCACCCCGTGGCCCTCACCTCATCAGTGCAGGCTATTATTGTTCTCTTGGCTAACACAAAACTGAGAAAATTAGCTAGTTTAACTGAATGTATAAGCATGACACCAAGCAAATTTTTGGACAAAAGTGGGACTCCAGAGAGATATTTTTCTAAGGTGCTGCAGAAAATAAAACAGAGTGAATGTGGGACAACTCCAACTGAATCCTCTGTCACTATGTTTCTGTTATATGTGTACATATGCAGCTGTTTTTTTTATGATTTTGACATAAAACACAAAAATATTAACACAGGTTCAAAAACTAACAAACATAAATTATAAGGACACCCAAAAGGAGAAAATAACATCTACTGAACCCGTCAGAACAAACAAATGCTGTAAAAGGAAGAGAACTACATCTAAAATGAAAGTGATTTGAATTTTTTTTTTTTATATATTTCTACAATTTCTACAATTTCATTTAGCAGACGCTTTTGTCCAAAGCGACGTACAACACAAGCAAGAAGCTTATATGAAAATGATTTTTATCTAGTATACTTTTGAGATTCTGAATTTTAGCTTTAAATATTTAACTCAACTAGCTTCAATAAAGACTCAAACAAGCAGATACAGAATACATAATATATACAGCAGGGTTGAAAACAATGTTGTTGTTTTTCAACCCTGAATCTACTTGAGACAAAAATAAAAGGGACAAAATAAAAGAGGCATGGTTGCAAAATTATATGTCTTACCTTACAGCAAATAAAAACTAAACAGATGTTATTAGCAAAATGCATTCACAAGCAAATAGAGGACCATTAAATGACGAAATCAATCTTTGAAGGCACCTACATTGGTGGTAATGAGAGAAATAACACTTCTTATCCAGCCCACGAAGCACCAGCTTTCCACAAATCAGATGGAAATACAACAGTTTCTTAGCAACATCAGCACATTAGGACACTTGTCGTTTACATTAATACATATATTCTCTATTGATTGAAAGTGATGTTTAGAACAACTAAATTGAGAGCCACTCAGTGAAGAGGCTGAGTGTGAGAATGACTTTAATGGTGAACGCATTATGTAGGAGTGAAAAATAGAATGGTACAATAGGAGAACTGCGAGGGAGAGCTTAACCTTTTGAGGTTTTTTTAAAATGCCCTGGGGTGCAGATTTGTGTTATTGGATTTGGGAGTGCTGATGTGATGTTTTTTGGATGATGACACACAGACTATCACTGCCTTAGGGTTCATACACACACACACGTAAACATACACTTACATGCACGAAGACATTTGTGTGAGTGGAGTCCTGTGAACACACATCAAAGCACACGATTAAGAGAATTTTCTCAGTGCTGCACATCCCTGTAAGATAAACAGGTGAATGGAGAGCAGCACTTTAACCTACAGCTGCACTGGTGTTGTTGCCATAGTGACAAATGTAACTCCTCGCCTTGGGAGAATGTGAGGAAGAGGAGAACGACATAGAGAAAGGCAGGAAGAGAGAGGAGGGAGAGCGCTGTGCTTATTTTTTTCCTCATCTGTCTCTGTCAGTGGAATAAATTGGTCAGTCTGTAATAAAGATGAGGTCAATGTCAGGAGGATAATATTTGTCCAAACATGAGCCCCCTGAAGACAGCAAAGACAAACTACAGTGTGACCAATGTTTCCGGCCTGGATTAAACTAATACTCACTGTCAGTCTGAATTCCCTCTGCAAATACCAGGGAGAAGAGTTGATTTATAACACTGTTAAGCATATTGCAGATACTATGTGCTTTTTCTAAAAGAAATTAAAATGATAGTTACAGAGAAGTCGAGATTAAGCCTTAAGATGTTGGCTTGTTATAATTTGACTTGACTCATTAGATCTATATCAAGTTAAGCAATTAAAGTTTAAAAGCTTACACACAGAAATAAATTCAAACTGCCCACAAATCCCCATGATAATGGCTTCTAGCTGAAACTTTTTCAATTTGGCCTACGTTAGATAAAAAGACCATTTATTTGTGATTGCCAGCGTTCTGTTTGTTTTGGTCCTCGCCACAGCTTTGCAACAGATACACTGTCCAAGATTTGGAACTTGAGCCTCTCAAAATTCCTGTTACATAAAACAGACAACAAAAGCCAAAATGCAAGGATACAATCGGCTAAGTATAATACCAAAAGCAGCCATGACTTAGCAAAGACCACTGGGACACACTGGCTGTGTGTGCAGCAAGCTGGCCTGGCTTTCCTCTGCCATTGTTGAAGAAGTTGTCTGCTGCATTGGCTGCAGTGGTTTTTGTGCCTGCGGAGCCGACAGACCGTGTTAGCCTGACTGGCTGTTGGATACAAACCCACTGTGAGAGTTTTTAAAATAGACATGTCAAAAAGTCCAAGGATTTGATTTTGTCGAATCAAAAGTACCTAAGAGTTATGTGTTGAATAATTTAGTACCTTTTATTGTCTTTAAAAAATGTGTGATACATTTAGTTGAACATCTGCACCGCGACCTTTGCCAATGCTGCGTTTCTTTAACTATCTGCAGATAACATAAGCTCATTATCAACTGCTTTTGTTTTGTTTTCAGACAAATGTTACTATTGAGATCAGATACCAGCCGATGGATGGCACAGTGGGAGGGTGGAGTGACGGGGAGTTCCTGGATGTTCCTGATGACCGTGATGGGATGTTTGCTTTTGAAACGGACAGCTTGCTGTCAGGACAAAGTCACGGTTCAGGAACGTCTCCTGGACGATCCTTACAGGGATCCATACCAACCTTCAGGAAGTGAGTAAAGCAAACTATCTCCAATGTAACTCGATTACATTATGTTACAGCATATTAAGCTGTGCAATGCTGTTGTTTTGTATGTTTATATGAATTTGATGACTCTCCATGACATTTAAAAGATTTGCTGTTTTAACTATGTACTTGTGTTTTAAGAGATCATTAACAATAACGGTGCTGCTGAGACACACAAAGGTGCAAAAATAACTTGAATGCATGGAGGATGAGGATGCACTGATGAGGTTTCATGCTGTCCAGATGATGAAACATCTGTCTCTGTTGTGGAGGTGCGCATGTGGGGATCCTGTGCTGACAATGAGCAAACTCACCAAAGCAGGTGGTGGTCGGACAGAGAATCCCAAAAACCATTGTTAAGAGCAAATATATGCAAAACGAAGTTAAGAAGTTTCAACTAAGTAATAAGTGCAGTAAGGAGTGGGCTTTGAATTATGTAAAAATATGCTTTGACTATCTGTTCTCATAATTATTTCATAAGACAGAGTTTACATCAGAGGGGAACTAAGAGAAGGGAGATAAAGGGAACTACACTAATTTCACACATCAAAGTGTGTTTACAGGTGCCTGGAAGAACTACTGCAAAACTGAGTAAAGTTGTGCAGTCAGATGAATTGCCTCTAGTGTTGTCACCTCAGTTTGACTTTGGTTGGGGTTGAACACAGCAAGTCCTAAAATCCCCCCAAAATTTGTGGGTGTGGATTTGCTTTTCTCTAACTTTATCAGAATTTAAACTGAAATCAAAAAGAACACAACATTGTGGTTTAAGTTGCATGGTCTGTTTGTACATTGTAGGCAGCATTGCACATGATAATTTGTAATGATAGACAAATAATCCCAGACTGTACAGGGTTGTATGGATTTAGTATGAAAAACTAAAAGACCCAAGGCTGTTCTTTTCCTCTTTGCACTGCTAGTTGGTCTCCTCTGTGGATTGCTTTTCGCGTTTTTTGCTGAATAGTACGTGAAATAATCTGTGGGTGGTTATCGATTGCACTGAGACTATCTGCACAGCCAGACCTCTGAGTTCATCATTATACTGCATGCATAATGGGCGTGTGAAAAATCGTGCGTATGTGGGACCAAATGCCGTGGTGTGCTTGTCTTTGTTTTTGTTTGTTGACACTGAAGTTGCACTGTCCTACGGCATAAAATTAAAAAACTGTTCAGGGTTTGCCGACATGAGACTGAAAGCAGCCTGAGGACAACAAGAGAAGTTGACTAAGTTTTAGAGCATCCCACGGGTGTTATATAACAGATAACAGATATACAGTGTTTGGATCGGTCGACAAAGAAAAAAATGCTGTGGAGAAATACTGTAAAAGGGTTCAATAGAAGTGGGATGAGAGTAGCTAAAGCTTATATTCAGCGTGTAGTATCTATTTCTAGCACATTCATTTCAATTCCCTCACCTTACCTTACATTACCAAGCTGTCTGTCCTTGCTGCCTGATGATTGCGCCTGTCATTTAGTTGCTGTGGTTGCAGAGAGCTATCAGTCATTCACTTTGTTTGTGCTTCCATGGGGCCTTAGTGTGAAAAAAAGTGAATGAATTGCCGAGAAAATACCAACAACTTCCTCCCAAGCCAACAAATCCACCTCTAATCAGCCTGACAACAGTGCTGGCCAGACTGATGGGCTTGGGGAAGATTTTAATGGCCTTGCCACTTCTCATCCAAACCCGTTATCCCTGAATTACCAGATGCTCAATTTATCCCTGGTTGAGAGGTTTTCAGAATTGAACTTTCTGAAGTTTTTTCATTATGTCCTGAATTCTGTTACTCCATGGCTAGTTAATTGTATCTTTTCCTGATAATGACGCGTTATGTGCAGGAGATGATAACTGAGGACGACTCTCTTATTGCTGTAGGGAAGAGGAGGAGGAGGAGAAAGAGGAAGATAATGTCCTAAACAGTTTAACATCAAGGTATATTTCCTACATCGTTCCTGTGTGCCTAAACTTTGCCCTTTTTGATTTTTGTGTGTTTTTCTTACCTTCTCTTTGCTGCAGATTCAACATTTTCCAGCATAACATCTCATTACAAATACAGATACAAATACGTCAGACATAGGGGGCTTTGCATCCTTATCATAATCAAAGAATTTCTATTGGGTTTTCAACAGTCTTTCTGTTAAACTTAAAAATATGTTAAAAAAAAAAAAGAATCTAAAGCACTTGAGAGAAATGCAAACACAAACTTCTCTATAATAGATTATTCCCTTGCAGTATCATAGCTGCTCTCGGTATACTCATGAATGCAGAGTGGAAGAACAAACAGTAGAATATTGTGTGCATGGTACACAAAGCTCAATCCACTCCTGTCTATTTCTGTTATATCACCTGCAGTCCTAAAGGTCATGTATGCACCTCACAAGAGAGTCTGTGCTCATTGCAATTTTTTAGAGGACATCGAATTTAATTTTAACTGTACAACATGATCGTAATAGAGTGTAGGTGGCTTGTTAAGCCATATGGCTCCCCCTTCATCCTGCTAATTAAATGAAATTGCACCCAAATTTGAATATCCCAGTGCTACCACCTCTCATTTCTGCAGCCCCTGGCTCCCTCCACGTCTCCACGTCCTGCAGGATGATTTATGGCGGTGCCTATGAAGCTTTTTGTGCTATCTGTGCACCACAATGAGCCGGCTTTGCAGGGGTTTTGTTATTCCTAATAAATAAATCACCTACTGCATGGTTTTACTGCCAGTGAAGCAGATCTACTGAATAGTGCATGCCGAGGAGCACATGTGCCAGACATTAAGAGAATGGATTTAAAGCCCCAGTTGTCATTTGATCTGCAGACATCAAATACTGGAAAACAAACAATGAGATGAAATTGGATTGCATGACGCAGTGTGATCATACAACACTGGTGCAAAGGGCTCACACAACTGGATTTGTTTTTTTGTAAAAACAATTTTAAAATTATTTGCCCCCTCCCCATGCAAAACGCACACTGAAACATATTGAGGTAATAGTCATTGTGTTTATTCAAACAATTTAAATATGCATGACACATTAGCATAACATCAAATCAGCACTCAAAGGGGACAATTCAACCTTAGCAAAGCTTCCATTGAAAAGCTAATTACCTGAAACAAGTGCTGATTTATTTATGATTTTTTGCCAAGAGTGTGACTCACTTTAGTGTAGATTGCTGTGTCTTTTCAAAGACAGCTCTGGCGTCATTTGTTGATGCTATATCATCAAATAGCTCTCCGGAGCAGGTGGTGTGTTTTTTATTTCAATCATCTTTATCTCAGTGAGTCTGTGCACTGCAAGTATGATCATGGAGCATCAAGAGAAAAGCAGAAAGAGACTATTGCCTCATTTAACAGTAACTGCTTAGCTTATATGTGTTTGTATTTTCAATATTTTTAACTTTTAAGAGTAAAAGGTTTTAGACTAAACACTTACTGATGTGTTTAAGTTGATGTTCTCTGTGGCAACACTGACTCATTAAAAGCATAACAGAACCAAGAATGTTAGCATGAACTCTGACAGCATCCAGAACCGGCTTTTGATGAAATTCCAGGACAGTATGAAGTTGTAAGGAATTAGATATCGCCCAAGCTTTATTGGTAGTACAGTAGTTAGCCAGGCATGCTAATATTTCCAGTTCTGTTGAAGCAAAAAAACTCACAGTTCATCCATCCCTGACACTTTCGGTGTTTTGGTTTAGCAAATGCTTGAAACAGTATGAAAGCCTGTAACTCCTTGTCAGCAAATGAGCAATCTTCAGATCAGTGAGTCAAGATATTGCTGGCACACTGCTAACACAGATAAGGTTTTACCGAAACCATCTCTGTTGAAGATTAATCGACAAGCTGCATTATAGAAAAAAAAGAAAATGAAGTTTCATTTTTATCTCCAGAATCAAATAAAGATGTGGGTTTTGTATCATCAATCCATCAGCTTGTTCATGCAGGGTTTTACGTTATTTGAGGGATATATTGCTTTTCCTCTTCAGTTGCTTTCTTGCTTGTTTTCTTCTGCTGAGACAGATTCTGGATTGAAGCAGTTGCCTTCTGTATTTTTGACATTCTTTGTTCCCTCTCGTGTACCTGCATTCTCTCAAGGGAGTGTGTTTGTGTTTGTCAGCTCTGTTGCCGTGTTTTGTTGTGGTTTGCTGTGGTTCTTTGCTCAGCTTGTGTGTGATACTGCTGTGTGTTACGCTGAGCACTGTGAGCGAGTGTGTAAGAGCCCCTCTCTGTTATTCTTCTATTCCAAGCCCGGATGTGGGAGCAGACAGTGACGACATGAAGACATGCCTCTTGGGGTAAAAACCTGGTTTCTGCATCACCTGTGTGTTTGCCCCAGTTTTGAGTTGTAAATAACTAGAATTTTGAGGGGCTGATCTTCTCATTAGAGATTGTTGTTTGTAAGATTATATAAAAAGAAACGTCTTTGGAATTTCCACAACATCATCAGGGATGTCGAGAAAAAAGGAACTGGAAAAGCCTTAGAAGCAGTCTGGATGAAAGTATATTGTCTAGAGATTTATTTTTTATATCCTTGTTGATGCAATAACAGAGTAAAAAAATGCAACAGTGCTATTTGGAGAGAATATTAAAATTTAAAAAGTGATGGGTCTTAATAGAAAAACTGGTTGTTTTGTGAAGTACATTCTCCTACTCTTTCCATCCTCTTCCTCTTACCTACCATCTTCTTTTTTTTTGCTCTCTCTCCGTCTGGAAATGACGCATCATCTGCACAGACACACTTAAAAATATCACGCAATTGTCTTTCCTCTATGGATAGAAGCTCACAAATGCACATACATTTATATGCAGAACCATAAATAAATACCAAAAATGGCTCAGGGATTTTTTTCCCCATGTTTTGTTTGCTGTATGTAGGCCACGAAAGCTCAAAACAGGCTTTTATTTTTGGATATGAGAATATTAAACTTGCATAAGCTTCTATCTATGTGACTCTAATGAGGCTAAAGTTATGAGCTAAGACTTGCAAGATCACAGGCAAAGAATATCAATTAACCTTCCTGTAATAAAGTAGTTGCTCAAAAGCACTTGAGAGGAGATAATATCACAGGGATAAATAATATTGATGCTGCATTTTATCCGTTGTGGTCAGGTGTGAGTAGAGTTCTCACTGCAGACAAGGTTGAAAGTATATTACCAGAACATGATTTGGTACCTTGAGCAGCAGAGGAGTAAAACTTGTCAAAGAAAGGATGTCTTGAGAGGGAGAGAGAGGACTGCAGAGCGTTTAATAAGGCTACAGAGCAGAGAGTTCTGGTTTTGTGGGAGTCTTCATCCTCGACCGTGTTATCAAGCGGAGCCGATCTTTGTCTGGCTCAGGTTAAGAGGCTCCTGGAAGCATCCAGTCTGTGTATGTGAGAGAGAACAGGTGTGTGCAGGACATCTACCTGACCTCCATTCAGCAAAGCCCCCAGAGCAGAACATACAGTATATCTCAATGAATTATTGATTTCTGGCGGCGGATTATTTTTTATCCTCCCTTTACTCATTTATTTTTATCTACATGGAAGTTTTTGTACAGTGGTTGAGAAAGTTCCACACACTTAAAAAAACACATGAATCAAAAACACTTCTACTATAATTCTTTACAACATGTGTCACACTTAGAAAAGTTTCTTGATATGAATAAAAAGACACATTGACAACACTGAGAATATAGTCGAGACTAAATCCTCTATGCAGGTGCACAGCTATGCAGCAAGCTTAACACTCCTCTACTGAAGGTTGAATACTTATCTGTCCTTCGGAGTTTGTACTGCAGACATTTTTTAAACTGTGAAAACTTTACCAGAGGAAGATTTACCAGGATTTTCACATGTAGTGGAGTATGTTCACAATGAGATATTAGCAGGTTCTGCCACTCATCAGCCCTCCTGGCTGAATTTCGCTTTAAATAGTTATCCGGACAAAAAACTGCATCATAAAATCAGAAATCATATGTGACATGTATCCTGCCCCTTCTCCTTTAAAGCCATCACCTGCCTTACAACAGCCAAACCATGAAATGTATATCGTCAGTCATTTAGGACTCTGGATTCAGCCATGAAGAAAAGTTGGTGTTGTAAGGTCTTGCATGTGTAATTTTATTCTGTTGGGAAAAAAAGACATTTAAAGCCATTTTTTGTGGTAAAGTTTTTCATAGGATTTGACTGTCAATTCTGTTTATCCAACTCTCTCCATTTATGTTCATTGGAGCCTGCTCTCTTTAGACTGAAATAACAGCCTGGTTATGGTGAGACTTGCCTTGAGGGACTTGGCCTGATCTCTATAGAAAACTACAACCTATACATCCATCATCTGCTCCTTATCTCACTGCTTGACATGCACATTAAAGATGAGTTCATAACTGTAAGGAAAATGTTTTATGCAAAGTTTGAATCCCCTGTTTTATGTAGGAGATGGAAATCAGGATGCCAGGTAACCTTAGGAATAATACCACCTCAGATCGTTTATCTTTGCTGAAAATTACACATGTAACAAGGCAGTGTATTCACGCTCTCATGTATCATTGATTGCTGTGCAATCACCCCAAGACGTGCACTACAATCTATTTCTACATAAGTGCCCATATTGCCTAATTTCTCACATATGCAAAAGCTAGCTTGGCATACAATAGTAAGATTGCTATCTCTGTAGTACAAAGCTGAAATGGGCTTCACATCTCATTCAAGGTGTGTTTGTGTGTTTGATTGCTGTGCAGTGCTTAGAGATTACAGTTTACATGATAGTTATTGATCCATTAACAGTCCTTTTTTCAGATCATAGGAGCTGAAGGAAGGAGAAAAACACACAGTGTACAGTGTTTTTTTGAAGTCTTGCCTTCCCAACAAGCTGCCTTCTCTCTTATTTTCTTGTAAAGTTGAAACCACATTTGTGATCTCCTTTGCCTTTTCTCTGTGACAACTTTGAAGGTTACATTTTGCCATTAAATCAGCATAGAGGATTGGCTTGTTAAACTTTAAAGGTTTGTCTCATTTTAAATTCAGACACGGCCTTCAGCTGAAAGCATCTGTCTCTGATGTTTGTCCTTGTATTTATTCTTTACTCTGCACAGCAAAGGAAGGGAAAAGAAAGTGAAGGCAGTGAAAGACAAGTAAGTCAAAGTGTTTGGTGGGTCCATTGTGTATTTCCTGGAATTGACAATGACTTTCTCCTGTTTTTTAATTGAAAATCACTGTTCTGGTGCAGGAGATTCACTCAGTTGTGCTCACCATTTTCTGACTATAAACACTGACCTCTTAAATTTTCTCAGAAGGAAAGACAAAACTAGGATGACCTTGCTAAAGTGCTTAAAACCTGCTGGGGTGGCGGCGGCGGCGGGGGGGGGGGGGGGGTAGCAAGTGACAGTTGCACAAAAGATTTCATATGCAACTTAGCGCTGTCAATGTGGATTT
>JAQMCX010000023.1:14037477-14080210 GCA_029814765.1 Acanthurus leucopareius | reverse complement strand
CCCCCCCCCCCCCCCCCCCCCCCCCCCCCCCCCCCCCCCCCCCCCCCCCCCCCCCCCCCCCCCCCCCCCCCAGCAAGTGACTGTTGCACAAAAGATTTCATATGCATCTTCTCTCTGTCAATGTGGATTTTGTCTTCCTTTGTTTCTTAAAAAGTTAAGCGTATATTTTAGGGAAACACCTTGTTTTAGGGGCGAAGTTACAATAATGTTTAGGTAAGGTAAGCTGCAGTGTGGGTCAGATCACATTCCAGGGACCAATAACCCATAGGTGGATTTAAGTGGTAATTTTACTGTTTGAGGAAATAATACACCTGCATTTGCATAATCCCAAACACACATGATTTAACATGCTATTAATATGTCAACCACATGTATTTAGTACAGTGTTTTGTAAAATATCAAGTAAAGTTCATGTCAGTTCTTCTAAACTCTGTCTGGACACTGCAGTCTTCTTCGGTGGTGTATAGAGCCCAACCCACACCATCCTCCTCCTCTCTCTGTATATCCAGCCGTGTACGTTCACCTCCTTCTCTCTCACACTCCCCTCCTCTCTCCTCCATCACTCACTCACCTGTCCATCTGTTACTGCTCCGGCTTGTCTGGACTTTCTGCACCTGACAGGTGAACATTATGGAAACATAGTGCAAAATAGAAGGAAGTTTGGGCAGGATTCTTGTTGATGTGGATTTATGGTGATTTGACCACTCTGTGGAGTTGAATAGGATCAGTGGCATCTTTCACCTGGTATGTATGAAACACATTTTGACACGTGTGAGGGGAGTGTCATTCAATTTAATAGCTTATTGAATGAGAAACAAAGATTAAATGAGACATGAGGTGAACTGGTTAACTGGTTTTAAATTGACCACAGCTGCATTCCAAAATGATTTTTATTATTAAGATTTTTTTTCAATCCATCAATTTAATTGTCTGCTTTATTAAATGCCAGAAAATATTAACATTTTCCCTTCACAATTTCCCAGAGTGAAATGTTTTTAAATTGCTCGTCTTTTTTCTTTTAATTAAGCTACTGATTAATTAACAAATTGTTTCGGCCACATTTTACAGATGTTACTCTTAAAGACATTTTTTCCTTTAACTTTCATGTGTAAGCATCAATAATTCAATAAACTTGCCCATCTGGAAATATGCTGGTCAAACTGTGCTTTAAAAGTATTGACATAGTTTAAGAATGTATTGAGTGTATCCTTGAGTGTGAAAGGCCTTAATTTGATTTGACTGGAAAAACTTTTTTACCTTCAGCGTGGATAAGTGATCCATTTGTTTTTCTCAACTTCTGCTCCTATTCATGCAGCTCAAGGCTTTTACTTTCAGATCTCTCTCGACAAATGAGATGTTGACATATTTCTCTTCAAAAGCAGTTTTTCCATATCTCATGGAATGAAATTCAAGGTGGCCTCGATTATAACGGGGGAAAGATCGAAGAGGAAAATGAACTCTGATAAACTCAACTCTGAATGCTGGAGAAAACAAAAGGAAACCCTTCGTATTCATTAATTCCTTGACATGTATCCATATCCGCAGCAAATTGGACGGTCACACTCATTTTTAATTATTAAGAGTCCTCATTTGTCACTCTGCTGGTGACATCACCAGCTCTTTGTTGTTGGGGTGATATGTGATCCAGTTAATATCAATGTGGAGACACTGGATACTCTTGTTTTGTGATTGAGGGTCTGGAGAACTGGTGAGGGTGTGTGTGTTCGTGTGTGTGTGTTGTTTGAGAGGGGGGATTAAATCCACTGGAATTGTATATCTAGCTGAGTTTCAAAGATGTTCATGATATATCGACGTTAGGGTGTTGGGTTTCATTTCGATTATGTTTAATGCAGTGGGCGATGAGACTTTCTTCTCAAGTCAAGTTTGGCACTTGTGGCTGAGTTTTTGAGTCAGCTAAAACAGAGTGAACTCAATGAGACCAACATGAAAATGGCTGATTTGAGGGTGGATTTTTAGTGAATCAAACACAATCTCCCTTTATAATTTAAGTTCCCTCTCCTTCCTTTTCACCACCAGAGCAGGGAGGGGAGTTTTCTCAGCCATGAAGCTTGGCAAGATCAAGATCTCCAAAGAGGATCACAAAAAAGGAGGTAAAATGCCCACGAGAAAGTGCCTGCTTTACCCAAAAAAAGCAAAACTTTGTTTTGATAAATCCCATTAATAATTGGCTGGAAAATTCACACATAAACCCATTTATCAACTTTTCTTTGACAAAATACATTTTAGAAACAAGCAACAACAGAAGCATCCTGTCTTAAATGTATTTCCTTCCTGTCTTAGAAACAAAGTCATAAATCTTTTAGATTGTGTGAATTTTTTTACAACTAATATTTGATTAATTATGAACTGCTTAAGTATATTGTCTGTTTTTTCTCAGCATGAACTTATATCTGCTTCAAGCTTTTGTTTTACTGAAAACAATTAAAATATCATTATAAATAGTTATATATATATATATAATATAAAAACATGCTGGAATCAATCAAAAAAAAAAACCAACCAAGCATTTCACTCTTGATTTACTTCGATTGCCCAGATGAACCAGCGATCCTTGACATGGAGGAAATGGACAGGAAGGCGATGCGTCTTGCAGGATCACTGGACCCCGACACCATCTCTCTGGCCTCCGTCACAGCCGTCACCACCAATGTCTCCAATAAAAGGTGTCATATTTCTACATGCAAGCACAAACATCATAGAGAAATACACTCAAATATGCTCAGCAGCTCTCAGTGGGTCAAAGCTCACTGCATTAATGAGCTCGGTCAGTTCTTCACTTCTTAAACTGCAGATGCTGCAAGTTAAGCTGGTTGCACAGGGGTATCAGTTGATAGCATAAATTTAAAATATGTAAATGAACCTGGAAATAAGGAAAAATGAGAGCATTGATGATTTAAGATTCAAAAATCAAACTGACTGTGTGCAATATACTTCTCAATTTATGAGCTGTAGAAAAATCCCTCATTATGTTGAATTTCTTCAGGTCAAAACCAGATATCAAGATGGAGCCAAGCTCTGGACGACCTGTGGATTATCAGGTGTGTGTGTGTTTGTTTGTGTGTGTGGATGTGCAACTTACACACATTAAAACCTGAATATCTGCGCATACAAGTGAGCAGGTTCACTGATGTAAATGCAAATATGAGTACTTTGATTTCCACTTTAATCTACTTCTTAAGAGACATTTCTCTGAACTTTGATTTGTTTATTGTGACAATTTGTATGTTTCTCATGTCTGATATAAATACTAATATAAAAAAAAAATTCCTACCAGCACCTCTGAAGCCAATTAGTCAACATCTTGTCAGGCTACAGTCAGAAATTAACTAGCTTAGCCTAGCCTAAATACTACAAACATGGGGAAACAGCTTGCCTGGCTCTATTAATAAATAGTAAAATCAGTACTTTAAAGGTCAACGTGGTTATATCTTTTTTGATCCATACAAAAAAAGAGAAAAATTTCCAGCCTTTACATGGGGCTGTCTGTCACAAATATGCAAATATGCATAATGGCTGTTTGCCTGCTGTGAGTTCCACAGTAACTTTGCACAACACAACATTATTGAAAGCAGGTAGCAGAAATATTTGAGGATAGGGTGTAACGCTCCTTAGTGCTAGCTCGTGGCCTATTTTAATGACCTATTTTATTAAAAAAAAAAAAAAAAAATCCATTTACACACCAGACTGCAATCTTGTGCAATTGTGGGCTTCAGACTCATCCTCTCTTCCTCTCTTTTGTTCCCCCTTATAAGCGACTAATTAAACCAGAGGGATGAAGAAACCTTGGATCTAGTTTGTTTATCAAATGCTACATTACTTCAGCCTGGGGGGAAAGTCTGAGTGAAATCACAGGTTAAAACCTGTCTGGGAAAAGTTCTCACTGCCTTGAATCAGCATCATTAGAGTTTGTAAAAGATCGATGAGGTTTTTTTTCATGTTGAATTCTTCTCAGGGGAATCTTCTCCTACATAGTTGATTGATTTATATAAAGGCATTGCAGCTGGTTAACTCACTTTTTGAGTATCATCAGGTTGTTTCTGCCCTCATACCTGATGTGCTAATGTCTCCCATTAGATCAGCATCACAGTGATTGAGGCCCGGCAGCTCATAGGCCTCAACATGGACCCTGTGGTGTGTGTGGAGATTGGAGACGACAAGAAGTACACGTCCATGAAGGAGTCCACAAATTGCCCGTACTACAATGAGGTGAGACCTTTGAAGCTTTATAAATTCATTCTCCTGAAAGAAAACCATCATATTTTTATATATACGTATTAAGTTTTATTTCTACAACTGAATGTCATCTTCACTTTGTCCCTCCTGTTCCATATATACTGCTTTTTCCATAAAAATATTTTTATTTCATAGGCTGTTCTCCTTCTAACCTCTTACTTTCATATTTTTTAGTGAAGATAAACTATATAAAATCACAGAATGGCCAACACTGAGGTATAAACTGGTTTGGATTAAATTCAGAACAGTGACACAGATTGATAAGGCTTAACAAGATGAACTGTAGCTGTAACTGTATCAAAGTAAAAAAGACTAAAATCACAATGAATGGTATTGTACAGTAAATGTTTCTCATGACAGTGGCAAAGTAAGAAAGAGCAGTGTTTCTCCACTTTAAGACAATAGTCTACCTTTTTTCTGTCCTCCTACAACCAGAAAGGTTTCTGAGAAAATGTAAAAGTAAATCTCAATGTTGGGACTGCCAGTGTTTTCTAGTGGTCGGATGTTGTAATGTTTTATTGACTCTAAAATAACTTCGAATAACACTCTTTACTGGAGAGTTTTTGCCAGCTCCTAATGTTCCTGAACAGTAGGGAGTGTTGGTGGTGGTGAAGGTCATGCAGAGCTCAGCCTCTGAGTTGTGTCCTGCAGGGAGTGAAAGTGACAGTTTGTCTGCTATCGATTCTTCCTGTTTACCTGAAAAACCCCTGTGGACAGAGAAACTAGACAACCAGAGTGATCGAGATAATAGTCCTCCAAGCTTTCTCTCCTTGTGTCCAGCAGGGAGTGAATGTTCAGAGTCAGTGCTGCTTCAGATGGCTTCACAGCTCTTAAGAATAATCACCTGAAATTGAGGAGAGGTGGACTAGACAGGTGTAGTGCTATTTGTTTGAGCACCAAAGTGGACCTATGATGCTTTTGCTTGCTTTGCTTTGCTATGTCAAGTTATCATGCATCAGCCATCTCACCTACAAATGACCACATGATTACGTTTTAGACTGACTTTATGGATTGCTTCATAATGTTGAAAATATTATGCAACAGCCAGCCAACATTCCAGCTATGAAGTGTTGAGAGATACCATGGATTCAGTACGTTGTGCTTAGCATGGCGTTAGGTAATATAGGTGAATGGACAAGTAGTCTGTGCTTTGAATGATTTATGTCACTTACTTGTGCTGAGCTATCGAAGCTGTGTTCAAACT
The DNA here is from genome assembly GCA_029814765.1 of Acanthurus leucopareius. Classification (NCBI taxonomy): domain Eukaryota; kingdom Metazoa; phylum Chordata; class Actinopteri; order Acanthuriformes; family Acanthuridae; genus Acanthurus; species Acanthurus leucopareius. The sequence continues at coordinate 14,074,752 of JAQMCX010000023.1, read as the reverse complement.
GTCCATTTCTGCAGTTCAGGGAGAGGTTAAGCTCATTAGGTCGGACTATGAAAACACTGATAAGCTAGATGTCATTTCCTGCAGGCATTGTGGCTACAGCACAAGCTGACCAAGCTTAACATGTTGGCTTTTTCTCTCTCTCTCTCTCTCTTTCTTTGTCTCTCTCTCTCTTTCTCTCTTTCTCTCTCTCTCTCTCTCTCTCTCTCTCTCTCTCATATGATGTATAATATGTGATTGCATCAAGTGCTTACAAAATTGATCAACTCCCACCAGATAATTATTTTGTGATCTACAAGTATTCTGTGTCCTCATTTGGAGCAAAAAAGTGAAAAAAGAGTGTTGTTCAGATGCACTGTGGCAGTTATAAAGTGACTGTTACTGACATTTAATATTAAAAAGCCGAAGACAGCCCTAATCCTTCGCTACTGAGTATGTTTTATTACTGAGCCTGATCGCACATTTATTTTTCATCATAATTCAGTTCTTTCTCTCCCACAAGATTCATCTTCATAAGGACAACAGCTCTGTTTTAAGTAAAAATAGCTTGCACCACAGCTTTTCTTTGAAGGTTTCCCATTAAAAGTTGTTCATAACACTTTAATACATTTCATAATATTTATGGATGGAAATATCTGTGTGGACCAGATGCTGTGATTGGAAACTTCATAAAGGATTTAAACAGCCTTTCCACTATGAACCAAAAAACTTCAGTTAAGCATCTGTTTTTAAACACAAGCACGAATTCAGAGAAATGAAGATCTTAGAAATACCTCAGAAAAAAAAGCAAAACACACACTGAGTGATGCAGGAGTCACTGCTTAGGGGGGAATCTGAAGTGATCCTTTGAGACAAATCCTGTGGTGTCTGTGCACCCTGCATAGCCCCAACCTTTAGTAGAGTTCAACATGCTGTAGGCTGCAGGCAAAGCCATGCCAACACACGGACCCCTAAAGACACCACACACAGCGAAAGGATGACAGAGCTTTGATGTAGAACTTAATTATCCATTTCTTTTCAAGCAACTCATCTGTGCATGGAAGCTTGAGGGGCTGTAAAGTTGAGATGTGGCTGACTTGATAATGAAAAGATCAGGATCTAACATTTTCTCTTCTCTCCACAGTATTTTGTCTTTGATTTCCACGTCCCTCCCGATGTTATGTTCGACAAGATCATCAAGCTCTCTGTGAGTGTGCCAAAGGGGTCAACCTGAATTGATCTTCCCTGCAGCAAAATTTGAAAGTGTTTTGCTGCATAATTGTATGTGTTGGTGCAGTAACTGATACTTCTTGGTGCAGAGAAAATATTATTTCCCTCTAGTATGCATAGATAAATGTGAAGACAAAATGATGTTGATAGTTATTGTATTTATTTGATTAATTGATGATCTGAGAGATTAACTTGGATGCGTTTAATGTAAAATAGTGCAGACAATAACCAACTCCTTGCTAAACACGAAGTCCATAACCATCTGTGTTCCCCAAACACTCAGACTTTTTTAATTATTAATAATCATTTCCTGTTCAGTGGTGAGTGTGTCAGAGTTTGCTTTTTGCTTAAATATTTAATTCTCAACCCTGTCTGTGTAGGTTATTCACTCTAAAAATCTTCTTCGGAGTGGGACCCTGGTGGGAACCTTCAAGATGGATGTCGGGACTGTTTACTCTCAGCCTGGTAAAGTGGAAGCTAAAGCTCCGACATTCATCCAAAAACTGATCGCAACATACATGCATAGTCCTGATTGACTGACTCCTTTCCCAGAACACCAGTTTTACCACAGATGGGCCAGCTTGTCTGATCCTGATGACATAACAGCAGGATGTAAAGGATATGTAAAGTGTGACATCGCTGTGGTTGGGAAGGGTGACAACATCAAGACCCCACACAAGGCCAACGAGACCGATGAAGATGACATAGAGGGGTAATAAGCTACTAGTGATGTGTCAGTTTCAGACCGAAGTGATATTAGATTATGTTTAGTGATTCTTTACGCCTCTCTCTTGCAGGATGTTTGAAAATATTGAAATATTTATTGACTTAGATGTACAGTGGTAAAAAAAGATGGATGTTTTTCACTTGTTTTGTTGTAGCAAGGGTTACTGAATACTCTTGAAAACTCCCACTTCTATCAAAAACTGCTTTTTCAGTGGCTGTACCTGTGCTACGCTTAATGACTCCACAAACTGCTCTCTAAGGGAGTTTTTGTTTGATTTCAGGAACCTCCTGCTCCCAGAGGGCATCCCAGCAGAGAGGCAGTGGGCCAGGTTTTATGTGAAGATCTACCGTGCTGAGGGACTTCCTAAAATGAACACCAGCATCATGGCTAATGTGAAGAAAGCTTTCATAGGGGAGAACAGAGACTTGGTTGACCCCTACGTTCAAGTGCAGTTTGCTGGACAGAAAGTAACTCCCTCTACATCCTGCAGTCTCTTATTCTTTGCTAGTTTCTGATCCACTAGAATTTCATTACGGATGCAAGTGCAGATATCTGTAGTGTGGCTTTTCAAGGCTGCTGCATTCATAGATTATCTTTGATAGTAAGTAATTAAGACTTTATTCCTGTTTTAGATATGTATTAGAGCTATATTAGGGATAAAAAAATTAAGAATAACTACCTTGATTTAAAAATTTATTTTCAAAATATAAATCTGCAAACAAACATTTCTTACAGACTCAGTCATCAAACATACAAATATCAACACATAATCAGTCTCACAGATAAATACTGTATAATAGCAATGGACAATTATAGAGAAGAGAGGAATATCAGGAAAAAATTATAAGTGGGGACAAAAGGCTTTGGTTGAGCCTTATATAGTATGCTCTAAATGTTAAGGTCTGTAAATAAGGCTACAACCAATTGGCGATTAGGATCATTAATTGTGCCACATACAGTTAATAGGGTTTTAAAAATGCTCATTGACCAATCCCCCTGCTGAGGACAGGTCTAAATTAGCTCAGACACAACCTGCTTTCCTGCTTGAGGATTGCTGCCCATTTGTCCAGTGTGTCTTAAATCAATATTTGCGTGTCCATTTGCACTTTGAAAGGTGTAATTAGCTGCTTTAGGACTCCTCCTGCCCTTACCCTAGCCTCAAAGAGACACCTTACCAAAGTGAGCACAATGTAAGAAATAGAGAGCAAAATCCTCAGTCCTAATTCTCTGCAAAAATTAGTGGAAAATGAGTTGAGCTGAAGATAAAATTAGAGTTCTGCCATCTGGAACAGACAATCAAACAGTGTTTAACAAAGTAACTCAAAAATCCTTTATAAAAAAAAAAAAATTCTTATTCCTTGTCTTTACTTTTTAATTGTTTTTAAGCAAACAGAGTCCTCTGAGACTATATCAGAGGGACAGTAACACAGAGGAACTTCTATCCTCAAATAATCGCAGCTTTGAAAGATACTTGTATTTGCTTGATATTTCTAACTTATGCTGCTGATGTATCATATTAATTTTTGCTGAACTTCAAAATGCATTTTTTACGCCAAACAAGGGCAGCAGATTTTGATCCCCTTCTTTAGAATTGGCTGCCAGCATGGGCACACTAACACTTGCAGCAAACAGAAACTGTTCTAATTTACATATGGACATGTAGAGTTGTTTTAGGACAGGGAAAGTACTGCTTTAAGCAGACTCTCAGCTTAGGTTTTCCCATTCTGCTGCTGATCAGAAGAAGTAGATAAGATCTTTTAAAATCAATATTATTAAAACTACAGCATCGGTTGCTGTAACATATGAACGAGAGTGTTTCTCTTTAATGCGTCTCCAGGGGAAGACTTCAGTCCAGAAGAGCAGTTATGAGCCAATCTGGAACGAGCAGATCGTCTTCACTGAGCTGTTCCCTCCACTCTGCAAACGCATGAAGATCCAGATACGCGACTCGGATAAGGTCAATGACGTTGCCATAGGAACACACTTTATTGACCTGCGCAAGATATCAAATGAGGGTGACAAAGGTAGGTCAAAGCTCATGCAGTTTGTCTTAAAAGCATTGATTAGCTGTCAGGTGCATGAATTAGTCCGTCTTAACTAGTCAAACTTTACTGCATGTAGCGAATAGCTGTGCTGCAGCAGATAACTTGCAGCACATGATCCTCCCAATCCTTTGTTAACAGCTGTGTAAATTCTATGAATGACATTCAAATGGCTTGCAATCAATACATACATTTGCATGTATTAAACCAAAGAACAAGATCAAACTCAAAGAAAATTGTGTATTTTTTCATTTTAGTGATATTTTCTTATAGTAGTTTTAATATATATATTTTTTAATACAGGACATAAGGAAAGAGAGAAAAAAAATAGATTTTTGTTGATGACTTCATGATCTCTGACAGACATTTCTTTACTCTTTATGTTCTCCAGGGTTCCTGCCCACCCTGGGCCCAGCTTGGGCCAATATGTATGGCTCCACCCGTCAGTACACTCTGATGGACGAGCACCAGGACCTGAACGAGGGTCTCGGAGAAGGCGTGTCCTTTAGAGCGCGGCTCCTGTTCTCCATCGCTGTGGAGATCCTGGACACCACTTTACCTGAGATCATAAGCTCCACTGAGGTGCAAGGGGAGACTATCTCCAACATATCTGAGGTGAGAAGAGTCGACCTCAGATGGTGGTTTTTGGATCTGAATTAATTTTGCCGTATCTGGAACAGAATGCTGTTTTATGCAAACATTCCTCCTACAACTTCATCACTGAAAGCTGAATTATTGGTCAAACCGGACAAAGAGAAGCTGTTATTATAACCCACAGAACAGAACAGAATGATGTGTGACCTCTCTGACCTCCTGACCCCGCAATAAAGAGCCAGATGATTCAATCCACCAATGTATTGGCACACGTGTGGTTGACTGCTCATCAGGGAAATCAGAAACGTTAGATGCTTTGCCTCAGGGCAGGCTTGCCAGCTATTTGGCCTCTTGGCTGTTGTGGTGTAAATGAGTCCCACGGGAATCTCAGTCATTGCCAGCATGAGTCTGGGCCAAATGAGAGGACTTTGCTTTGAAGGAGATACCAACACTAATCAAAGAAATATGATATTCAGATTTGGCTCTCAGAGAGACCCTCCCAGATTTGAGCCAAGAATCAGTGTCATGATCAAAGAAGTCTCTATTGATGCTGGAATTTAACTGGTACAGTTTAAGGCAATGCATCACTTCAAATTTATGAGATCAGTTTGAAAAAGATCTCACCATTAATTTAAGCCTTAGGCATTATCTTTTTAGGACTTTCTCCTCAAGGTAAAAAAATCCTTGTTACTTCCTTGTTTTAGAAGGTGATCTAATGATTTGATGCTCTGTCTTGTAAAAAGAAAGACTCCACATTTGAATCTTAATGTAAATTTGTTGAGATTCAAGGTCTTTTTAGTAATTATAACAAAACACAAAGTGAGTCAGCTGCAACCAAGTGATGTATGTTTATTTATCTGTGGTTTATGTGCAGCCTACTGCACCATTTATATGAATTTACATTCAAATCCAACTCATTCGGCAGCATTTTGGTTTGTTTTCTTTGTTATTTTACTCTTTTTTAACCCTCAAAATTGAATGTCATTTAAAATGGGGTCAACATGAGTCCTACAACCATTCTCTTAGATTTAGGCTGCTATGAGCAAGTCTGTATTGTATTGTATGTGCAAGGCATTGTGATGAACTGCTGCAAATAACACCTTTTGAAAGTCATGAGTCATGATTAATATTTAATTCTGTGATAACTACCAATTGGATGACAAAATGCACCATATGGTAGAAAATATGGTGGAAATACACTTACAAATGCATCGAAATGAAATGCACTTATGCACAATTTAATGTATGAATTAAATGGCTCAATAATTCAGAGAGGAGGCAGCTAGCTTTAATGTGTGCAGTGAATTTCAGTAAAGAGCACCTGTAGTTATTTCTCCCAAGGCTCCTCAATATAATGAATATACTTCAGTTCAATAAAGTGTTTTACTTTTCCTTCATATGCCCTCTCCTCTTTCCATCAGAGCGCCACTGGAAAGATAGAGGAGTTCTTCCTCTTTGGTTCCTTCCTGGAGGCCACCATGATCGACAGGAAGATCGGTGACAAGACGATAAGTTTTGAAATCACGATAGGTGAACAAACGTTTTCTTCACCTTGTTAACATCGAACTGCACTCCAGTAGTTTGCAATATAACAGAGAGATGTGACAGTTTACAAAAAAATCGATAGCTCCATAACTAAGTATGTTCTGCCTGCCAACAGGTAACTATGGCAACCAGATAGATGGTGTAAGCAAGCCTTCGTCAGCAAAGAAGAAGAAGAAAGATGGGGAGAACGAGGAAGAGGAGAGTGAGCTCATCCAGAACTCCAGCGAGGACGAGGCGGACGAGGAAGGGGACCTGGTGTCTGTCTCCTCTACCCCTCCAATGAAGCCCGTCATCACAGACAGGTCAGGGGACGAGGTCAAGGCTTTTCAGAAAACAATTTCTGATATATTGCTTGGCTGCTTTCAATATAATAAAGCCAAGATGAGCATTTGAATTAATTAAGTGCCTTGCAATTATCACAGATAATAAAGTGAATATCAGCAATATCAGCAATGAGCAGACTGCTGCTGTTTCAAGAGGACAGTTTCATTATTTACATTGTTTTAGATGATAGAACAAACATTTAGCTTGATATGTAACAATTCAGGATTTTGGACTGCTGACCAAGTCATTTTGTTTGTACTTCACAGGAATTATTTTCATCTCCCCTACTTTGAAAAGAAGCCATGTGTCTACATCAAAAGCTGGTGGCAGGACCAGAGAAGACGACTTTACAACTCCAACATGATGGACAAGATCGCGGACAAGCTGGTTAGTTTACACCTTCCTTCCAAAAGTGCAGAGGTTGGCTTGTTGGCTGGACTGACTTAACTCAGGTTTTCTATAGCAGATTGTCAATAACAGGAGTAAAATCCTTCAGGCAATCAAAGCACTGAGTGAAAAGTCAGAGGCTCACTAAAGATAATAAAACCCATCCTGAGGGAACACAAATGTCTGCATTAAATTTTATGGCAGTCCCTCTGATTGCCGCCATGATATTTCACTCCGGACCAGAAATGTGACCCCACGATGTCGATATAGGAAAGTTCAGTGGATTATTAAAGTCATTAGGTTTCATCTGCTTGGGCCATGAATGTCTGTTTAAAATTTTATAGCAATCCACCAGCAGTTGAAGAGATGTTTTAGAACAACCGACATTGCCATGCTGCTAGCATAAAAAGATTGAAAACAAAGGGGGAAAAATCACTCATGATAAATAAATGAGAGTAAATTTAAAAATACACATACAAAACAATGGCACAGAATATAATGAAAAGGAAAAACTGCATTGTTTTTTTTTGGAAAATCCATAATCAACTACAGAGTACATTCCGGCCTTCTGTGTGTGTGTAGATAAGAGGCGTTAACGTAGCTCTTGTACAAGATGTTTGGAATGTAAAGATATGACTAACTAACAGCTTGTTTTGTCCTAAGCTCCAGCATTTTTGTGTCTGACAGGAAGAGGGTTTGAATGATGTTCAGGAGATCATTAAGACGGAGAAGGCTTTTCCAGAGCGCAGACTCAGGGGAGTACTGGAGGAGCTGAGCGTCGGCTGCAGGCAAGTTACATAATAATAATCATTTGTCATGATCTTGTATTAAAACCGGTATTCAGTGGTCAGTGAACTCAGCGAGAGTTTGTGTTGAAGCTGAAGACCAAAACTGAAATGCTTTTCTAAACTTTCCAAAAATGCACATTTAAAGACTGAAGACATTAAAGGCTGCATCTCATCAACCCCCCAGAAGCTGCTTAAGACTAAACCATCTCTAAAACACAATCATGCTGAAAGAAATCAGCAGTGTCTTTATTGCTCTGTTTATCTTTTTGTAATCCTCAAGATGTTTCGTAAAGACTATTAAAGTTTTTCCTTGCTAGCCTGCATAAGATCCCAGAAGAATAACCTCAAATATTTCAATAGAGAACATTATCATGTGCATCTTTCATGTTTCATCCTCTGCATTTTCTGATTATTTTCAGTCGGTTTGTGGCTCTGGCTAACAAGGATGTGAACCAGGCGGGCCGGACCAAACTGGATCGAGAGCGACTCAAATCCTGCATGAGAGAGATGGTATGATTTATGTCTCTCAAATATAGAGAGAATGAAGCTGCATGAGCGATAGAGAGGAGGATGACAGTGTGACGAAAGGCTGCTGTTGGCTGCTGTGCAGTCACTTTAACCAGCTTTAGCGAGTAAATCCCGTGGAGCCACTGTAAAGGCTACATGAGGAAATTCATTTCTGAAATATATTTTTACTCCCTGGAGTAATTCCTTGCAATACATTTGCATGCATTTGCAAATCCCATTCAGCACTGTTTAATATTCCCTCTGATTCATGTTTGCATTGGACAGCCAACAGACTTGATTTCAAGAGTAAGGCAATGAATGCAAAGTGTTCTGGAGAGGACCAGAAGCACTGTTTAAACAGAAGCAGTGGTGAAAAAGGGTTATAATACGAAAAAGATATGGTGTTTGAACATGTATATAGATCAGCAGTGCATGATGGGAATGTGAGCTCAATGCTTACTAAGAAAATATCTAAGCTGCTCTCGTGTCTGTAGCTTCTGTCCACCATTGAGTCTGAGGAAAAAATGTTAACTGCAATGGAAAACTCAGGAGTTGAGTTACCACTACTACAGGTGCAAACTTGCTTAGAAGGGTATTAATTATAGTTGTTAAAAACTGGCAGGGAAAATAATTGGAAAGAAGCAAGTGGCAACAATAACAGCCCCTAAAACATTTTTCTGTTTTAAATTAAACACAAACAGACTATGATGTGTGCATGTGTATGCATTATGTATGAGTTTATGGTGAAGTTCTCCTCTGTTAGTCTGCTTTATCACTTATCATCTCTTCTCCTGCAGGACAGCATGGGCCAGCAGGCCAAGCAGATCCGCACACAGGTGAAGAAAAACACAGTCAAAGACAAACTCAAGCTGGTTCAGAACTTCCTGCAGAAGCTGCGTTTCCTCGCTGACGAGGTACAGACGCAGAACTTTTAATGCAGAATGAATATTTAGGGACAAACATTTACAGGACTGTTGGAGGATGTAGAAAAGTGCTGTACACCTATTAGTATATATTCTATGTTTTCATCCAATCCAGCCTCAGCACAGCATCCCAGATGTTTTCATCTGGATGATGAGCAATAACAAGCGCATCGCCTACGCCCGGATTCCTTCCAAAGACATTCTGTTCTCCATAGTGGATGAAGAAACAGGAAAAGACTGTGGCAAAGTCAAAGCTGTCTTTCTCAAGGTACGCCTGTTCATTCCTGCTTCTCTCTAAGTCACCCACTGTTCGCTTGTGATGTTAAAATAGCTTTGTCCTCTAAGTACTCCTTTTACCAGTTAAAACCATAATCTTCGTCTTCAGAACTATTTAGTGTCCTGCTTTTGTAAATTGTGTCCACAGCTGCCTGGTAAGAAGGGCTTCGGTCCTGCAGGCTGGACAGTTCAGGCTAAGCTGGAGCTGTATCTGTGGCTCGGCCTCAACAAGCAGAGAAAGGACTTCCTCAGCGGTCTGCCTAATGGTTTTGAAGAGATCAAAGCCATTAAAACAGGTCCTGGTCTCCACTCTATTCCCCCTGTCAGCCTCGTCTACAACAGTAAGTACACACTAGAAATGATGAAATGTACGTGTACATCAGTCCTGTAAGAAAAAATAACAGTCAACATTTTTATTAAAGCTAAACTTGCAGTAAAGGAATTATTTAAGCTGTCGGTGTTGTATAAATCAAAGCTCTTTGATATAAAAACTTGCCTTCATCTTTTTTTTTTTGGAAGTAATTTTACTTTTTATTCTTTGTAGCCTTTTTGCATTATTTTCCCTCAATTAACTATCGAGCTTTGCATTAAGTTTTCTCTTGATTTACTGTCAAGTTTGAACTTTAAAAATCAATTTGAGGCCAAACACACAAAACAAACTCAATTAGAAGTTAAAAAAAAGACATTTGACTTGTATTGATCACTACTACTTTGAGGCCTGCTTTTTAAACTTCAACTCAAGATCGCTAACAAAGGGGATTTGTATTCAGTTAATGTAATGTGTGTGTGTTTGTGTGTGTGTGTGTGTGTGTGTGTGTGTGTGTGTTTAACAGTGAAGCAGGTGTTCCAGCTAAGAGCGCACATGTACCAGGCCCGCAGTCTGTTTGCTGCTGACAGCAGTGGCCTTTCAGATCCATTTGCTCGGGTCTTCTTCTCCACACACAGCCAGGTCACTGAGGTATGACCATGAATGTGTTTACATACATATAATATGTGTGAGTTCGTGTTTACTGTGTGTAAACTGAGCTGGTGTGTGTGTACTGCAGGTCCTGAGCGAGACGCTCTGCCCTACATGGGACCAGCTGCTGGTGTTTGACGACGTGGAGCTGTTTGGGGAGGCCAGCGAGCTGAGAGACGACCCACCAATCATTGTAGTAGAAATCTATGACCAGGACACTGTGGTAGGATCCTCCTCTGTGTGAATGAATACATGCATCATAGAGGGACTGATTTATGGATTCATCAGTGCTTGTTAAAAAAGACTTAGTCCAGCTAATGAAAATGCTTTGCTTTTCCTTCCCTCATGTTCTGACTGTCTGTCTATCCCTGTCTCACTCCACCCTGCTCTTCACTTTAACTCTGGCCTTTCTCATGCTGTGCTGGCTGAATAGAGTATGAAAGCTTGGTAAAATTAGAAGCATTAATTGCTACTCATGGCTGTTTGCTGATGCAGCGTAAACTGTTTGGTTCATCGAGAAGCTGATGAACTCTGGAACAGTTTTGGAAAAACTTGCATGTGCCTTCTCCATTTTTCTCAGCTTGTGGCAGCAGTAGCTGTGGGAGCATTAAAGGCATAAGCAGTTGTCTTTTACTGTTTGCAAACAAAGCATTAAAACTCGGCACCTCCAGAGTGAGGGAGCAGCGTTACACAGAAAAAAGCATTAAATATAAGTTTAAAGTTAATCATTTTTTGATTGTTTTATGGCATTTATGTTCTCCACACAACCCTGCAGGAATCTGTCATAATGCCAGATTTTATGTGCATTCAGCTAAAGTTCATGCTTCTCCCTCTGCGCCTCTTGCCTCTTGCCTTTCTGCTGTAATAGAAACAAGACAGCGATGCAAACTGAAGTCCCGACCTTGTGCTGTTTTTGGCTGGGGGCTCCGTACCTCTGCCCACAGAATTGAGCAAAATAGAAAAAAATAAGAAAAACAGGCAAGAGGCAGGTTCTGCAGATAGAGACACTGCCACACTCTTCCAGTGGTTCATGAAATATGACTGAGGAGGATTATTTTTGCATGAGTTTGTACATCGTTGTTTTGGAAATTTTGGCGTTTATGCCTTTAATGGTTTTCTTGTAGTAGTGGTGCAGTAAAGAAAAAATGCCTCCTTGTGCTCATGAGTCAAAGTACTTATGAAGATGTAATGAGTACATCTCTTTTTGTTCTAGTTAAAGATTTTTTTTGGTGTTACACAATACTTGTCTTTTCACTATTTACAAGCTTTCTTTTTTAAACTTCACATTTTTGTTACCTTCGACCACTTTTACCAATACTGACACCAAGTGGCCACTGTGGAAAGTGCACCTCCGAAACCCATGTTTAATTCCCATCCCTTGTTCCCTGACTGTCTCGGCTGCCTGCTGTCACATTATGGTGTTCAGGGCAAGGCAGAGTTCATAGGTCGGACGTTTGCAAAACCGACAATCAAGATGTGTGATGAACACTACGGCCCCCCGAGGTTCCCACCACAGCTGGAGTACTACCAGGTTTACAGAGGGAACTGCACTGCAGGGGAACTCCTGGCTGCCTTTGAGCTTCTGCAGGTAACATATGCAGGAATACACATATGTAAACAAGTATGTAAATATATGGTTTCTCTCTCTCAGTGCCATCCTTCTGTGTAAGTCTCTCCATCTCTTGCTCTTTGTTTTCACAATCAGTCTTTCTTATTTCTAATCACCCCACCAGCATCATCACAACGTGTACCCTTTTATTAATAAAAATGTTCCCTTTAGATATTAATATCCCCTTAATTTCCTCTGCCACCATCCTCTCCTCTCATTCACTTATAAATTCACTTTTTCTCCTTTCTCCTCTGAAAAATCCATTCTTCCTGTCTCTTTCTCCTTCCTGTGCCTCGTCCTGGGGTCTACAGATTCCTTACGATGCAGAGGAGATCAGGCGAGCTCTGATCGCTGTCCATAACTTTGCTGTCCCTCAAATAAAGGTGCTTTTTTCCCTCATTCTCTCTTTCTCATCCTTCGTTTTCTTACTCTTTTATTACACTGTCATCAGTGTACTTCAGTAACTTTATTTCTGCTAACATAACATTAACCTTCTGCTCTTCCTCAAAGTTGTCGCACTAAGCTAGACTGAGTTGAGAGAAATATCAGGACTGTAGGAAAGCAATGTGGCATGGCGCTCATAATGTGTCCCCACTGGGAAACTAAGGATGCTTACTTCTATTCTTTCTTCCTTATTTAGATTGGTCAGGGAGGAAGGGCTGATCTTCCTCCTCTTGAGGGGCCGACAGACTCAGAGCGTGGTCCCATCTTACCTGTGCCGTTGGGCATTCGACCCGTCCTCAGTCGCTACCGCATAGAGGTGAGCCTTTAACCACCAGCTCTGTTTATTTGTTTGTGTTTTATCTCTAGGGATCTCCCCACTGTGGTTTTTTTCTGGTTCAGGTTTTGTTCTGGGGCTTAAGGGACCTGAAGAGGATCAATCTGGCTCAAGTGGATCGGCCCCGTGTGGACATAGAGTGTGCAGGTAGAGGCGTGCAGTCGGCCCTCATCCAAAACTACAAGAAAAACCCAAACTTCAGCACCCTGGTTAAATGGTTTGAGGTGGTAAGTGCTGCTGTCTGTTAAATATTCAGATTTCCTTTATATAGCATCCACTTTCCTTTAAAAAACATCACACACTTGTCTGTCCTGGTAACTTATCCCTCACATCACCTCAATAACTCCATGTCTTGATTATGTCCTCAGGACCTTCCGGAGAATGAGCTTCTCCACCCTCCTCTAAACATCCGGGTGGTGGACTGCCGAGCATTTGGCCGTTACATCCTGGTGGGGTCCCACGCTGTCACCAGCCTGAGACGTTTCATCTACAGCCCCCCAGACAAGACCTCCAACAACTGGGCCACTGCAGGTAAAGGGCTGTACATATGTGACTGTGATGTATCATATTATTAATAGCAAGGAGTTCATTAACTGTTAATTAAACTGTGTTTCTGTTGCCAGTTGAAAAATGAATTTGATGATACAATCTGTCCTTCAAGAAGAGAGCTGACAGCTTGAATGATTCAAGGCTGAACACATCAGCAGTTTTTTTATCAGTCCATTAGATGAAAAATAAAATTCAGAAAGTGGTTTCTTTCTCTTTCTTCTCCACTTGAGTGCTTCCCATTTCCCAACTTTGTTTTAGGGGAACAGAGATGTTCAATAGTTAATGACGGGCTTATTAACTGAGACAATTTTTAAGTTTGTTTTGAGAAGCCTTGTTTCTGGTGTCAGAGCTTCATAATGTAAGCATTTTCAGAAATACTGAAAATGAAATTAATAAAGAAACGCTACTTTTATATTAATTTCTTTTATTTAATTTATAAGAAGTTGTAGAGACACTTGATCTTTAGAGGCTGCTTGGTAATAGAAATTAAAAACCTAACGTTTTATTTGCATTTTGTTCATGAATTTTTGATCTTCAACTCTTTCTGCAGTAAAAAGCATATTGAGTTGAGACATGCAGATGGTGTTCCTTTCTTCACTTCTTCATCAGTTCTGTGTGTCCTTTGTTTCTTGACCCAAAAGTCCCATCAAATGTTGGTGAGACATGTTTGTAATAAGTTTTAAACTTTGTTTCAACCTTTTTCAGCTCACAGGAGGTTAGATAATAACGAGACACTGTATGTTACAGGAGGTTAAAGCAAACTTTAAGAAATACATTTAAAAACCTCTGATCCATCTCTCTGATTGCTGAAGAATGAATATTCATTCTTTATTAACTTTGCTGAATTCTCTGCTTGCTCTCTGCCCTGACCTCTTTTCCTGCCTGTGTCCTCTCTCCATCTGTTACCTTTTTTCCTCTCTGGCATGTCCTTGGCTCTCCCGTCCTCTCCTGTCGCCTGCTGTCTTTGCCTCCTTGGCCTCACTCCAGCTAAGCTAATGAATGGCTACATGGTCCTTACCAATGGCGGCTCCCAGCCTCGCTCCTCACCCAGCCTTTCCTCCCGCACCTTCTCTCGCCCTGCAGGTGACATCGTCGTCAACATGGACTCAGAGCCCTCGGTCCGAAAGATGGACACAGTCGTGAAGTTAGACGCCGTAAGCTTTTCTTTGCCTTCATGCACCGTAGAGCTTATTTCTATTGTATTATGTGTGTGTTTCTATATGCTCATGGTGGGAATAGCAGCACTGCTTTGTGCCCAGTCCTTTTTACCTGCCTCTGTATTTGTGCCGCTCCTACCTGCACCATCCATTGTGTGTATTAACCCTTGTGTTGTTTTATGTGGCGCCCCCCCTGTCATAGACGTCTGACGCTGTTGTAAAAGTTGACATGGTAAGTTATAGTTTCTACAGATATTTGGCAATTAAAAAGTGTGCTAGAGTTGAAAAAGTGCCTGGTCATGAGTTAAAAAAATGAACCACTGAGAATCACTCGTGTCTTTTAACAGACTGAGGAGGAGAGTGACAAAGAGAAAAAGAAGAAGAAGAAGAAAAAGAAGGGAGCAGAAGAAGAGGATGAGACAGATGAGAGAGTGCTGGACTGGTGGTCCAAATATTTTGCCTCAATAGAGACACTAAAGGAGGTTTGAGTATTCTATTCTATTCTATTCTGTTCTATTTACATATACACATATTTTGCAAGTCTCATAGGATTATCCTCACATTTAAAATCCCATTAGAGTGAAAACATTTTTTCTCGCCTGGTTTTCCAGAACCTCAGAGCCCAGGAGGCGGCTCAGGCTGAGGCAGAGGAGAGAGAGGACCTTGAGATAGCTGCAGAGGCAGCAGGTACTGAACTCCACCAAATCTGCCAGGCTGCCTGCCAGAGGGCCTGAAAATCTGCTGTCCTGATTTCATTTCAAAGAATCGGATCTTAAGTTCTGATTTTGCAAGAGTGGACGTGTTTTCTGACTGTTTTCACTTAGTTTTTGCTTGTTTAAAAAATATTGCTCAGTTCTGTTATGTCAGCTCCTTGAGATGCCAATGAAATGTGCTCTGTGGGAATGGAATGAGAGTCTTGCTGTAGGAATCTGAAATCACTCCCTATTTACTCTATATACTATATATACTCACAATGTTTACCATCTTCAGCTTAATTTCAGTGTCTTGAGTGTTGCATTAATATTCCATGAAGTGCTCTTAAACTCTGATTCTAATGACATGCTTTACAAAATATAGATTATCCTGATAGTATAAAAAAAGCTTACTTTTACTTCATACTTATTTATTACTTTAAATATTTTTCACACATGCAATTTTAGATACTAAATATTAAACACTTGATAAGAATAAGTATATGACAGTGATTTGGGGTTATGTTTTGTTGACAATCCCACAATGCATTGCATCAAATTTAAAGATGCAAGAATAACAGTTGTAAAGATGACTTAAAATGAGTCATAAATGTCTGAGATCTTAATCTTGTGCCAAATATGAAGCAAGCTGATGAGTTTGCTTTACAGGAGGGAGTAATTTCAGACTGAGACTTATTTTGTCTGAGAAGTCAGTTGTAGAACGAAGCTTCTTCATCCCCTTCATCCCATGGATTCATCTTTCGTCCATGCTCTGAAGTAGGGCTGGCTAATATATATAGATACTGTATCGTTATCGTGATATGAGACCAGATATGATCTTTGATTTTGTATATAGTTATATCATGATAATGGCACTATTGATATCAAAGCATACAGCAAAAAATACTATGTTTTTCTTCCATATCTACCAGCCCTATTTTGAACAAGAGGCAAACCATGACCATTTCTCACATGTGCATGACCTGCTGAATACATGAAAGTTGGCTGTGAAACTCACTAAATTAGCCTGCATTTGCACTATCAGACATTCTTACATATAAAATATAATTTATTTAGTGTTACACCATAATCCATGCAGCATAACACTTTTTGAAGATGCTACATGCAGCAAAAGAATAAAAATCATTTTCTAATTGAGCATCGAACTACATTTCCCATGAACCCCAAAGGTCTCTGTTGTCAGGATGAGCTCTGGCAGCATGTGACTGCGGAGAAACTTAGAATAAATACAATAATCTGTTATTGATAAGCTGCCATGTAAAACTCTAACACCTTTCTCCAATGGATCTTCCAACATTTTCTTGTTTTTATCCCTAACGAGAGACAGAACACCAGGGTGCAAGTATTAAGCTGTCTTCTCCACCTCTAACATCAACATTACTCATCGTCATACTTGATCAAAATTATACTCTCTTTGCATCTGTATCTACATCAAACAGTGATGTCACAGGGTGTTTGAGTAAACCTGTGCATCACTGCAGCATGATGGGCAGTGAAGTCACTGAGAGTTGCCAAAAACAAGATTTTAAGGTGGTGTTAAGATAATAACTTTGTGGTGTTTTTTGTGCTTAGAGTGCCTTTTACCACATTTAGAACATGATTTCAGTGGAACTTATTCCCTCAATAAATTTGTTAACTTTCATGTTGAATGTAATGTGCAGTGCAGTGTGTGACCCAACCATCCCTCCTCATGACTCAAACCCCACTTTGTCCACATCCATTTCCACTCACCCCTTCAATCAGACATCAAACCCGATGACATTCTTCTGAAAGGCACCAAGACAAAGGAGAAGAGCAAAGAGAAGAAAAGCTCCAAGGACAAGAAGAAGGGTCAGGCTGCAGACGGCTCTGAGAAACGAACGGCAAAAGCAAAAGTGGACGAGCTGTTGGTGAGTATACCAATCATATCCCAACAAAAACAAACCAATAACACACACACAAATACAGACAGGTGATGTGTTTGCTGATGTGCAGGTGTACAACAAAGAGCTGGAGAGTGAGTACGGGAACTTTGAGGACTGGCTCCACACTTTCAACTTGTACAGAGGAAAGGCCGGAGATGATGACGAACACGCTCTGGATGATGACAGGATTGTTGGGAGATACAAGGTTGGAAAACAACCGAGCAAAAACAATAACAAGCACATCCCAACAAGTTGTAGAGCAAAAACACACTCATCTTTTAACTTGTTTCTGTTTTCTGTGACCCAGGGATCCTTATGTATGTACAAGCTACCTCTGTCTGAGGAGATCACGAGGGAGGCAGGATTTGATCCGAATATGGGCATGTTCCAGAGCATTCCACACAACGATCCCATTAACGTCCTTGTCCGTGTCTACGTGGTCCGGGTGAGTGACCATTTAAATCTATACTGCAGTCTAAAAAGTAGCCACAGGAAACAGGTTCTGACACTCATAAGGCAAAAGTAGCACCAGGCAGCGTTATTATGTTAAAATATTAAAATAGAACATTTTATTATTAAAAATATAATATATAATACAAATAAATGTTCTCTCTAAATTCCTTGGTTCTGCTTTTCTCTGCCTCAGGCTACAGATCTTCATCCTGCTGATATTAATGGAAAGGCTGATCCATATATTGTCATCAAGCTGGGCAAGTCAGAGGTCAAGGACAAAGAGAACTACATCTCCAAACAGCTCAACCCTGTGTTTGGCAAGTACGTAGAGAGAAAGCTGCTCATTATGTTTCAGTTTGTTGTCATGTGTTTGTAGCGCAGAAACAAAGTCAGGCTGACTTATTTGTCAATAAAGAAAAAGCCAAGCTCAAGTCATATTAATAAAAGTCGTCTTACTGCTGTTTTACAATGTTCAATCTGTTTCCCTTCTCATGTTTGCTTTTAAATTTTAATTCTTGTTCATTTATTCTGTTTATCCTCCACCGTCTGTGCTCAGGTCTTTCGACATTGAAGCCACGTTCCCCATGGAGTCCATGCTAACGGTGTCTGTGTACGACTGGGACCTGGTCGGCACCGATGACCTGATTGGGGAGACGAAGATTGACTTGGAGAATCGTTTCTACAGCAAATACAGAGCCACCTGCGGCATTTCATCCACTTACTCAGTGTGAGCTTTCATGTGTATTTATCCTTCACAGGTCCGGTTGTTGGTTTAGTTTAAGTATCTCCAAAACCTCTCTAAGAATCCATCCATTGATCCATTTCATCCTTCTAACAGTTACCTTTTTAATATCTATCGTTGTCAGCCATGGATACAACGTTTGGCGGGACCCCATGAAGCCCAGTCAAATCCTTTTAAAGCTCTGTAAAGAGGGCAAGATCGATGGACCTCATTATGGGCCAGGAGGCAAAGTCAAGGTGGCAAATCGAATCTTCATGGGACCTACGGAGATTGAGGATGAAAATGGTTTGGCTCCTAAAACTGTAAACATCAATATAACCGTCAAATTAATGATGACACCAATGGAGAACAAAAAAACAAGTGGTTATTAGTCGTCCTCTTGTGTCTACACCTCAGGTCTGAAGAAGCAGACTGAGGAGCATTTGGCTCTGACAGTGCTGAACCACTGGGAGGAAATCCCGAGGGTCGGCTGCAAGCTCGTCCCTGAACACGTGGAGACCAGACCCCTGCTGAACCTGGACAAACCCGGGATTGAACAGGTAGGAAAGAGCCGAGCTTTGTCTGGAGCCAAGGATCCGACTGGAATTAGAGTAAAACTGTATCCTTTTCCATGTGCATTTAAAGGGTCGTATCGAGATGTGGGTGGACATGTTTCCTATGGACATGCCTGCTCCTGGACCTGCGATCGATATATCCCCACGGAAACCAAAGAGGTAAGCGCTGCCTGAAGCAAATAAGTCTAATTGAAGACCTGTAATTTCATTGCAGATTGTCCTAGAAAGATGTTCTTAGCTTTTAAATTGCCTATATTTCTTCAGTTTTTTCAGCAGAATGTGTAGTTTTATCTCCAGGTTCAGTGCTGGTGAGTCTGTTTGACTCTGTTTTTAAGGGCTGTACTTGTGTTTGAGGTTTCTATCAAAGATTTTTTATTCATATAAATATTTGAATATGAAGTAATTTCTCTGATTCAGTGACTTATTCTTTTTTACTAAATCAACTTTTTTTACTTACGTTATCACCCAACGTTATCTGAGGAGAGAAGGCCAAGATGACTTTCACTTTTTTAGGGTTATGCCAGTTTCACTTTGCATAAATGACTCTACACTTTTCTTGATTTCCATCAGCGATCGTAAAATGCTTCAAAGCTTGCAAATTCTACAGTTCTTGGTGGTAAGAAAGTGATTCTTCTTAATAGAGCACAAAGCCAATTTAGGTACATGTGATATCTTTTGTTTTTTTGGGGTAACTCAAGTAAAAGAATATGTGTCATAACCAAAACAGATTTTTTGTTATTGTATTAATTAAATGTATTTCATGTTGCTGTCAGATTGCTGCTGGACAGCCCCATTAATACAGGTGCATGCCGCACTTAGTGTGTAGGAGGGTGAGAGCAAACAGCAGTGAAAATATGAATAATAAATAGGAATTACAGGAGAATATTTTGTCAAATTAAAACATGTTGAAAATTTTGGAAATAGTTATGTCTAACATTTGTTAATAATTTTTTGTCTTTGGGACTTTAAAACAACTGTAAGCTTATTCTACAAACTGTACGAAACTGATAACATTTATTACACTTAATTTTTATCCACCACTGTGCAGAAACACAGAAATTACATATAATGAATAGACATGCAAAAATAAGAGCCGCGCAGCATTCAGGTGTTGATTAAACTTCAAATGTCAACATTATGAATGAAGCTTCGAACTAGTATTTACTGTTCTATATATAAGTCCAACTGTGTGTGTATGTGTTCCTTCCTTCCTCCTCCCCTTACCAGATATGAGCTCAGGGTGATTATTTGGAATACAGACGAAGTAATACTGGAGGACGATGATTACTTCACTGGGGAAAAGTCCAGTGACATATTTGTCAGGGGGTAGGTACAGAGGGACGCGGTGACTAAGCTTCGTCCCGTGGGTGTGAGCCGTGTGTGGACCTTTTTTTTTTTTTGCAGTTAACCATTATTTTTTTTGTTTTGTTTTTGTTTCCATTTTTTTCTGTGTGCGTTTTCGTGTCGTGTCTGTCTTTGTGTTTGTGGTGTGTCTCCTGTCTGTCTGTCTGTCGTCCTCTCTCTCTCCTCTGGTCAATGCTCTGCTGGTGTCTAGCTTTGAGCTTCGTGTTGTTATTTGGAACACTGATGACGTAATTCTAGAGGACGATGCTTTCATGACAGGAGAGAAGATGTCTGACATCTATGTCAGGGGGTAAACACACGATTCCATCGCATGGCTCGTACAAGTACCTCCCTCCCTCCATCCTGAAGCCCTGATGTCACTCCTTTCTCCCTTTTCCTGCTTCCTGCCTCGACTCTCCATCCAGCACGTAACCTCGCTTGTCCTGAACTCTCCAAATAGCACGTTAAAAAAAACAACTGGAGAATGAAAAATGAGTTCAGTCAGGATCAAACCACATTAACAACTGGTGGAATAAAATCATTAATGTTCTTACTGTATAAATGATATATGTTTACTTTATTGAAAAGGTTGTTCCAAACCCTGGAAACAGCAGAAAAATCTGAGCAAACATGGACCTTAAAATGCTCTGAGATTGACACATTGTCCTTACAAATTGGCAACTCCATCTGCTGAGAAATTATTTTTATGTTTTGAAGCTATCTTGCTTTAAACTAAACTGAAATTAAACTGAAATTAAAAAATCGCATGATACAATCTTAAGCTCCAAAGTGAACCTTGTGGTGTAACTGTTCTGTCAGCTTCACATTTCATTGACAAAAAAAACGTTCACTTTTTTGTTTTTTTCTGGAGCTTTGAATACAGACTACTGTTATTACTGTAATGAGTTTTTTATTTAAGTTTTTTATTTTCTTAAACATATTATTTCCAGTGTCAAAGGAAACTTTTGGGCTCATCAGATACTGCAGGGCCTTTGATCAGGGTGGGATTTGTTTTGTTGAAGGTTTTTGTGGTTTGGTTCTGTTTTGCAGATTTCATTAGAAATTATCTGACTTTACATGGAAACATGTAGGATCTCTTTTATTTTAATTGTAAGGTATTTGGAGCCTCTTGCATGTGCGTGAGCAGAGAGTATGCATGACAGCTCCAATGTTTTCAATAACATTGTCCTGTTGCAGCTTGGTCCCAGAACTGGACCTTCTTCATGGCAGACATTTTGACTTGTTATTACTTGTTAAGGTGCATTTTATTTGCCTACCATCCAATTAAATCGCCTCACACTCCAATCCAAAAGATAGTGTTGGTTAGGAGGTTGCACCAAAATGGGGAATAGATGCACAATTGTGTTAACTAATACCTTTAATAACATCTTATTCAGCCAATTGTCCCAGCAAGACCCTGCAGCACAGCATGCACAAAAACATCAGCTTCTTGCAGCTGACTTCTGTGGAATTCCTGGAAGGCAAATAAAAACAACTTCTTAAAAAAGTAATTTGTAAAAACGACTTTTGAAAAACTTTTTTTTCCCTTGATTTTTTTCCCCCTGTTTCACAGATTGGAAACATAAAACTATGGTGCATAGAAACATTGTCATGGCAAAGCCTCTTTGTCAACTGTTCCTAAGTCATAAACACAAAAGAGATTCGACTTAGAAAATGAAACCATCCCTCCAAAAGAATTTACTTGCCTTTCAGGTTTTCCATAGACTCCTAAACGTAATGCAACTACTATTACTGTTAAAACTGTACCTGTGCTTTTATAACATCCAAAATGTCTCAATTGAAAAAAGTCTGTAGTTCTTTTGATGTTTTTATCTTCCTCAGAGTTATTAATGTCAGTGTTTTGCGGAGCTTCCTCACTCCTGCATCTTTTAACCAAAGTCATTTATCCCTCTGCTGACCTGATGTCACCCTCAGATTTGTCACCTCAGGCTTTATTGTAGCAAACAGGGTGCCATCCTCAAACAACCCTTATTACCTGGAGGAATTTAAACCAGCGCTGACCCAACCATCCACTCTGACACTAGAGGCAGGAGGACGGGGTTGTTTCAGATGGATCCAATGTTGTTATACAGTGATTATGACTTAGTTGTTGGGTCACATGAGATCAGGCATGCTTTAGTGACATTATCCAAATGCTTTCTCACTTTAATCCCAGCCTAATTTATGTCAAAGCATCTCAGTTACCAAAACACAGCACATTCTCCAGCATTTTTCACTATTCACAAAGATGTTTCAGGCTGATTCTCTTTTGTTGTCAGCTTGCCTATTCATGCTGTTAGTGTTGCATTTTGTGAACTGAGAGTGCAGCCTTCTCCTGCTCCTCCTAACTAATGAAGCCAGACCTACCAAGCTGTTAGTGAAAGAGCTCCAGCCTTGATCGTCTGCAATCTGCATCCAGACACTGAAGATAAAAATTAATTTTCAGGAAAATTTCAGATAATTTTCCCCTGCGGCATTTTCTCCAAGCTGTGTTTGCATGGCATTTGAAATTAGAGTGAAGCTCCAACATCAAATCAGATTTTTATGTATCGCTCAACAACGTTTTTTTTTACACCATCTCACACTTGTATGAATTAATCTGATTTGGTTTTGGGGTGCCACATTATAAGTTTTGATTTTGACCTATGAGCATCATCTCTCTTGTTAGCAGCCTGGTATAATTAACATGTCCAATGCTTTTGTAAAAAAAAAACAAACAACCAAATTAATATGCAGTAATTAACAGGGAATTCCAGTTTTCTTACATGTTAGGCCTTTCAAGTGCATGACTGGCAAAACCAAATAACTGAATTTGTCCACTCATTTGAACAAACATTGATCTGTGGAAGGACGACTTAACTCTGATCCCTGTGGCCCTTCATACAGATGGCTGAAAGGGCAGCAGGAGGACAAGCAGGACACAGATGTGCACTATCACTCCCTGACTGGTGAGGGCAACTTCAACTGGCGCTTCGTCTTCCCCTTCGATTACCTCATGGCTGAGGAGAAGATCGTCATCTCCAAGAAAGAGTCCATGTTCTCCTGGGATGAGACTGAATATAAGATTCCTCCTCGTCTCACGCTGCAGGTCTGGGACGCCGACCACTTCTCTGCTGATGACTTCCTGGGTGAGGACTGATGGGAGAACTGCTGCTTGGATTTGATTATATATGTGGATCTTCTATCTCTTTTGTTGCTTGTTTCCAGCAGAAATATCACCATCCTCATTGTCTGACTGCTCTGACTTTCATCACTTCCAGGTGCAATTGAGCTGGACCTAAACCGGTTCCCCCGAGGCGCCAAAACGGCCAAGCAGTGTTCTCTTGACATGATCCGAAACGAACAGGAGCTGCCCACCATTTCCATCTTCAAACAAAAGAGGGTGAAGGGCTGGTGGCCATTTATAGCCCGAGATGAGAACGATGAGATGGAGCTCACAGTAAGTCAGTTGTTATATGCTTAGTGTGAGAAAACTTACCACTGCAGTTTGGAAATGACGTTATTAATCATTTATTTTAAATGCATGATCCAATTGCAGGGTAAAGTAGAAGCTGAACTTCATCTGGTGACAGCAGAGGAGGCAGAGAAAAGTCCTGTGGGACTTGGACGAAATGAGCCGGATCCACTGGAGAAACCAAAGTAAGATACTGATATTTTGTCTTTAGTTACAGTATATATAGAATTGACTTTTTAGAAGCACACAATGGTTTCACAAGTTAAATCAGGGGATGGTTGTGTGGAGCAAATAAAAGGTGCAGACATGACTGTCCTTTAAATTTCCTCTCCAAGAAAAACATTCTCACGGTGCAAAAAGCAGTGGATCACGTGTTGTAATCACCACATATCAAGACTTATATTTATATTTAATGTGGTTGTGATTTGGTCATCTTGACCTTCGCACTGCTTTTTGCACTGTTAAAGACCACTGTGACACTTTCGCACTCGTTTCTCCTCCTATCATCTCTTCAACTGTCTTCCTCTGTCTCTTCCCTCCCCTCGTCCTTTGCCCTCCTTTGTGCGTGACTCCCCCTTTCTCCTGACCCTTTCTCCTTGTTTTTTGCCTCCATCTGCATTCCTTTCTTTCTCCCCCCCTCTACCTCCCTCTGTAAAGTCGGCCGGACACCAGTCTTATGTGGTTTCTGGGTCCCCTGAAGTCCATTCGTTACTTCATCTGGCACAACTACCGCTGGCTGATCCTTAAGGTCCTGGGCCTGATACTGCTGCTGCTCATGCTGGGCCTCTTCCTCTACTCAATCCCCGGCTACCTGGTCAAGAAGATACTGGGGGCCTGATGTGCTGGTAGCCTCCGCCCCCTCCTCGCTGTCTCTGCTTCTCTTTTTGAACCCTTTGCTTCCTGGATTCTCCTGTCCTGTGCCGCCAAATTCTGTATTCCTTTGAAATCTGTGTTTTTCTCTACTTTTCTCTCTCGTCTGTTGCCTTAACTATAGATTAAGTGTCAGTGTCTTTTGCCACCAAGTGCCATTACACATCTGATATTTGACCAGCTGTTTAAGACAGAAAAACCCAAGGATTTTTTCAAGGCAGACGCATATTTTTTTTTTGTAATTCTTTAAGATGCCCAGTCTTTGAACAAAAAAACAAAACTTATAGTTTCTGTTCAGGATGAGAGAGTGTCAGTGAATTACACAAGCAGAGCCCCTGACATTTTCTGTAACATTTTGATGCTAAATTTTCTTTGTATTTGAAAAGAAACACAAGAATTTATCACCTAAAAAAAGACCTGACAAAGCCACAAAAAAAATATTTTTTTGTTAGTACTGAGGTTGAAGACCAAAAATTTTCCAGATCACAACACCACAGATCCTTGTCCAGGTATGGAACAAAACACTACAGGACACTGTACCAAATCTTGCGATATATTTTTTAAATGCAGAGTTATTCAACTTAAAGTCACATCTGAATTGCTTAATTAATGTGAATTTTAAGTTGTATGAAAAAAAATTAAAACCACTTCATTAATAACAGTCAGAAAAGAGTCTGCACCTCTTAAAAATCTGTATAATGTAAAAATCAGTAAGGATTATGAATAACTAGGCTTCTTATGCTCAATATTATATACTTTATGTGGTTAAAGCCAACATGAAGACAACTAGTGTACATGTATAGGTATCAACTTCATACTGTTTGTTGATAATTAAAATGAATTAAGCTTAATATTATTGCATTATTGACAATCAAAAAGATCAACCCCGTCTGAGGTGAAAGCAGAGATCTGGTTTTAAAGGCACCAAAATGGTCAGAAACAAACGTCCCAGGAAAAGAATCAGGGTTTGGAGCTGCTGGTCAATCATCCATCAATCCATTGACTTTCATATGTTTTCTATTGTTCATTTGTCACTCAGTGTTGTGATCTTTGGGCCTCTGAAACACATTTATAGCAATGTTGGTTGTGAGCATGCAGCAGTGAACATTTTTAAATCTCCAAAATGCAACTTACTAACCACTAATGCCAGCTTTCTCTCTCCTCCCATGTTTCATCCCATTTCTCTCCCTCCCCTCTCTCCATCCCCCATCATTCACTAACATCACCTCATTGGCTCACCCCTCCATCCACCTGCACGCTGTCCTCACCCATCCCTCCCTCTAGTCGCCCAGACACCACCTTCCTGTGGTTCCTGAGCCCGCTGAAAGCCATCCGTTACCTGGTGTGCAACCGCTACAAGTGGCTGATCATCAAGATCGTGCTGGCCCTGCTGCTGCTCATCATGCTGGGCCTCTTCCTCTACAGCATGCCGGGATACCTTGTCAAGAAGCTGCTGGGGGCCTGAAGGGCCACTGGGAGGGGGTGGGGGTGGCCAGCAGGACAGACGTAGGGATGGATGGATTGGTGAATGGGGGAGACGAGAGTACCAGGAGTCTCCCTCAGTCCCACCCGCAGGAAGGGAGGCAGAGGGAGGGTCCCCCAAAAGTCATGAGAAAAACACCACCTGTCTGCTCTTCTCTTCCATCCATTCTGCAGCGAGCCTAACAAACCTAACGCTCAGTGTGTGGACTTCATCCTTGAACTGACTCAAAAGCAATCACTCGCCACATAGAAACCACTTCTCCTTTTTTTTATTTTCAAGCAATGTCACATGACGATGAATGTTTCTTTATCTGTTTATACAGCTTATTAAGCTAAACTGAAGTGTTGTGTTAGTGGTCAGACGATTGCATGGACGTTCATTTCAAGCGATGCTGTAAGATCCCCCCATTACTGCTAAAATGTCTGCTGTTAATTCAGGTAAATATGGAACAAATGAACAATGTTTTTTTGGCAACACTTTACTTACCCCCCCCTACTCCCCCTGCCTAGCATTTAAAGGCACGATGCAAACATCTGGCCTTTTTTTTATGATAAAACACACAGTAATGTAGTTATAAGCAGATGTAAGGATTTGAGTGTTTATGAATGTATAGTATTTGACTTTATATAATTGTACATGTGTTTTACTTTGTCATTCAATATGTTTATACACCGAGCAGCCTCAACTTCTGAGTTATAGTGGTCAACAAATACATTGATAAACACTCGTATCTGCCTATAACTGCATTATAATTTATTCCATGTATAGAGACTGCCTATAAATGCTGGTTAGGTTGGTTGACGCAAAGTGTTGTCTTTTTTTTTTAACTTTGTTATAGCTCTTGCGGTCTTTGCACACTTCAAGAATAATAATGAAGAAACAAAAATAAAGATATCTATTTTCCTAATGAAATTCAATGAGACGTAGAACAAGATTACTTAAAAATTAACTGAATAATTAACAGGCTTAATACAGGGTTTAGTTTTATTTGCGATGCTCAATGTTTAATGTCATAGATCAAAGCAACCGAGCCAGACTTGGGTCGAACAGTATTTGCAAATGATTATTCTAAAAAAATTGTTTTATCACATGTGTGAATTAATATGTGGACCAGACAGCCGATTGAGTCAGAACAGCTTCTGCCTCGTCAATATTCCCATGTTACTGTGTAAGTGTGTAAATGCTCTTCAGTTCACCAAAAACTCCACAGGGTAATAAAAGCTACTTGCAAATATTTGACTGATTGAAGTCTTCAAAAGCAACAAACACCCAAAGGTTATTGCTGTTTTTTTTACTCAAATCTAGACTTGTAGGCTGTGTCAATATGCATGCATCATTGTGATAACTGACCACTGAGGTCATGTGTGTTGGCATGACTCGTCTTTTCCAGTTCGGCACAAACCAAATCACCAAACCTGTTATCTTTGACATTACAGATAATGTGAGAACATGATTAAAGTGCACTTGAGTGGAGCGATGACAGGAGGTCTCCGTGTCAGATGGCATTGTTTGCAGTGTCTGTTACTCCCTTTCAAATTTGCCTGTGCTCGACCTCATCTGTGTTGCAGTCTTTGTGATTATGTGTTACACCAGTTAGAGTTATTGTTTGCACTGAACTTGCCTGTTTTTACAATGAATTTGTGTTTATATATCTGTTGAAATGTGTGCAATAATTATTTTGTTTGTTTTTTTGGCAATTTGAAATAAACTGAATTCCACGGACAACAGGTTGTTAACGCAGCTATAATCAGTGTTTTTATATCAACAACGACCACGTGTGTGTGAAAGGAGTCGCTTGTTGTGATGAACCCAAAGATAATTACCACCCAAATCTGCCTCTCCCCTCAGTTCTACTGTAGTCTGTCTTTTCATATTTCAGGCTTGCAACTTCACTGTTTACGAGTCACCCTCATTTAACCTGTTTTCCCAAAAATGAAACTGGTTCTTCTCTGCCTTATTGCTAATTATTCAGAATGTTTTGAGCAGAAATAAATTGGTTAGGAACCCAAAGATTTGGCCCCTGGCTGGAACCACACTGGAAACGGGAACCAAAGTGGTGTGAAAATCTGCAGGTCTCTGTTTGTGATTTGTCCATGAATACAGCGGTTCCACACAAAAGTGGTGGTAATGTAGTAGTCAGCACCAAGGTTCCAATATTCCTGAATGTTACTGGGTCAAGAACCAGAGCTAATGTGGTGAGAAAACACCTATATTGTTATAGTCTGTGCAAGCGAGTGAGGAAACTCCACTAAACCCCTCTGTATGCTACCTGCACAGCACTGAATGGCAGACATCGTGTAGCATTTAGCAGCTAAAGAGTTAGCTTTCTTTCAGACTGTCCAAACCAATGACAGAGAACTTACAACAACCACCAGTACTTGGATGGTTGGTGAGTGAAAAAAAATATCCAAAGGCCACAAGGGGGAAACAATAAAACTGCTCCAACAGACAGTATGGAAAGGTGCTACTGAAGACCAGGGATGTCTGATCAGGAGTTTGTGGTGACCAAAATGGAGCTAAAAGGAGATTTAATACTAGCATCATGTATTCATTATTTGGTACTCATGTTCCCCCAGTTGCTGGATGTGACCATTTGCTTGTCTCTTCTGCCCCCATGTGGCCAAAACAATAGTTGCAGTTAGAAGTTACCACAACTCTCACTCAAAGTACTACAGATTTACTTAACTTTGAATCTGTGTGTGCAGTCGTCCCAGTAGCAGCATGTCGTGGCTGCTGAGCCCCATGAGGTCCATGTGCATCCTGGTCTGGAGGCGCTACAAGCTGCAGTGTGTGCTGCTGCTGGCTGCTGTGCTGGTGCTGCTCTTCCTGGCCCTGCTCTTCTTCTCCATGCCCTCAGAGCTCAGCCACAAGCTCTTCAACACCGCTGGATGAAACCACTGTATGTCTCTGAACCACACTGTGTTCCCACAGGAACTCTTATCTGTTGCAGTTGATTGTTCTGCCAATTTTTCTTGGCTGTGGCTGTAAAAATAAAAAACTGCAAACTACGTTGATTTAAAAGGGGCTTTATTTTACTGATAATTCATTTCCCAATACTTACTCACACATTTACACACACACACAAACAATGCCAGTCTTGCTGATTCCAAGGTCAGTATGGGTCAGGACATCTCCAGCTCTGTGCTGACCTGAGAATCAAATATGTCAGATAGATGACATCAGATAAGGACATTACTTTATACCCTACATTAGTTTAATTTTAATAAACCATAGAACTTAGAACAGAGTTTGGTGTGAATGATCACATCTTGTGTTTTCACTGCCAGAAGTGACTGTATTTGGTCGGGAGGGTGAAGCTGGCGAGGATGCACATACCTACCAATGCCTATGACACCTAGCAGATAGCTATCAACTTTTCACTCAAAGTGACCATGAATAAAGCCTTCATTGTTTTAAACAAGTGAGTTCTACGAAAAAATCACTTCTGTGCAGCTCTCATTGGGGAAATTAACCGTTTCTTTTACCAAGCTGTAAACATTTACTCTGCTGGAAAGTTTGGCATTTTAGTATGGGGCTCTCAGGGGATTGACTCGCTTTGGAAGCTATCTCCAAGTGGCCATTTGAGGAACTGCAGATTTTTTTGCCACTTTGTGTTGGCTCCATATCTTAATCATATTTGATTTACTACTGCAGTGTGGTGAAGAAAAGTAGAAAATCTTCACATTTAAACAGCTGATATCAGCATTTCTTCTTTAAAAAAATATTTGAACTAATAATTAACCACAACAATCTTTTGTTTAAGATATAAATTTTTGTCAACTAACTTATCCATTCATCAATAAACCCTAAAAATACATTCACATGATCAAAAAAAACTCTGACTTTAACTGCACATTTTATCTCTGTTTTGATTTTTTCGACTAATTAAAACATAGAAAGTTGACACTGACCCTCACTGTATACCTGGGAAACAGTGTGACACAAACAAGAATACATAATAGAACCATGAACACAAACACATACATACTTTAGAGTTGAGAGTCTGTTGCAGCAGCATCCGAAGCTCTGTGTTCTGCTGCTCCAGAGTCTGAGTCTCAGACTGGAGCTCAGAGATCTCTGTGAGGACCATCCTGTAAACGCAGAGACAAGGAAAAACACTTCTTTAAGTACAGACAGATGTTTGCTTTGTGTGTCTGCTTGCATGGTTGTTACTCACTGGTACTCCTTTAGCTCGCCCTCGGCTTTTTCCCAGAGTTTCAGTTTGTTCTCAGAGATTATGTCGCCCAGACCCTCCCAGTAGGCTTCGTCCTCTGAGGTATGCCAGGCTTCTGTTTGCTGAAAACTGGACTGTTTGCAGGCTGAGCTCTCCCTTAAAAAGCACCAGGAAAACATTATCACCACAAACTCAGAGAAAGACCGCCTTGACTATTTTATCACAGGACACAGAGCGTTCAATCAAAGAATATTTTACTACCTTTGTTAGCATGGAGATTCATACGTAAATGGTTTGAATTGGTTATTGTAGTAACCTTGGTCTTACCTGGACCTTGAGAGCTGCTCAAGGAAACTCTTTAGAGCAGGCAAAACATGGTTAGGATCCATGAGGTCAGAGGTCACGGGTGTGGCAGAGTTAGTCTCCATTTCCTCAGCCTTGTCACTGGATTCACTCGACTCAACACAAACATCCTGCAAGCAGATAAATTACTCACAGAAGATGCAGATACAGTCAAAGTCTACTTGAAATCACTGTAAAAGGCCACATTTTGCACAAGCTGATATACAAATGGAGTTTTCTTTGATGAAGCATCCATCCATCCGCTGCATCTCTCTCCTCCTCACCTCAGTCTGATCTCTCTGCTGATGCTTGTGCTTTATTAAGAAAAGAGCCAACTTGGGTACATCCTCCACTTCAATGCCAAAAGACTGGAAGAGAAAACAACATGTCTGGTCGTCCAGGGTTTGCCTCACACTGTCCAAACAATAGGCGGATGCACTACACTACATGAACTCACGCAAAGGAGAGAGCCCAGCTTCACAACAGTCTGTTCTTCCTTCTCGAGGGGAGCCAGCAGGTCCGGGAGTTTATCCTCCATCAGGAAGCCCTAAGACAGAAACTTTTCATTTATTTTTCATTTATTATTTATTATTCATTTTCATGCTCGTCCCATAATTTTATAGTACTGCTTTGTTGTGCCACAGAGACTTCACACAAAAATTTTAGCAATTATGTCAAATGACAGCTACATTCAACATTTTAAACTCATTTTATTACTGACTTCACACCAGTCTGCAAAAGAGCCTTTTAATTAACCTACAGCTCATCCACAAGCTTCACAGCAGCAGTTAAGAGCAAATTACAAACAATCTGTAAACTTGCAGTAAACATGCATGCTTGAAACAAACAGAATTGGTGTAGAAAGATAAACTCGCACAAGTTAAAGAATTGACTTGTGATCCTTGTCTTAAAACAATAGTCGGGTGTCCGTGAGTACATTAATGTAATCTTTCCTCCTGTTCATACTGGTAGTTAAAAGATAACGTCAAAGTGTTTGCAATGTAAGTCATGTGGGACAAACCTACAGTCATTATACCATGTAAAATTACACTCCAAAGCTTTTACAAAGCTAATGAGAGGCATCAGCAGCCTTGACAGTAAGTCTTTTGTTACCATAAGTAACAAAAACTACCAACCAGCACCTTAAAAGCTCACTAACTCTCTGGAAACAATGTCAAATTTCACAAGTGTATCTCGCAAAATGTCCAACTGTTGCTGTAATATCCACCTATCTATCCATATCCATACAGAATCATACTTCATCATGTTATCACCATCAGGTGTGTGTTTTTCATGGTTACATTTTATTTGTAAGTGTTAAAAATTGTGTAAAATATTCTACTAAAATATTCTATATATTCTTATTCTAACAAACACGAATCTTGATTTTTTTCCTCACCGCCTCATCACACAGCAGCTCCATCACTTTCTTTTGTGTCTCCACTGGCATCTTCCCCTCTTCCCTCTCCACAGTGCTCTCACTCTGCCCTGCCATTCCCTCCTTGTGCTTTTCCATATCCGTGCTCTCAGCATCAGTGTCTAGCTGAGGCCCAACTGAGGCATCCATCATCTTCTGACCACTCTGTAAAACCGGCTCAATTTGAAACGACTCAGAGGTGGCAGCCAGGCAGAGGGGGCTCCATTCCTGTTTCTTAGGCTGCATGGGACCAAAGAGCTTCATGTCCGGCATCCGAGGTCGCTCCCACGCTAAACCGAGGTGCTGCTTGCAGATTATCATATCGATGGTTAAAGCCCTCTCTACTAGTTGCATTATCTCTGCTTCAATCACCAGCCACATCTCCTTAAATTTTATGACATCAGCAGCGGCAAAGTGCCTGCATGAGGCAAAGGAGGGGTTGGAGGTGTAAAGTGAAGAGAAAGAGAAGAAGAAAAAGATGTGGGTATAAGATGTCAGCAATCATGCAGTATGGTAGTGTCACTTCAAACTGGTATTTATGACTCACTTGATTTTCCTCTGTACGCCTTCGTATCGCTGGACGTTGCGTTTGTAGTCCTCAGACAAACAGCGGCTCATCTTTGTAAACTGTTTCTCCTGATTGCTATACTTAGCCCTTAGCCTTTTCATCTCTTTATCTAGACTGAAGCACAAAGCCATCCAGAAACACAGAGAGTGAATTAGATATAAACATTTGTTTGTGAGTGTGTGTGTGTGTGTGTGTGTAAGAGAGAGAGAGAGATAGTTTGAACCACCTGACAATCCTTCTCTTCATATTGACCAGGCTGAAGTCGTATGTTCTTGCTTTATGGCCTTGTTCTTTTTTTTTCATCTTCACAATCAGGTTGCTGGCCTTTGTGTGTTCATGGCCTCTTAACCCAGCCTGCAGATGAAAGAATGTAACGCAGGACCTCTTAGAATTTGGCTTCAGCTTTGTTTGGTTTGTTTTCAGGAGCACTGTTTAATTAAAGAGAGCTTAAAGCACAATCAGTATTGAGGTGCATCTTAGCATTTATACAAACCTGAGTCTTTGCAGCGTCATCCATCACTTTCGCGCGTTCCTTGTCGTCAGCTTCCAACCACAGATTGTGAATTACCGCTTCATACTCGTTCACTTCCTTCCTCCTCTCATCCAGCCTCTCCAGCTAGAAATGGATGAGATATTTCCAGAAACAGATTTGATATGTGTAAGATATAAGACATGATTTAAGGGACAGAAGAAAGCAGGTTAAGTTTGCAGGAGTGTGCACATATGTGTGTGTGTATGTTGTTGCTTTTATAAGTTAATCTGACCTCTGTGTCCAAAAATTCCTTCAAGCATTGCTCCCATTTGGTCTTGTCTCTTGTAAGTAAGACTTCACTTTCCTGCTGATAAACTCTCTACCAACAACACAAGCACAACAGTTAGTAAGAAAGACAGCAACAGCAAAAAACAAGATGATATATGAATGGTTGACTTTCAGGCCAATGGCTCTTTGAGACTGTGTACGGATTCAGTGGTGCTTTGAGCTAAATGCTAACCTTAGAACATTATCATCACAGTGACAAAGCTAAATTGCTCATTTTTAGCATGTGTTATGGTTTACACCTTAGCTGAGTGCTAGAATTCTAACATTTGCTAATTAGCACTGAATACAAAGTACAACTGAGGATTACGGGGTTGTCGGTTTTTCAGGTGTTTTGTCATAAGTTTGGAAAAACTAAAACTTTGACCTGATGATGATGATGATGTACAAAGGACACTGAAGTTATTACATTTGAGAAAGATGAGTGCGTGTATCAAATTTCATGGTAATCCATTCACTACTTGCTGAGACATTTCACTCTTGAGATAAAAATAGTCAAAATAGTAAAATTAATGGACAAATTAATTAAATTTGAACCTCTGATCCACTTCTTGTCTTACCTCAATCTGGAGCAGCTCCTCCCTGTAGGCCTTTGTC
Source organism: Acanthurus leucopareius (assembly GCA_029814765.1). Taxonomy (NCBI): domain Eukaryota; kingdom Metazoa; phylum Chordata; class Actinopteri; order Acanthuriformes; family Acanthuridae; genus Acanthurus; species Acanthurus leucopareius. The sequence continues at coordinate 14,040,950 of JAQMCX010000023.1, read as the reverse complement.
AGGGTTTCGATTTGGTCCTCCATCCTCTCCATCATCAGGCCCAACTCCTCTGCCTGCTTCTTCAAGTCTTTAACATAGAAATCATCTAAAACCTTCAGCTCCTGCCCAAACAACACACCAGAGGTGATTGAAGAAATGGAAAAACCTTTGGAGATTATGATAAACATCTATTTACAAAAAGGCTCTTATATGTATAGGTTGAGTTGGTGACAATTACAAATTTATTTTATGATTAAATGGTATAATAGTATAGTATATCAATTGGTTTACCTGGTTCAGGTCATTAATGAGTTTTTTCTTGTCTTCTATAACAGCAGCACATAGCTGCTGCTGGTGATTCAGGGCCCCCTGCAGCTCCTGAGGGATCACCTTCTGCTGAGCCACTGACCACCCTCTGGTGATCTCCTCAAATTTTTCCTGAGTGGATTTTACATCATTCTCCAGTCGCTCCAATCTGGACCAAGGCCAAACATGGTGGTAAATTGGAGCAAAGAAGAACAAAGAGATGGTGTGGAAAATGTATGAATTAAAACTGCTCCTTTTTAAAGTACACCTTTGTGTTATTGGCTGATTTAATACAAATGTATAGTTGTAAAGAGATAATCATGAAATTACCTTAGTCTCCGAGCTTCCTCCAACTCTCTCCTTCGCATCGACTCTTTGGCGTCGGCTGAAGTTTGGATGTTGGTCACTAATGTCGACAAATCTCTCTGGAGGTTGATAATCCTCTGAGAAGTAATCAGCTAACATACAAGACAACAGTTTTTACTTATGTTGTGAGACTATAAATAAACTCCATGTGAATACAAGATAAGAAATTGTGCTCAAGTAACACTGAAGTTGACTATACTGACAATACAACCAGTAGCTTATTTTGAGTGATTAAACACACAACATTACCTATAACCCTTTTTCAGTAGTCACAGAAAATAAGACGTTATTTTTATAACAGTTATGCGTTTATGTTTCAGTGAGAGATAGAGAAATCCACTTAAAATAAACAACAACAAAACAGTGTTGGTATCAGTCAAAACTGTTTTAAGGCATGAGAATAATAACTTAAGACAAACCAAACAAACCTTTTCTCCTTCCTCCACCTTCTCCTCTTGAGACTGGCTCTGCGTGTCTTTGAACTCCTCATTGGCTTTAACACCGGGGTCTTCCTCAGCTTGCTGTGGGGAGGGTCTAAAGGTGATGTAAAGAACATATTTACTAGATGTTTTCAACAAAATTTAAACTAAACATGGTACAAAACAGATAAAAACGACAGTGCATGAATTTTATTAACCATTAATAGTAAAATTATCAAGATTGGAAGTAGTACTATTTCAAAAAAAACAAAGTTCTTGCTGAACATTCAGCACAGAAAAATATCTTCATGAATTAGCATCACTTTGATCAGCTAGACGCTAACTTTTGACATTTCCTCCCATTTTTCTCACTATGTTTGGCTACAATAGAGCTAGCTAGCACAGCTAACATTACCCGTTCTTAGCTGTCTGTTTCTCTGGCAAAATAGACGCCTCAGACGCCTTTTCTGTATCCTTGTCAGCGTTTTCCATATCGATAATTAAAATTTGTGTAAAAGTGTAAACTTCCCAATTGAAACACTTAATAACGGCAGAGATGAAGATGGTTAAAGCAGGTTTTTATCGCCGCGGTCTGTTTATTGGTTGTTGCTATGGCGACTGAACCAACAGAATGATGAGTGCTGCATTCAAGTGCCCCTCGTAAGCTCGTAACTACAAGTTCATTGCAGTAAATTGGGCTTTTTGGTGACAAAAGAAGCGTTTTTATGCAACAACAAAAATGACAGATATACTTAGATGTAGTGTTCTTAAGTCTGACTGTCAGTTTAAGTAAGTGCACAGGCAGTTCATGTCTACAAAGCTTTTTTACTGTCATAATCTATCACTCAGAGTTACACTAATTAATTTGTCTTTGTCTTAAAGTGCAAATTTAATATGACTCTACGAGTTTAAATGAGATAAGACTGGTGGCAAGGAACATGATGCAGTAAAAAAGTGCAGTAGAAGCAATTCAGGGCAAGTAAAACACTATGGATCTACCAGTCTAGCACTTCTAGTCCGTTAACAATGGCTTAGTGCCGCCATCTAGTGGAAGCATCCTGTTCCCAAATTTCTTAGTGGTTCATGCATTTTTTTCACCTCAAAGTAGATTTAGGACAGATAAGAAGCTTTATTTTTCTCCACAAATTTATTTTTTCTGGAAATTTTTGCACTTAATTTTTGACATCTGTGGTCATCCTATTTGCTGTACTAATTATCTTTAAGGCAATTAACAAACTACCTTTTTACAGGATATGTGCATGTTTATAATCAACCTGGATCATCAAAACAAGTGGTCAGTTTATTAAACAAAATTATGTTTGCATTAAATGGAAAATCACTTTAACTCTTAAAACAAGAGTGCACTATTTCCTCTTTCCACCCAAGAAAAAAGTGTTATGTTCAGAAGCTGACTTTAGGTGGTGCTACTGTATTTTGCTCAAAATCCTACTCAGACACCACCAAAAAAAACCCATCTTTCAACTGTTTCATTTTTGACAAACAGCATGTTTTAAATATATATATAGTTTTAGCAGTAATGTCTCTGTTGCTTTCATGTGTAAAATCAGAAATCCAGTCACACGTGCAAAATCCACACTTTCTAATTATGCACACACACTCCACATAAATGATAAACGTCTGCTCAAGCTGATGGCAAGATGGGCACTCTGCTTCTCCACACAAACAACCCCACACATGGGTCAGATGTTTCTGCCCTCTGTAGGGCCCCCCCACGCTTCCTGCCTGTTGGCAGCTCGCCCTCTCACCCCCTAGGGCACCTCGGCGCTCTTTTGGCCTCAAGTGGCCTCAGTTGCTGCTGAGCCACAATGGATGTAAGTCAGCCAGCAAAGGTTTCTGACATATGATCCAGCATCTGTGATGTCACCAACAGCTGACTTGTCATAAGACCTTTGTGAAAGGGGGGAAGTGAGGGATGAATGAGGAGAAGGCCTTATTTTCAACAGGCCCTTAGCTGGAACGCTGAGTGCTTTTGCATCGAGCTGCGGAGATTACAAACTGAATGACTGCCATTAGAGAGTGATTCTATAATCTATCATAATACCATAAGCTAGGGATTGACAGACTTTGACCCCACTCACAGGTGTATAATAAGCCCCATTCACTCTGTATATGCACTGTGAGAGAGGGTGCATGTGTGTGTATGTGTGAGTGTGTGTGTGTGTGTGTGTGTGTGCTAATTCCTACTCGCAGGGGCATATGTTTACTCCTTGTTAAACAAAGCATCATATTCACTGATCAGGGGTTGAGAGGTGCATAATCTAAGCCCGACCTTCAGCCAGTTAACTAACTGACAGCTTAGAGCGTTGTTGGTGGTGGTTGGGGTTTCATAACAATTTAAGTCCTGACTAACAGTTTCTTAATATTGTGATAACTAATGAGAAG
>JAQMCX010000023.1:13929954-14037377 GCA_029814765.1 Acanthurus leucopareius | reverse complement strand
CGCGTTGCTCGTCGTGCTCGGCCTTCCCACCCAAACCACCCCCCCCCCCACACGACCAAAACCCAGCCACCCCCCCCCCCCCCCCCCCAGCCCCCCCCCCCCCCCGGCCCCCACTGACAAGACCACAGAAAAATGGAGGAAGATTGTAGAGAGGCGTTTAGTCCATAAGAAGCCGTGACCTTTTTTTAAAAAAAAACAAAACAAAACAGTCATTTAACAAAAATTTTATTGAATAAACAAAAAAAAAAAAAAAAAAATGAAGGCCAGCTTCAGAAATGACATGAAGAGCATTTCTCTGCTCTTCTATCAAATATAGAGATGAACTGGCCTTGTGTCAAGGTAACTCGTGCAAAGAGAAGTATGTTTTTGCCATCTGCTGGAGCATCTATTGCAAACAGGCACATGCAGTTTTTTTCCCCAATACGACCCTGTTACCTCTGAAACCTTTAAATATGAAGAGAGAGTGAGGGACACTGACAAACAGGGATGCAGAGAGACAAAGAGGCTATTACAGGAAAAATAAAATAAAAATCTATTCATGTGTTGCCTGGATAATTGTTGTAGAAAATTAAATGATCTCAAGGTCTGTGCAGTGGAGGCCACTTGCCAGTCTCTTACAGTCTTTATTTCTAACCAGACAAGGTCTGAGGAAAGATTTCTGTGTCATCATTTAGCCACTCAAACATCAACAATCCTCCGTTCAGCCTGAGCCTTCAACGCTCCAACATTCCTGCGTCACTCCGTCCTCAGCTTTAAAGAAGTCAACTAACCAGTTCACACATTACAAAAGCTGAGAGCTCAGGAGAAAGGAATGAATGGCTGCATGGTTTTAAGGTCGGGATTTATGAAAAATGTCAGATTTTTTTTCACAATCCAGGAGTGTGCAGAGATATTTTTTCATTTCTGAAAAAGCTGGTAGACATAATGGATCATACTTGGTGCCACCCGAAGTGATTTAATCAAACAACCGCTCTGCTCTATCTGAAGAGGTTTTCAGATGATTTTTGGACTAACTTGTTAACTCTACTTTCTTTATAGCAGCATGTTAATTAAAAAAAGGGACCTTTGATAGAACGTTTGGAATCCAGTTTTGGAATGAGACTTTGATTTTTATGGCACAAATCTCTCTGATACAATCCAGTGTTCAGTCATTACAAAATTACATATGTTTAAGTGTTGGTTTCATAAACCATTGAACCCCTCTGATGTTAATAAATGGTTTACTTAATTTAGGAATGTCACATAAAAATTAAGCTAAGCAAAGGCATCACAGACATTATTTTGAATGTGAATTCATATGAACTGGCTTTCATAAATGTTTATTTTCTATGTGCATAAACTTCCTGTTGTTCCTTTGGTGCAAAGACATCTCACAATAACTGAGTTTTTCATTGTTTCCTTCAAAACGTTTAATACATTCCTCTGCACATTTTTTCTCACATTAATCCAGCCAAGAACTAGAGCAAGCAGTGGAGATCAGGAAATGAGTCAGTTTACAAAATCATATTAATTTCTTCCACATAAACTGTCACACTTACTGTAGAATTATTCCCAAAGTCATTTTTCTTATCAAAGCTCTTTGTGAGTGGATTAGGTGTACAATAATTATGTGTGGCATTAGGCCATGATTACTGGTGGATTGTATTTGTTAAAGCACTGCTGTGAGTCCAACAAGAAGGTAAATCAGCTGCCTTCGTCATGGCATTATATCTCAAACTGCGGCTAAAACAACACAAAATGTAACCCATTTAAAAAATGATAAGCGTAGCTTTGTGGCTGTTAAGATGAGTGGAAATGTGCACAAACTCCAAAGTCCAAGCACAAACTGCAACAAAAGCAACCTCTGTCTCTGAAGGTGAAGCTTGAGGGAGCAATGATTAGACAATTATGTCTGTCAGAACTCAAATGTCTCATATATAGTTTCTTTTGCCTGCTGTTGGGGACCAGCTAAATGTCATTGATTAAAATCCTCCCTCAGCATGACTCACGCCTTCTCAGACTGCATCCGTCCAGACCCTGAAAACATTTCTTTATGAACTCCTGTTCAAAAGATAAAATGATCAAAAGTCATTTATTATGTGCAAAATATTATGTAAAGTAGAAATAAGGAGATGGGTACAGACAATGATAGGAAGTAACAAAGTAAATTTACTTAGTACTGCACTTAGTCACATTTTCGATGTGTTTTAACTCTGTACGATGCAAATTTATACTTTACTCCTTTACATTTCAGACTGAAATACTGCACTTTTTTATTTTATTACTATTTATTTGACGACCAATTTACTTTCCAGATTAAAATAAACACATAAAAACTAACCAGTGTGTACTAGATTAGAACTGGGGTAAAGTAACTAAGTATGTTTACTCAAGAACTATAATTAAGTATAATTTTTGAGGTTGGCTAATTGTACTTTACTTGAATTTTTACATCACTACTATTTACTTTATTGTATTTTAGTTGTTTGGGGGTGAGAATACCAAACTTTCTGCATTACTACTTTTTTTTTTTTTTTTTACAAAGTGATAGTTTCTCATTACTTTTCAGAAGAAACATGAACATATAAAACATACAGTATGATTGAAATGAAATATTCTGTATTGTTAAAAATTAAGCAATGGAGCTATTAAGTATGTAAAGTGGTAAAAATGCTTAAAGTGCCAACATAAAGAGATGGAGTCCATTCTGCAGATCATTCTGTCACTACTGGTGTTTCATCTTTAGGTAACATTTTGAATGGTATGGATTATGGATTGGACAGTGTGGACTATTTTTTAAGTATTGTCCCTTTTTTTAGTAAACTAGTTAAACACTACTTCTAACACTGCTTATTTGTTCTTCAGATTCCCTCCAAATATTTTTAACACCTATAAAAATACAAATTAGAGTCTAAAAAAAAATTTGATTGTCCTGTAAAAATTCTTGAAATCAGATCTACGTATTTTCAGTCAAAAAGTTTAATAGTATGCAAACATTCTTAATTTTTAAAAGTTTAACTAATAAAGACATAATGTCCCCTGTAGTTTTAATTTCAAGTTTCAAGGCCACACTTTTCTACTCTTTCACACAGCCCACCTGTGGATGACTGGCTAACACAGGGGCATCACAAGCAGGGGTACAATAAATAAAACTTGCGGAGATGAATGTGAAAACAGGCTTCTGGCGCAGAGTTTGCACATTTATCATCCTGCGCAAAGAAGCTCAAACATCCGAGTCAAATGAGATCCAACTCTGACTTTTAAATGATGTCTAACCTGCATGCAAATGAATGTGCAAACAAAATCCAACTGTATCAAATATAAGTAGTTTATGCACATGTGCGTTAATAACTCCAGCGTCACTTAAAGAGCATTTTTCTGTCGATGCACTTTCATTTCTGAATGCAGAACTTTTACTTTCAGAGTATTTTTTGATCGTGGTATTTCTACTTTCGCCTGAATCACGGAGGGTTGCAGCTTTTCCACCGGTCCCCTCGTTCACGTGGCGGTCTCCGGTGCATTTTGCATGTGTTTTTTTTTTTTCCTTTTTTCATGACTTTTAGCCCCGCCTGAGGATCCGGTGTGCCTCGGAAAAACCAACGGCGGCTTAACGGGAATCAAAGCTGTCATTCTTGAGCTGCGGGCCGCGCCGCACACGAGCCGCTCAACGCACTTCACCGTGCGGGAGCGCCGATGACAAAAAGCCCGTGTTTTTAGCGACTCTGCTGGCCGCAACCGGATCATATGACTCGGCATATCCGTAATGCGCTTAGGACCCGCTGTTGGCCAGCAGTGGCTGCGCTCCACAAGACCAAAAAGCCAAAGGAGTTTAACGGATGTGTTGCTGCGATTATTCGGCCAAGTATCTTTATCCCACATTTAGATTAGCTGCTAATGACGGAGGGAAAAGCCTCGTTGCGAGAAACACAAGGCCACGTAACCTGAGAACAAGGGGTCATTCCTGTGTGAAGAAACCAGATTTATCCACAACACAGCACGGACTCACTGGATTGAATGTAACTGCAGTCACAGTGCTGAGGGCTGGACACCTGCTGAGATGGAAGATGTTTGAACCTTTAAAAAGACAGTATGAAAAGTTTCAGATCATTTACTGAAGTTAATGTGACTAAGACACTGAGAAAATGCTCCTTTTTAAAACCTTACTTAAGTATTAAAACTTAACTAGCAAAAAATAGGCAACTTAGAGTATCAAAAGTATCTGTACTCATGATGCATTAAAATGGTCTCTGCCAGTGTTTTACATTTAAAAAAATTATGTTTCTGGATTGATATTACTTCTGCAGAAATATGTGTGTTGCATTTTACTACTGTGGTTGTTTAAAAAACACATAATCAAGTGATATTCAAATTCAGATTAACCACATGTTCACTGTGCAGGAACAATATGAAAAATTGCAATCCATATATCAAACAGTGAGTAAAGCTGTCAGACAAATGTAGTTTAAAGTAGACCTGTAATATCTCCTTCTGTCATGTAGTGGAGTTCAAGTATAAAATTGCATATAATGGAAATACTCAAGGAAAGAACAAGAGCTTTCAATGTTTTACTAAGGTACAGTGCTCCATTGTATTCTGTTATATTTACACTTTTAAAAAAAAATAATTTATTACTTTAGATACATAAACATGAACAGCATTTTAAATATGAATCTAATCAATGGTGGACTAATTTTAACTAGTACAGAATAGTTAAGTCATAAAACTGAATCACATTTTAAGTAGATCATTGAGTTTAAATGCCAATGATTAACAGAATTGTAACAAGCAGTTGTCAAATGACTATTTGGTTAATCGAGAGAATATTTCCATCTGGAATACAAAGATGTACAAGCTTTAAGTCATGTAAAATGAAAATACTCCACTTCAGATCCTTTCCATCACCTGTTGTACCTCTCAGATTGTCAGCACCAAACTGGTTCTGGTGAAATGAGCACACACATCCGCAGGTTGTTTCTGACTTGCAAATATTTATTGGGGCTTATGCATTCATAATTAGGGTTTACATTACTTCACAGCAAATGCATCTCTAATGATAAAAGTAATCAATTCGACACTCTCGGCTCATAAAGGAGACTTGCGCCTCATGAGCAGTCAGAAACCCTTCACAAATTAAGTTAAACATCAGTGGAAAACGACAACAAAGCACATTAAAAGCTTTATGCAACCACAAAAAAACACTGACTGGAAAACAGGTAACATCACAGTGTGGTACTTTGGAGTGCTCTTACATTATGTGTGTTATGTCTTTATTTACTTCCAACCCCACCCCACTGATGTGCAACCCCCCCTCCCTCCCAGCTCTTCTTGCAGCAGTTACATGTCACCACTAATGGACATCAAGTGCTTCCTTTTTGCAGCTCTTTTCGGAACATACATTAGAGACAGAAAACCCATTTCTCAACCCATAAATAGAGTGCGCACACACACACACAAAAACCTCATACACACACACATGCACACACATGCACACACATGCACACACATGCACACACACTGCATTCAAGGCACTCACTGGTTCTAGTGACAGGGAACAACCTGAAGATCATTAACGAGTTGAAAGGAAGGCGAGGCCGGGATCTGTGTGAGGCTCATGAGCGAACCGTGCAGCAACATAAACAAGCATCTGATTAGTAGTTTGCAAAGTTGGATGTACTTTGATTCCACCACAGGTCCAGTTAAACACATGTCACCAAATGAAGCAGATCAGAAACTACGGCAGTATTCAAACAGTTTGTGTAAAGTTTCTCCAAGGATATGAAAACAAGGGTTTGATGTGTCTGTGGCTTTTTTCACCCACAGTTTTATTTTTTCGATCCTTGAGGTCCTCTGAATACTCATCAGTTTCACAGCCTCCTGGAAAATAAAACAGGAACAGGGGATGTGGCTGTTGATTCCTCTGCATTCGGGGAGTGCAATCAAACGTCGGGCACAAGACGATGACGAGTCAAGTTCTTTTCCACTTTTAACTTTTAAATACAGAACGTTGACCTCGGTGTTAGTCATCACCTGTCTCATCTTCAGCTCAGCTTGTCCTGGATGTTCATCAGACTGGTGTAGGACTTTGCTCGTTTGGCTGAGAAGACACAGAATTTCATGTAACATAATGACAAAGTTATTATTACTAAGGAGTTAAATGTCTTATTTTGAGTCACTCTAGTTATTTAAGCACAGAATGTTGGTTAAAAAGTTTCTAAAAGTCCATTAATAAGCTTCAGTTGGCCTCATGCAAGAATACTGTCTCTTTCTTGCCCTGAGTCTTATTGTAGGAGCATTTCATGTCACACTCAACAAACTTCACTGCGACAACAGCCACGGTGAATCATTTGTTTTGACTTGATGACCACCACATTTTCATGACAAGATGTGCATTTATATGGCTTCACTATTATTATAAATACTACTACTGCTCTTTATTGCAGTATAAATCTATATGTATCATCTTTAGCTGCACCAATAGCATGAATCAGTACACACTTCCTGCCTCCTGAGTGAGCGGAGTTGGAACTACTATCTACCACTACTGCTACTATCTGTTAATTGTGTACTGCTTGCTTTCATTTTAAATGTATTTTATATGGCATATATTTCAATGTTTTGCATCCTGGCATTACACAGGCTAAATATAGTTATAATACTTACAATAATATCATGGATTTTACTGGTAACTAGCAAAAGCTACACATAAGGGCATTGCGAAACAACCTTAGCTGCTATAAGACGACCCCAGCTAGCTTATTTGGGCCTAAGCAGGTGATATCAAATGTGACTGTAGCTAATATTAATAACTAATTACTTGCATGTTTAGATCATTTGGAAAAGAGAAGACTGATTACTTGTCCCTGTTATTACAGTCTATACAAAGCTTTATCATCTTTAACATGCATCACAGCTGGGCTGATGCTTGTCCATGTCAAAACAGTTGCGACACAAATATGATGTTTGCGTTATTTTGCCTTTTGTTTTATTTGCTCACTAAATCTGCTAAGTATTGTTCTGGAGCATCTTTGGAAGAGGTATCGCTGTTGCCTGAGTGTTTTGCTGAGACAGAGAAAAGTCTTGATAGCAAAGTACATTTTCTCCTTGTTTGGGCAGAGCAACACCAAAACCCACATGACACAAATGCAGGAAATGACTCTAAATGGGCCGTCTGGTCTCAGAATCATCTCCCTCTTTAATAAGACCCATGTTTGCTTGGTAAAAACCAGAGGCAGCATCATAATATGAGGTTTGCTAATGATGTTGTGGAGCAATAAGAAGGGAAATAAGTTTTTACCACCACAGCAACCTGCAGCAATGAAATCATCAGCCGCTTTCATTTGCTCAAGAGAAATTGTGTGAGCCTGTCTGAAAAACCTCTCAGTTAACTGATAGATTATAAAGATGATAACTTATTTATTAAGTTTTTTTTTTACTTCTCTCTATAACACATTTAACCTCTAAATTCATTCAGATAAGGTCAGAACTCAAATAAGTGCATTTCCTCCTTCAGAAATGGCCAAATTATACTTAAATGACTCATATGACACGTCTGAACCACTTCAAAATATTACTTGTATACTTATAACAAATTGGTTCATTTCAGTGCTTCTTTCATGAGGCTAAACGTGTCCATGACCATCACAAGTCATTTGTTGTACACTCAAAAAGCACTTCACTCCACCCAGCACCCCAAAAAATAAACCTTCCTGTCCTTCTAAGCCGGCTGTCCTTCAAAGCAACCATCATCCACCAGCACACACAGGAGAAAAAACAACCTTCAAACCAGGTCTATGATCCAGAGTTTTGCAGGAGGCATCCCCACAGCCCCCCCTCCCTCCTTCCACAAAGACCCCAAACCCCGTCAAAAAATCTCTCCGTGTGACAATGGGCGAATTAAGCTGGTTACTCACGGTGTATGAGCTTGCGTTTCTTTTGTTCAGAGTGAAGGAAGCTGCTCAAGTAGAAGATGATGGGCAGAAAGAGCATGAAGCTGGACACAGCGATGACAGGCACCGTCTCCTCACGGGGGACGGAACAATTGAAATACTTACTCCACAGTCCGCGAGTCATGTTCATCTGAAAGCAAAATAACCAAACACAACAAAATGATATGATGAATGATTGACAATTTTTGGTGCAAAGATTCTACACATTTCGGTTTTAAGTAAAAGGCTAAAAGGGGATTCATGAGCATTTTTCAACCATTTTTAATGTGTAATTCAGTTTTTCTGCTTGTTTTTTAAGTTTTTTTTTGCATTCTGATCATAGTGCAAAACTCAGAGGTTCAAGCTTAACTTTTCTGTCACAATGTTACAAGTTTTTCCAATCAGCACCCTCTAATCTGAAATCAGCAGCCATTGGGATATATAGACAAAACTAAGCTTGTAAAAACTACAGGTCATTTTATTCCAAGGGCTAAAATATTTACCTACAACAGCACAAAAGACCCAAAGAAAACACACTTCCTGCCTTTAAGCAAACCACTGACTGGCTGCTTTCTTTCCTTCATCTTTTAATTAAATATTATTAATTTCTTCTGACAAACAAAAAGAAATAAAAATTAAAAATACAAGCTCCAACACACTTGTTTGTTTTAAATCTTTTTATCACATCTTATAGCTTTACTTAGTGAACAGAGCTCCACTGTGTAACACTTAACTACTGATAATTATACTATACGCTGGGTAAACAATATTATTTATTATGCAATATATTTTATTGCGATAGATTTCATAGTTGTTATTCTAACTCTTACTGTATCAGCACACTAAAGAATCTGTTTGCTGAGGACAAGATATGTTTAAGAGCTTCTTAACAACATGTTGAATCTTGTGTTGCTTTCAAGGTCAAGAGGAAACCTTGGATCTCAACGACAAATGTGCAACTTTTGGGCCAACACAAATATTTTCTAAGCACATTATCTTGTCACTGTCCTTATTTGTCTACAGATTCCTCTAGGGGGAGCAGCTCTCTCTCCTCCAATCTTAAAAAACAGATCGTGTATAGATCTCCATGCACATACCGAATCTTCTATGTCAATGCACATGGTCTGATTCTTCTCCATTCTGCTGTACAGCTCATTCAGGTCTCTGTAGGGGCTCTTGCAGTTTTTGCACAGCTCTGTGTGGTTCCCCTGTGAAGACAAGTGAAGGAAAGGACCGCAGACATCACTGTTAACTTCTCAACAAACTCATTTTGAACAGACGGACATCGTTACCCAATGTTATGGCTTACCTGTTGATACTTCTCAAAGCAGGTGAGAGTTTGGTTGAGGGTGTACATAAAGTACAGTGTGTCATTGGTCAGACTCTGAAATCCATTGGTGATACAGTCTGCACAACAGGAAGTAAAGACAATCATCACAAAGGTCTATTTATTTACCTTAGAAACAGCAATCACTTTCACCTCTTAGATCCAAAAATTGAACCAGATTTCAAATATTAACACAAACAACGGTTACCTCAGCACCTGATTATTGTTCAACATCTAGAGTGGTGGACGCAGAAACAAAACACAGCTAAAACAGTAAGTCTTTTATTAATTAGTTGATTGATAGAATGTACAACTAAACTATTTGGACAATAAATTTTTCATTTAAAGCTTTTTTAACAAAAATGTAAAGACTATAAATCCACCCTCTCAATTATAAGAATCTGTATCATTTCTCTGTCATATGTGACAGTTAACTGAACATCTATGTGTTTGGAGAGTTGCTCATATAAAACAAGCTATTTTTGAAAAGGGTTGAAAGAAAGGCTTCTTTTTTAAAAAAATCTTTCTTGGACATTGTAATAATTTACAAATAGGAATGCACAAAAAGACTTTTCTTCATTGAGATAAAGACAAATTTTTACAGTTTTGTGTTTCAAAAACTAGTTCATAACCTGTAGTTTATGTGCACCTGAGGGTGAGACAAGCTGTGCAGGGCAGAGACGGAATATTAATGTTTTTACTCAATATTCCATCACTACTTTTTCCCTCCCCCCAGAACTCTTGTGGAACATGAATCACAAATTACAGTTGTGCTGTCTTCATCGGACACTTTGCAGATAAACATTGGGCATCCTGATCAGAAGATTAAATGAATATTCAATAAATCTATAACACAAAACCAAATATATATGTTGTCCGACTTGCTCAAAACAGAAAGGACAGCTATCAAATCTGATGTAATGACTTCATAAAGGCACAAGCAGCTATGAGTGATGTTCGTTTCATGAAATTAAAGTCACATGTTGGACCATTGAGCTCACTGCCTCCTCTAATGAATGTCACCTATGCCGGGCCCTCTACTCTGCCCTCTGTGGCCAAATGTGTGCCAATCCTAACAAAGGCACAAATATCACACACATAAAATCCTGATAATTCAAATATTTTCAGCTCAGGAACCATCAAGGGCTTTAAGCTCTTGCAGAGGACTTACTGTCACAGTTTGATTTGCCCCAAAGATCCTCCAGACTGCTGTAGAGCAGATAAACCACCATGAGCCGATCACTGCGCAGGAGGCTGTCCTTACAGCTCACATTACCAGGACCCACCTGAGGACACACGGGCACAGTTAATTATGCAAACTCAACTTTATTTATTCAGTTGTCTTAGAAGATTTTGATTCACAGATTATTTAAAAATGTTCCCCATCTTGCCCTTGATAGGACGTCATGATGAATTCCGACGAATTCGTGTTTCCTCAAATCTGTCACCAGTCAGTCACATCACGAGACTCGTGATCATGAGACAACGGCGCATAAACAGGGCCTTTCCATCCTTATGCAAGCAGCCTGGGGGTTGTTTATGGCGAACTACAATATAAAATTACATTGTTTTTGGAAAATACCTGCTCTGATGAGATGTTCTTATAGATGTTCAACAGACTGCCATAGCCGGAGAAGCAGTTCTGGCAAACTTTGACGGGTCGGGCAGCAGGCACCAAACAGTTCACATAGGCGACGTACCGCTGTCCAAATAAATGAAGCAGCTCGCTGCAGTAGTCACTGATCTCCAGGTCTTCAGGGAAAGATGACAAAAGATTAAGAGGGAAGGATGAACTCCCAGCGGGTTTAAACACAGGCGAGTTAACCACAACAGCAGCGGCAGCAGAGCTTAAAGACTGGATTTCTTTCAAATTGACGGCCGAATCTGGATGAGTGAGGTTTACTCCGTCGCCAGAGTCAAAAGCGTAAATATTTAGCGCTAGAAAAAACAAAAAAGCAAAGTTTTTGTAGGGAGACATGATCGAAAATAGGGATTAGTACATCTGTCTCTCCTCTTTCGCTTCACACAGCCCATTAGTTCCTGGTTCTATCCCAACGTGATCATGTGATGGACTGTATTCTCGCGAGAACATGCAAACCCCGTATCAGATCAGTAAAACTGGAATTTCTCTATGTGAAAATAATCGCATAGTAGCCTAAATTACATATAATAAAAAAAATTAAAGGCAAAATTGAAGTATACAATATAATTTCTGGAGTCTATATATTATTTTTTATAGTATTCCAAAAACAGTAAGCATGAACGTTCCTACTCCAGCATTGTTATTATTTTATTATTGTTATCATCAATAATCATTTGAAGAATAAAAAAAATCAAATAACAATAATTATAATGATAAAAATAATAACTTTATTAATCGTTATATTAAAATGAGATTGAAGAAACTGGTCATTTGACTGATACATAAAGGGAAAACTTAGTGTACACGATCCGTTTTTCTATCTTTTTATCTGGACTGTCTATCAGTTTGCACTGCAGTGTAAGTCATTGTTACAGTTTGTGCGTACGTGCATGTGCGTGCGTGTTGGACAGAGATAGCCCTTCCTCAGTCTCCTAGTTATTTACATTTTTTGACACCATACAATTTTGCAATGTGCGCTCGGCTCGGAGCAAATAATTACGGAGTCAAGGTAAACGATTTGGGCTCCAGTCCTGATTGTGATAATTGTCAAAAACCCCCTCGAATCAAGCAACCGCAGTCAATGGTCGTTAATGTGAAATTAGTGGCTCTTGATAACTTGCAGGCCGCATCAATTCCGCAGTCATCAGAGTCTAATGAAAATAAGGGGGGAGAGAACGTGCGCAGCATTAGCGTCCTATTCTGATGCCTGCGCACAACTCCGGCGGTAAATATGGATTCTGGCCTCTAATGCTCCTCTCGCTGCACATGGCACCGGCAGCTCATTAACTCTTCTTCTCCTGACCAGAGTTCACCTAATTGTTCAGATGTTCCCCATTCCTTTATTATTCTCTAGCGTGGCGCTCAGAAAGAAGACATGATTACAAACTAAAACCCTTTATAGTCCTGCTACATTTTTTTTTTCTTTTTTGTGTGGACAGTTATGGATGTCCATTTGGTTACACCTAAACTTTTAAAAACGTTTTACAAATAAAGACAAAAACACAAGCCTTTCTTTTAAAACTATTATTATTATTATTATTATTATTCATGTACCAGTGAAACTTATAGGCTTATATAGTCTCAACCTGCACTGATAACATTATTCACAAAGTTTTTGATGTCATTCCTCTTATCCGTTAATCAGCAGAGCACCAAGAAAAATCGGAATATCATTATTATATGAGATGACCGTAATGGTCAGATGGCAGAAAATGCCTTCATTAGCATGTGATGGATAGAAAAAAGAAAGAGGACAAAAATCATTAATTAGGCCCATTAGATGATGGTGATGATAAGAGCTCTCCAGAAGCCGATGGTAAGACTGAACCGAAGAGGCTTCTCGTGATTTTTTACGCACAAAATACAGCATGAAGAAACTGGCCAGAGGAAGGTGTGGACAAACCTTTTTTTGATCATATTTTGGGGAAAGATCACAGATCAAAGCTGCTTGGCCCCTATCAGCCTAAAAATAACCACCCTTTTGGAGTCATTTAAGTACCTTTTCCGTCTGCAGGAAAAGCTCCTTGTTAGTGATTTATTGTTGTACCTTGAATGAAATTATTATGTTATTAATTCTGAGGCATCACTGTAGACTCTGACTGTAAGCAGAAGCTGGGGGTAAAGGTCCAGTAGGCCTAATGGCTGTTATAGGGGTCCAATCTGCTCCAAAGGGGCACAACATAAGTCTGAGAGGGACTTAAGATGAATAATAGGAAAGTAAGAAAAAAATTCAAGCCATCAATTACAATTTTTAAAAAGTTTTTCTCAAAAGTTTTACTTTTTCATGGAATAGTAGACAACAAACCTCTCTGAATGTGCTGATACCATTTGAAAGGTTTAGAGAAAAAAACTCAAAAATGATAACAACTCATATAGACGGGGTCACAAATTAATTTAAGCTGATCATAGCCAATATTTATACAATTATTTGTTGAAACAAACTATGAATAGTAGTGGTTAGATAAATGAAGTGGAGAGTAAAGTGCAGTATTCCCTTGTGTCATTGAGGTCAATGGGGTAAAAGTAGGCCATAGTTGCATAAAATGAAATCACTCAAGTGGGCCTGTCTAAAAATCTCATTTAAGTATATCACTTACAAACAGGCCATTAACATGTAAGGTCTTTAAAAATCACTGAAAAACATGATTTTAGCCCTGCACTCATGTCACCTAAAGATTTGGTGGCTGTGAGACTTTGGATCCGAGGTTCTTCTGAGTCCTCTCCCTCCTTGTGAAAGTCCCTAACTGGAAAATCACAAAAGGGGTTAACTCAAACGGGTCCAGCCTTAAACTTGGCTCTTGGCGTGGGGAGAGAAAATAGCTGTAAAGTTATGCAGAAGTTATTCTTCATCCTTCGGGCCGTCCCTAATCCGCCAAAAACCTCATTCTTTCATCGGAGAACTGTGCCTCCTTTCTTGTTCCCCCCTCTCTATACAACATAAAGTCAGACTGCATTTAATGGTTATGTCGGGATGGGAGAGGGGCTTTCTTCTTCCCCTTTTCTCCAGAATATTGCCCTTTTCGTCGTGTGAGTCTCCCAACCCGCAGGGACCCCCATATTCTTCCCTCCGCGTCTGACTCGAATCACAAACTAACCCTGATTTTCACCACTTTGCTGGGAATTGCGGGGAGTGATAATAGAGATTTCGCTTTCATTTTATACGCTTGACTTGGTTATTGTTGCTTTTCTCCTCACCCGTGATTCTCCCCTTTTCCAGGGATTAGCCCTGACTTCGCCCGCTATACTGGCCGCCGAAGTGCCCCTGAGCCCCGGGATGACAATTGATGCAGATCAAGGCAGGCCTACTCTGCGCCTTTGAAAAGGGGCGATCTGAAGCGGGTTAAAATAAGGGAGTTTTAATGGAAGAAACGGATGCTCCTCAGTTTACTTATCACAAATTAATTGCTAGATTTTCTAAAAGTTTTGAAGGGAAAGGGTTTTTTTTTAATTGTTTAAGGGGATTTTTGTGGGATGACGTGGTTGACAAACATGTTATAGCCTGCAATAAAGATCAGGCTGTTTTCGTTTTCTGTAGGCAACTGTGCACGACACAAACCTGTAGACTGCAGGAAGATGATGATGGTGATGGTTAGAGTGAGGTAAGAGAATGTGATGAAGCTGCTGTTGATGCTCATGAGAACAATGACAGTTAGTGAGTGAGTATGTAAGATGTGATGATGATGACGAAAAAGATAATGACCATAATCTGTTTTTTATAAGAAGATCAGTGACGGTGATGGCAATGATGATAATGATGATGACGATGACGAAGATGGTGATGAAAGTGATGCAAGTGATGATGATGATGATGATGATGATGATAATAATGATGATGATGATGATGATAATGATGATGATGATGATGATGATGGTGAAAATGATGACGAAGATGGTGAAAATGATGACGAAGATGGTGATGAAAATGATGATGATGATGATGATGATGATGATGATGATGATGGTAAAAATGGTAATAATAATTATGAAGTTGATATGATTATATGCACGGTAATGGAAGTGGGGGTGCTGACAATGAGTATGAGAAAGACTGAAAAAATATAAGTAACATACAAATATGCTCCTGCTGCTGCTGATTGTGATGATGATGATAAAGAAGATGAAGATCAATGAGGAGGAAGATACCAAGGGCAAAATCAGAACCTGATTCAGCTTTAGTGTGTTTACACATGAAAGGACTCTTACAGGTTTGCAGTAGCTGCCAATGTATTTACACACACTTCCAATAGTTAATGTTTGGCACACACACAAAGTTAAAACAAGAACAACAAAAAAATACATAAATAAATGTAATACTAATATAATTAGTAGTATAATGTTACAATATATAATGTTATATGGTTTATGTATAGTATATTCATGTATGCACATCTAATTAATGTACAGCCTGATCAGACAGCAGGATTACAGATGAAAAGTGAGTCTCTGGATGAGGGATATTTAGAATGTATAGATTAGTGTTCAAGTATAATAAATACACTAAGATAAGAGCAGTGGTGAAGAGTAACAAAGTACAGTTAGCACTGCACTCAAATACAATTTTGTGATACTTGTACTTTACTTAAAAAATACATCATATATTGTATATATATCGTATATATATCATAGTGCTTTTACTGAAGTAGGATTTTAAATACAACACTTGTATTTTTATAGAGTGGTGTTGGTATATAACTTAAGTAAAGGACTTGAAAATTTTTTCCATCACTAGATTAGAGTTTAAGTAAGAGTAGAAGGACTATGACTAATCAATCGGCTCTACAGGTGTCAGTTTCTAAGCAGTGTAACCGTTTTAAACAGCCTGACTGTGCAGATCTGCTCATCACAAGCACGTCACACAAGAGAGGGTTTCATGTATTTGCTGTGTCTCCCCCAATCAGGCATCCCTGCAGCACTGTGAGAAGTTAATCTTTGTTGACGGTGTGTTGTGCACTCTTCCGTGGGCCGGTTGGGTTGGGATCTCTCCTGGAAAGCCCGGTCTGCGCTCATATTGAGGGGGGATAATTACCAAACACGCAGCCGACAGCAGCGACACAAAAGCCGCTTTGACTTCCTCACTGCTGGTCGCCTCCAGAGGATGGCCCCGCTCCCTGCTCACCCTGCTCGCCCAGACCACTTCTCATCACTCCTGAGAGGCAGAGACGTCTTGTTCCATAACAAGACATGAAACTGACTTCTTTCAGCTCCAGTGAACTGGACATAAACCCCGACCGACAACCTCCAGTGCCCAAACAGAACAGGGAGAGGACGGGTGGGCCGGGACAGAGGACAAGAGAGGGGTGGGGGCGGCACAAGGCACTCTAAATAAAGTTGTTATTCAGTTTAATCTCACATTTAGTGGGGATGCACACAAAACTCAGCTGCAAATTAGTTGAAAAATTTATGTGTCTAGTTCTAAAGGACCACCTATGCGTTATTTGCATTGCATGCAGCCTGCTTTGGCCCACTTTTACAGATGTTTGTCAACTTTTTATATCCCTGATGAGTAAATCAATGATTTCTCTGGGAGCCACCTTCCCCCTCTCAGAGCTCAGTGAGTTACAGCAATGAGAGCACGACGTGCTGTAAATGTAATGGGCCGGGACTGATTGTTTCTGACAAGCAACAAAACACGTCGTCCCTCCCCTCAAATTAGTCCCTCAGGAGGGGGTGGGGTGAGGGGTTCACGTCCCAGGAGACGCATGGACAGGACAGCATGCCAGCATATAGCATGAGCATCCATGGGACTGCATCACAGCATCTAAGCCAGACCCACTGGGGTTTTTTCCTTGCTCTTTACTGGTTCTTAGTACTATGATAAAAATGGTAGGCCTAATTATTATAAAGAGAAAACAACCACTGTAAAGAAAACCTAGTTAATTTATTTTATGTATCTCTTCTTAAATGGTTCCCATATGACAATATGGGCTATAGATGAGTGGAATTAAGTTTTTTACCTGCTTAAAAAGGTAGGTAAACTCACAGGAGAAAAGTTCAGTGATGGAACGAATTAAAATTCTGTTATTTTCTTGCGAAGTGACATTATTTAAGGGCGAATCAGAAACATAATCTCACTCTTTAAAGTAAACACATGACTTCACATTGTCTTTGAAAACAATATTTTTTGAGACTAAAATTACTTGTTGCATCTTTTGCTGAACCACAAACACAACATCAAGACATCTAAGCAACTTTTACTTGAAAGCAATATGTTCAACATTGGCTACAACATAAACTTTACTATTTTGACCAATTATTTTAAATATAAATGTATTATTAAAAGTTTTAAGTGAGTTACATCTGGCATTCCTTAACAAACTTATGTACTGCATGTGTACAGCTAGACCAACATGTTAAATGCATCGTTATTTTACCACATGGCACCTTTAACACTGACTGAAGGTAAAATTATTTCTTAAAATTAACTATTGGAGGGAAAAATGTCAATTGAGAACAGAAATTTAATTGCTGTGCAGTTAAAAGTGAGACAATATAGGCCTCTTGAAATTCGTTTTCACCTTCAGCTACACAAGAGTAGAGTTACAGTGACGTAATGCGTAAGTTGCATAAACCTTCTGCAACCGTGTCATAAACTTTGAATGAAATCATAAAGAAGACAACAAGAAAACCCTGAAATCAGAAGTAGAGATACTGACCAGGTGATTTTAAATTGACTGTGTAGTGTCAATCTTTTTTGCATAAAATAAAAGTAAGACAATAAAAGTTTAAATATTAGATTTTGTTGACACAAAGTAAAAGCTGATGCTTAAATAGACGAGATCTGTTTAAAGTAGAAGAGCTGTACTGCAACTCCACGTTATCCGACTATATTATTCATGGTGGGCCAGGGATGAATAGGCAGTTAGACTGGAAAGAAAAGGCAGTTAGCTAGTCAGTTAGCAAGGGGTTAGCTTTAAAGCAAGTCCTGATTTGTGAACGAGGGAGTGGGAGGAGTGGTGGAGGGCCTGGCGTTCAGGAAAGCCTCTCCTGGGCCACAAGAAAAGGATTTGGCCCAGATGCAGGCAGCGATGTTAACTTTGAGTGGCCCCTGTGGCTCAAGCTCAGCACCCCCTCCTTCTTACTTCCCAAGCCCCCAGGTTGCCTTTGCATGACATCATCCCCAAACTATGCCCCCCATACCCATGTGAATCTGAGCTGTCACAATCAGCAGCCACCCCCCCATTAAACTGTACTGCGCCGCAAACCCATACGTTTCTTTCTCCCCCCACCTCCTCCTTTTTCCCTCTCTTCTCCTACCACCAATCTCCTCCCTTCTTCTTCTTTTTTAACCCCCAGAAAGGCATTGTTTGAGTCAGGGCTTGATCAAAAAACTGTTGCCCGCCAACCACAGGGCTTTCTGTAAATTCAATAAGGCCACCTTAAAGATTTTCCTAATTAATGGATGACATCTTTGGCTGGAGGAGAGGCTAGGCATTCTGCTCCAGCTCGCTCTTTGTTCGCCTCCTAATTAACTTTCCTAGGTCACTCAGGTCCCCGCAACCTGAGAGTGAAGAGCCCCCATTGAGGAGGGAGTTGTAAACTTACTTTTTTTGCCTCGGCACTTAAAAGGGGAAAGCAACTATAGGGAACAGAAAATATCCTATTTAAGTCCTTTGTGAGTGAACTGCTTGCACATGTTCCAATAAAGGAAGTCTTCTAAATAAGCTGCCATGTTGCTCTCCGCTCCCCCTCTTTCTCCCTTATCCCACCTCTTTCACTCCCAGCTCCACAGAAAGGTTATGAATGATAGCTCTGGTTGAGGGGGGGTAAAGGGCCAAAGGACAGCATCTGGGCATTGTGGAATTGTGAGCATCTGAAACTTCGAGGGAATTTGAGGATGGGAAAGCTGCAGGGTGGTGGGGTGGATGATTGAGAAAATGTGGTGAATATGAGAAAAAAAAAAATACAAAAAAACAAGTGCCTCTTTGCCCCTCGTCATTGTTTGGGTGTTTCTAAAGGACCCCGTGTCTCCCAGCTGCTTTCATCACTCTTCATCTTTATCTTTCAAAGTTAAAAAAATCAGTCAAAGGCCATCAAGTAGCATGTTACTGCCATGTTCATTTCATGACTAAAAACTGGACGCATATAGCAACGATATGCAGTGTGCTATCGAGTTTCATTAGCAATATGTTTCATTACAAATCAGGTGTTTTTATTTATTAATTACGAGTGTAACTTTAAGCTTATAATTTTATTGGTGCAAACAGAAAATCTAAAGCAAGCTAAGTCATATAACATGAGAGCAACACACACTCACATTACTTTTAATCTCAGACTAGTTTGACAGTAAAGGAGCATATATGAGAGGTCCTGGAGCTCCTTCTGTTTGAATGACAGCAATGAAATATTGTTCATATTCTTCAAAATGCTCAATGTCAGACTCTCAGGCATGAGGAAAATTTGCAGCAGTGCCTTGAAATACTCAGCATTACAAAATTCACTTTAGAGAAGTAAGGAAAATTAACGTATACGGACAAACTGAAATCACACGTTTAAAATTTGGGGCAAATTATGCCTCCAAACTGACTGCAACACAGACTCTCTGCATTTTATTAAATAGTGATAAAATTCATACCAACAGGTCTGCGTACATGGATACGTATTTCAAGTTTGTCATGACCCTCAGTATTACTATACTTCATATCTGCACCATGTTTTGGATGAATGATGATGCAGTGTTATTTATCGACCATGCTAGAGGAGCGTGGAGGAAGTCGGGGTAAATGACTGGCAAACATGTGTAACTGAAACTTGCACATTTTCACCTCACTGTGCAGTTAATGGGCATCAGTCTTGTTTGTTGTCATGTAGTCATGGAAATATGATTTCTAAGTCTTTGTATACGACCAAAATGTGATATCTCTAATAAGTCCAGTGTGCAGGAATTTAAACCCTTTCCTTTAAAATATTTCGTTTTTGATTCACTTAAATAAAGCTTAGTTTTTGTATTTTAACAAAGCTGCTCTCAACCCAGTTTTGTGGTCGCCTAACAGACATCAGATGCATCTGCCTATCAGTTCTAAAGGAAGCTACCTCCATCAGTTGCACAGTTGACCTCACATAGCGCCACTGTCTCCCCTGAATCACACTGAAAATACCTTTTTACAAAAGTTACTGCAATGCTGTCCTAAATTTTGCCGGGTTTGACTAAAAAGACTACGGTGCTATTCACATAAAAAGTATTAGTCACTCAAACACATACATCTGATGCTCATCAATATTCTCATCATCTCACCTGACACAGAGTCACAGACTGACCCAGATCTGCTCATCACACACATTACACCCCAGTCTGAAAGCAGGAAAGGTCACAAGCCCAGAGTCTATCAGTGAATCACCAGTTCCCTGTGTGTCTGGGTGTGTATTAAGACCTGAGGTGAGTGTGAGGCTCCTAATGACAGCTCCTGTGCTGCAGGGTCCCCGACAAGTGGAAACTGTGACCCGAGACCGTGACCGCTGAACCTGACCTGTGAGAGCCAGCAGGACAACATCCAGAGAAGCCAGACTGACTGCTGAACAGAGCAGGATCAACAGCAGAATGACTGTCAGAGTGACTCCAGGTGAACGGCTGCTGATGACAGCCATTCTGCTGTTAATCTGTCTGACGGCCGCGACCACTGTTCACACACCGCTGCTGCTTTTTGAAGACACACATTAAGAAGCTGTGTGTGTGTGAGTGTGTGTGTAAAAACTTTCTTTTTTCAACTCACTCGCCAGAATTAATATCAGCATTGTATGTTTCTGGAAACCACAGCTGGTTTGAAACTCTAACTTAAAGTTTCTGTGGTTAAAGTCCAGTTAGGTTTGAGCAAAAAACTTTTTTGTTTTTGTTTAGAAAAGATCATGTTTTGGTTTAAATTACCTGGTTTCTTAGGTAACTGTTGACCTCAATATGATCTAGATCTGGTCTGCTGCCCAGCAGCTATTACTAAGCCAAATTATAGCTAAATGGATGGTATATTGTTGGAATGCTATTATATTATAATTGAAATGTACTAATGTTATGTATCTGGGCTGTTAGAAATATACATTGGCAACATTTTTGCATGACTTACCTGCTTTGTTGTGTTATGCAACTGATGCAACAAACTGTTGAATTCCTCCACTCAGAAATGTTTGTTTACTGTCTCTCCACTTGGATGTTTGACCATTGTGCAGAATGATGGATGTGCACAGTTTTGCACCAGCAGCCACTTAAGAGAAAAATGTGTGATGTCCAATGTGCATCTTAGGCAAGATGGATGTAAAAACGTGCACTTGAAAATTTGCATACTCATAAATTCTGGATTGAAGAGCAGATATCATTCCAAAATGTTTATTGAGGTAAATTAACCTTTTTTGTGTGTCATGCACAAAATATTAACCCAAGAAATTTTTTTAACACATCTGGATCTTTTCCTGATCATGGCTGGATCTTGAAACTGTGTTTTTCTGTTGTTGCATGAATGAATATGTGTGTCCGATCCTTTATACAACCTAATTGAATTATTTAGCCATATTAATCAGTAACGAACCAAAATACATTTTGATATGCATGTACAATGAGTGAATATAATTGGTTGTAACTATTATGCTAGTCACAAACGTTCATTCTTTATCACGTGAAAAGACATGAGATCAATAACCATAAATGTATCATAAATTGTTCCTACAAAGTTGTGTTGCCTTCTTTTGATGTATATAAACTTAAATTCACAATACAAAGTGAACAGGTGTTATAAAGGTTTGTTGACACTGTCCATTATAGATTGACCTCTTATTTTTTAAGTTGCAATAATGAATGGTGTGAAATGTTATTGTCATTATTGGTAAATGACTGAGTAAGAGAAGTGTGGAGGGTGTGAGGGCAGCTGTTATTTGCATGTTTTCTATTCAGTCTGATTTTATGTTTTTAAAGATGCAAATCCCTAAGATTAAAGAAAGAAGACTCATTTCCAACATGGTCCCAAGATGTGAAAAGGCATAAAACACAACATGAAATTATAAAAAAACCTTAAAACCCAAACTTCAACAGTGAAAACTGAACCAAAGTCAGGCAAAAACAGATACATGGCTCATGTCCGCTCACCGCATGAATGAGCTCTTAAATGACTCCTGAAAGCAAAAAATCTTAGATATTTTTAACTTCACATATTTAATGATTTGATCATGCGTAAATTTCGCCAACAGATCAGGTCAACATTGTCAAAATGTGGCACTTTCACACTCATGCAGACTGAATATCAAATGAACTGTAGATACATTGATCACATAGCGGCCTCCTCGGCTCTCACATGTTTGTCTTTGCAGTGTGAACAGACTAAGCCCCTCTACTCAGCTGTCATAATTTGTTAACGAGTCTTTTCAGGGAGGGAAAAAAGAAAAAGAGAAGACAGAAAAAAAGAAAAGAAGGCTCTTCACGAGTGACTGAAAGCAGAGGTCCATCCAGAGAGGGAACCCAGGGGCGACATCAGACCGATTTCAGACCAGCCCGTGATGGCATCTCTGTATATTTTAATATTAATGACCTCGGCCGCAAAGCCGCCTCTAAGCCTCCAACAGGTGCCCCAGCCCCACTCGAGTCTGAAAACCCCGAGATCATTCAACGTCCCACCATCCAACACCACCACTGGGCAATGAAGACTGCAAATGAGGAGGATGAAGGAGAAGAGGAGAAAAAAGAAAGACATAAAGAGTGGAAGAGGAGTTAGAGAGTCAGGCATCTCCGGCAAATAAGTTTTTGAGTCACTTTCCCCAGCTGAAACACGGGTCGATATTTCCCCCCCTCCCTTGAGAAAGAGATTGACTTTTGTTTGGAGTTTGTGAGAAGTGGGAATCAGAAGCGGGACAATGGGACTCCCCACGGTGAGAGGCTGAGAGGAGCCATCTCAAATCAGTCAGCCAGAGGACTGACTAATCCGTCCATTGTCCCTCCCCAGCCACCGGCCGCACATCAACACATTCGCCCCCCATTGTCCCCCACCCTCATGCAGCGGGATTTGCTCTCCCCAACAGCCAGTTTTGTCCAAGGCAGTTCGAGCGGAAGTTTCTCACTGACAATTTGCCCCAAATAGATTTGTCAGAGCGTCCAACTGCACCGCACCGACTTGTGGGTTTCTGGGTTTGGGTTCTGGGTCCAGGTTTTTTGAGGGGACTCTTGCATGGTGAGGCCTTGGTGTGTGTGTGTAAAAGTGTAAGTTTACATGAGTTTGCATGTGTGCATGCAGAGGTGATGGGGACGGTGAGACTGTATGAGGTCAGTGAGGATCTCACCTGAAGAGATCAAGTGTTATTGGTTCACTGTAACTGCTGACAATGAAAATGAGACTTTTCTGCTTGTTGGTACTTAAACGTTTGGTTGGTACCAAAACTGACAGAGAGAAACATCCAAAACCCACTGAAACCACCAACAAAAAAAATGCAGATCATTTACTTGAATACAAGTACTAACATTCCACTGTAAAATACTTGTACTCAATTACAAGTCTAAGTCCTGAGTTTGTTTTTCTGCAATGTTATCTATGTAAAGTTGCTGAAGTATCATCAGGAAAATATACTTTCAGTATCAAAAGGTGAAGTGCTGAATCCCTTTTTTAAAACAGCCCTTTTGAAAGTTATACTATTATTTATTTATGATTGCATTAGAATTATTTTTGCAATAATTTAGGAGCAACATATTACTGTTCTAGTTTGTTTAACTTATTATTTTTAGAGCAGATTAATCTGCTAGTTGTTTTCTTAATGATTCTAGTGATTGTTTGGCTTTAAAACAATTTCAAAAAACAATGACAAATGCCATCACTTTTTCCCAGAGCTCCAGAGTGACACTTTCAATAGGCATGTTGTGTCCAGCCAACAATACAGACCTTGTAATTATTGAAATAAATTTAAATAATTTGAATAAAGTGGAAGAAAAAGGCAGGGAATCCTCGCATTAGAGAAACTGGAATCGTGAAATGAAATGATCTCTATAGAAAAAATAATTTAACAATTTAAAAATAGTTGCAAAATATTTTTCTGTCAATCAAATTATAGTTTCAGCAGCACTTGTATGTCCTGTTGGGTGGTTTAATTTACAACAAAAAATAGGCATATTAGCACCACATGTGGATTGTTGAAAAAAAGAGTAATTGAAGATGTTTGAGGATATAAAAAACTGCTGTATATCTATCTGTGATTGTCTTTAAATTAGTTTGCTGGGTGAAATGAAGAGCAAATTTATTCACCAAAGCGAGAATGTAAAAATTAAAAAAATAGAAGCACAAATGTTTCAAAAAAAATGTGCACTTCTCTTTCTGTAATTGGAAGAAATTACAGGGGAGTAAATTAAAAATTAGCCATTTTTAATCATTTTTTCATTCTTGTTGAATTTGAAGCAACTCAGTTTACTAAATATCTTAAGGATTATTAACTCGGTTAACACTGCTTTTCATTTAATCCTGCATACAAGAAATAAACAAAAACAATTAGACAATTAAAAAACACATTAAAAGTATGTTAATGAGCACTGGGATGCCTTGGTATTTGTTTATGTCCCATATAATTAAATTTTCATTATTAGGCTATCAAAATAAAACCTTGTTATCTTAAAGGTTTGACTATTTGATGATATAGTTTAACTGTTTTTTAGACCTCATGGGGAAACAGTCACAATACTGGATCCTGATTGGCTGAATTCACCGGATCAGAGCAATTAGTGGATTAGGGGAATCTGTCAAGATCAAACCCAGTTACTGCTGACTGCAGAGTAAAGATGAATCATTTCAGACACAGTTACTTTAAATTTAACTCACTTAACCATGATCAAATTTAAACTCTGTCTTAATGAAATGCCTTTTAATTACACGGAAACCATATAGGTCCTTTTTCATGTGGAGTAGGTAAGCACGCGGACAGGTAACCTGCAGCTCTGTAGTGACTCCTGGCAGAACTGTCCGTGGTGCTGAAAGTCAGCTGCATATTTTCACTTATTTTGAAAGGTTTGATCATATTTGATACTGAATTAATATGATTTAGGAGGAATCTTTCTGTTGGTTTCTGGAGCCTTTGCGACAATAAATCTCATTTTCTGACTGAATCTGTCATCAAAACTGATGACTGAGAGATTCCTCAGTGTTGAGACAAACGCCAGCAGTGTCTGCGGCCTAAAGATGACCCACTATGATCTCCCCGGTCAGTTTTTAAAGGATTCACGGCTGCGTGGGTCTTTGGTCGGATTGAATCCTCCTCATTATTTGCTCTCTGGAGCTTTGTGACTTCTCCCTAAAGCCAATTGGTTTACGCCTGGTCGGTCAGGGGCCTGCACAGTGATAGCAGTGCGTAAAAGGATGGCTCAACCAATTAGTGACTGTCTACAGGAATTAGATGCAGAAATATACAGTAAATATTATAAGCAGATAATTTTTTTTATTATATTTAAATGCAGTATTGAACGAGTGCATCTGTTAGAATAATGTTCCCAACATTTAAATGTCAACCAAGTGTGTAAACCGAGAAGACAACAAACGCACAGACACTTAGCTGGTGGTTTTTACTGAGTTTTCTCATTGTTAAAAAGTAGAAAAGATGTCAGGACGTTCAGAACACACGCATAGACTCTCTGTATTGTTTCCTGGTGACTTCTGCTGGACTCTCACTCGTTTCTCGTTGTTAAAGTCCATCCTATAGTATGTCA
This sequence comes from Acanthurus leucopareius, assembly GCA_029814765.1. Taxonomy (NCBI): domain Eukaryota; kingdom Metazoa; phylum Chordata; class Actinopteri; order Acanthuriformes; family Acanthuridae; genus Acanthurus; species Acanthurus leucopareius. The sequence goes on along the minus strand of JAQMCX010000023.1, from coordinate 14,011,854 downwards.
AGTATCCGCATACTGATGCTGAGCTCCCCAAAAAACCAGATACACAATCCACTGGCCCCTTTGTTCGCGTCATTTCATTGACTGTTGGAGGAGAAGAGAGTCACTAATACAAAAAAGTGAAAGAAGGCAACCCGGGCAACCATGATGTTGGTTATATTTGTGTAAAGGCTATCAGTGAATGACGAGGATTAGGACGAGTTAAGGAGATTATGTCACACATTCACCATTCACCCACCCCGGCAGCCACCCACACACATGCACACACACGCACCACACGCAAGCGCGCTCACTTAAAAATAACTGAAAATGTTATTGATCTGGAAGAAAGGAAACGTTCATTCGCCCGAGGCCTTATTTCGTAATTTATCAACGATCAGACAAGTGGTTGCGATGCCAAAGCAAACATGTCCCCATGATAAAAGTGCATTGTAGCCTTCACTATATGAGATTTTTTAAAAATTAAATTGTGAGGCAATAAATCTCCATGAAGGACCACGCGTTTTCTTTTTGCTCCTGCGCTAAAATCAAAGGGATATTATGGTGATTTCCCCCTCATGCTTGTTATTCTCCAGCACTGGCTGTTCAGCTAAAGGGCAGGTTGAAAGACACAACAATGGCTGATTGCAATTAACTACGCCTCTCCGCCTCGCCCCTGTCCGCTTAAATCGACACTTTGTGAGTCCATATGGCCTTCAGTGTACCGTGGGAATGAACACAATTAAAAACAGAATATGGATTTCTGGCGAAAGCGCAGCAAGCTGTCAAGGTCAGGGTGTCAGTGAACGCGGCCTGCGGCCCAACCACGGCCCTCCGGACAGCCTGCCACGGTTTGCACCCCGGTGTCCAAAATCCGATCACTGACTGCAGGGGATGATGGGAGGTGTGGACGGTAAACCCGCCCTCAACCACTTCACCTGTACCAGTTAAAGATGGATAGTAAATCAATTAATTTGGCTGAATACAGTGAGGCACAAAACTGTAAAATAAGTATCTTTTTTAAAATTACTTTAATATTTTTTAAAGATATTTTTCTGGTATAATGTGTTGAAATAGTAGCTACAATTATTATCAGTCTATTCCACTGGCGTAAAAGAGGCAAAAGTGTGAGTAACATGAGGAGAAATAACATGAATATGTAACTGATGGGAGTAAAATAACGACTAAGATTAAAATATTTCAAATTGGAATATCTGTTGCAGTGTGTGCAGCTGTGATGTTTAATTTTTGTGTGGTATTAAAATAAGCAAACATGAAACGACTCCACCAAGAGCAAAGTAAAAATGTATGACTGATATTCTCATACATTCATGGGTAAAAGTACTTACGCGTTTTCATTTATTTTCAGTTTTGTTTCAATTTATTCACTGCGTTTGGTTGAAAGTGAAAGGTGCAGTTTTGTAGTTTTTGTATATTAATTGGTCAAAATTAGCCAAAGTTAATGGCTTTTAATATATCATTTATCATATTCAATTAACCCTGTTTTACCTCACAGTTGCAGGATGCCAAAATTCTGTTTTATGTCTCTATATGTCCACATAAAAAGCTGCATTGACCACATCAGTCAATCAATGGCAAATCCTTTGAATGGAAACTGGTAAATTAGACAAAACAACAGCCTCGTTTAAACACCTGCAACAGGTTGAAAGACAATGTAATCAACGAAGATTAACAATAAGCCTGTAAGAGAGGAAATACACTTCATATACAACAACCTCAGAACCAAGCAATATTTGTATAATATAACAATAAGTCTGGATGATTTTCTTCATTGTTACAAGAAAACATCAGCTGTTTAACAGTTGCTCTGACTGATCAGTGTCTTCAGTGGGCCCCAGGCACTTATCCTTGAATCGTAAGGACTGCCAACCAACCGCATGTGTAACCGGACACAATTGTTTTTGTGCTTGTGTGCGCAGGAAACGAGGAGCATGACACTATTTAATGCCTGAGCCCCTCACACCCCTCCTGCATGTAGTAACACTTTTCTGCAGCAGCCCTGATATTCTGCACGGAGGTCATGATTGCAAGTTTTCTGCAGCAGCGTTTCATATTCAGCCACGTGGAGAGATAAAGGAGAATTTTTGATGCATTTTTTAAAATTGCGAATATGTCATCCTATTCATCCTATTCTATTCCTATTCTTGGAAATTATATTCAAAATGAGATTCCTTCAAGTCCTTCTATTTAGAAATTGTGAGAAACGTAGCCTTAACAAAAAAAAAAAATTAAAAAAAATTAAAAATCCAGGACTATAAGAAATTAAAATGCTGAAAATATGCATGCAACACGTGTTTTTTTCCCCGTGCCTCTTGATCCATGGGCAAGGCACTTCACATCAGTTGCACACACATTCACACCATTAGTCAGTCACATACACACACTCCCTTCACACGCCAGTGACGTCAGGCTGGAGTTTGGAGTAGAAAGCCAAGTGGATGAAGGAAGTGGAGATCTCCACCCTCCAGCCTCCCCCTGACACTTCTCATAAATATTACCAAGGCTTATTTGAGGAACGCGCACCACAAAGTCACATCGTGTCCTGGTTTTAACAAGCTTTCACCTGTAAGAAAATCCGAAAATTGATTTTTCTTCCTTTTCCCACCGGCCTGGCAACGTCGGACGCGCTCCAGGCAACGTTTTTCTAACTCCAACTTTACGCACCGGCTGGAAGGCTGCTGTCGCCGTTAACCAGCCGCTGTCCCCGGGGGCTGCAGTGTGGTTCTCCGACCCTGAGGCGAAGATCATTGCCTGAAACAATGTACAACCGTGTGTCTTAATTTGGGGTCGTCGATCGCAGATCTGTTGGTTAAGTTGGTAAACTCGGGACGTTGACCTGTTTATCTCATCGCTGCAGGCAGAGACTTTGAGGAAAAGTGTTGCGGTTTCACGCCTTTTTAAATTGTTTTTTTTTGTCAGCAAGAATAAGAAGAAAAGGGGGACATTTTTTCATCCTGAACTTTATAATTGACTTGAGTATCTATGATGAGCAAACCTACCGGCTCAACAAGTGGCTGTCTGGATATTCTGAATGTCAAATCAAGTAAGTGTCGCTTTTCTCTTCCCTGATTCTTCTGAAGACTATTGAGTGTTCAGTGTGTTAGAATAATGATCAATAAGAGGCCTTTGTCTGGCATGAGGTCTTAAAAAATGACTGTTACACTACTTACAAGACTTGATGTTCAGTAAAATAAATTAGTTCGCTCGTTTCACTGCTCTTTAAAAATGCGAGTAGTGGTTCGTGGGGAATAACTGTCGCTCTTGTCTTTTTCCGAGCACACAAACACAGTTGGCTGCGTAAATTTCTGTCCATGGCCGATAATTACAGCGCCCTCAGTCTGATTGGAAAGGCATTTTTTAAAGAAATATAATTTTTATGAAGTTTAGATATTTAAATAATAATATTAATAACGTGCTCATGCTCAGATTATTCTCCCTGCGTCCCACTCGATGCCACTTGTTGCCTGTAATTTCATTTTATGCAGTGTCTTTAAGAAGTAAAATCCCAATAAACGGCGACATATTTCATCACGGCTATTATCATTTTAAAGTGTGTTTAAGACTCTCTTCTCTTGCTGCTGGTTTGCGCTTTTAGACGAATTATTAAACGCGTATCTGCGGGCGCGCGTTTCTGTAGGCCTGATGCTGTAAAACTCAATTTATTCCATTAATCGTGAATGTTTTTACTGATCTCAAATTTAATTGGTGATAATTTATTTGGATTATTGAAAATGTTGGTGAGTTTTAAGATTTTAGACGTATTTGGAGCTCGTGTCTTAATCTGAACCTTTGCAATTTTCCCTCTGATAGGCCACATAATTAATTCAAATAAAATAACACTCAGATTATAATACTGACATAAATATTATTGTTTTGTTTTACAGATAGGATATTTCTTTCAAATAAAGATTTCTTATTCTCATTAAGTAACGCAGAGTATTTACAAATATGTGTTATCCCGTCAGACAGCTGCTTCTGTTTTGTTTTATACTCAAATATATTCAGATTTCTATGGATAACCAATATGGTTTGAATTAGAAATAACAACACGCACTACAACTTCACTAAAACTGTCATTCAAGTTCAAACCAACATCATGGGAGGTCAGCAGAGACATTCCCTGCACCCAGTAAAACTTAATTTCCAGTTCTTTTAGCAGGTTTTCGCCTTGATGGTGATTACGTTAATAGAATATGCCATATATCTTCAAGCAATTACTGCACACAATGGAGACGAATTGGACCCCCACGGCGGAAAGTTAAATACATTTCCCCCCCTTCACAACAAAATTGTGTGTCATTTATTTAATTGACTCTCAAGCGATCTACAGTTTTATATTTGTTTGGGGTCCTCTTGTTGAAATTTTGTGCACGCTTTAATTTAAGAAAAAATACGGAAGATTCAAATTTCAGTATTGGAAGTGCACAAATTATCTTATTTAACGTATCTGTTGATCAACATATAATTTTAATGGGTGAAGTCAACATTTAAATTATTAGTAAGAAAAAAAATAAAAACAACAACAACAACAACAACAACAACAACAAAACCATATATACATATGCTAAGCTCCACCTGGACAAACCGAGTTATATTCATTATACAGAAGGCTGAATTTTTTTAAATTACTCCCGTGATGATGAGACGAACATCAACCAGCAAAGTCGTTCTTATCCAGAAACCTTTAGCAGACATAAATACCTCACAAAAAGTTGGTTCTCTCCATTTTATAGCAATTACACGGCTGTGGTCAACAGTTAAAAAGCCTACATGGCCTTCTGATTCTTAATAATCTGTCAATTGAAGCCCTGTAACTCTCTCCTGAAGTCATTGTTTTTGCTGCTCAGTGGTTATTCCCATGCTACCCTTTTTGACGGGTCACTGGCGAATCAATGAGCAGGTGGCAAAACGTCAGTGTAATTACATAGACGGCTTTTCCCTCCAGAATAAAAAAAGGCTCCCTCATATGCATACAAATATACTTCTATAGATTTGAATACAAAATCTTCACCGAAAAAAAAAAATCACATTTTTTCATCTACACCAAGGTCGATTTACATACACTTCATTTGAGTTGGTGAAACGAGTTGGTGCGCATTATTCTCATGGTGCAGTGTCACTCCCTAATCCTGGGGCCTATAGACCTGCGGGATAAAGCAGCTGTCGAGTCCCATTATGAAGGGGAGTTGGCAGCTTGTCGAGATCCAGGCAGTCAGACGAGGTTCAATGGGGGAAAATCATTAAGTTAACACTTTCCCCTAATGTCTCCATTGTGCGCCCCCAGGCCATTGTCTTAGAGAGCTCAGATATGACGCTTCCCACCGGACTTTATTCTTGAAATGTGCGCCGTGAATTCCCATGGTCGGTCGAAGCGCGGGGCGCTGTCCAGTGTGTGTGCCAGTGTGTGTGACTGTGTGTGTGTGTGTGTGTTTTGTGTGTTTTGTGGGATTGTAGGACAAAAACAAGTAATTTGTAGACCATTTGTCCATATCAACAGTGTAAAACGTCCAAAAAGAGTTCATTTCTGGCATTTACTGTATGTGTCTTGTGCCAACTGAAGCAGCTGACCAATTAAAAACAGAATTTAACGGCAAAACTCTTTTAAAAAGCTGCAAAGCGACAATTTTCTGAAGTTTTGTGTCAACTTTGGAAACAATTCTTCTGATTTATATTGATGATAATGTATGAATGGACTAATTGGCACAATTTGCCATGACGTTTTCTCTTTTAAAATTGAGCCGAATGACGCCCGGCGCTTGATGAGTCTGTGAGTGATATCTAAATGTAGTATTGGCATTTCGCAGGTCGGATTCTGGACATCCCATGCAAAGTGTGCGGCGACCGAAGCTCAGGGAAACACTATGGTGTTTACGCCTGTGACGGATGCTCGGGATTCTTCAAGAGGAGCATCCGCAGAAACAGGACCTACGTCTGTAAATCTGGCTCTCAGGTGAGGAGGCCTCGCCCTTATTTCTCATTTATTCTAGTTTAAGTACTATTAACTCATTTTATCCTTTATTGCCTGAAATGGAAGAAACATCTTTTCACATTTTCAAATTGTGTCAGTTTTGCATCATTTTGGGTAATCAAGCAAGTTGGAGATACAAGTAATCATTGGAAATTTAATGGGAATCTTTCATTTTCACAATAATTTGCGCCTTATAATATGCCACATTCACTAAATAATATCCTCAGTATGTCACAGTTACTGTTCTTATAAATTGGGATGTATATTCCTAGTGTTATTAGAAGCAACCTTTACGAACCTTTACGTGATGTCCCCTAAAAATCCTAAAAACCTTACTAGCCTTACGCACGGCGTGCGCATTTTACGCACAGAGTCTATTTGCTTTTCCCTTCTGGCGCTGAGTTAAGTCTCCCTTGATGAGCCTAATTGTGTCATGCCTCTACCATTAAGTATTCTGCTAAACACCGCGCTGCTATAGTACGGCAGGTGTAATCCAATCTAATGTGATGACTCCACGGCGAGGATTTAGGCAGCAGAGGGCGGGATAGAGTACTTATCCTCCGGGATGAGGCCGCACTGGAGCTGCAGGGGAGCAGGTCGATAACTACACGATAATAGCACGATCTTTCACCTGAAGATTGGCCTCCCAGGAAGATAATAGCAAGAAGCATTGTGTTGTGCAAGCTGAGAGGAATTCATCTGAAGGCTGTAACTGTCTGTCTCTCCACGTCTTTGTCTCCGTACAGGGTGGTTGTCCCGTCGACAAAACTCACAGAAACCAGTGCCGAGCGTGCCGTTTGAAAAAGTGTCTGGAAGTGAACATGAATAAAGACGGTAAATGGGCTTTAATTGAATTATCACTTTGGCCATAGACACGCTATGCAGTGGCGATTGGGTTCAAAGTGAACAATTCGATTAGAAAAGTATTAATGCTGTTAATCGAGGCTCAGAAGTAACAGAATGGTAATCAGCTACTTTTTACTTATTTTAAACGGAATTTTATTTGTTTATACATGTGGAAACATTGATGACTAACTCATTAAAACCAATTTAATGAACAATTCGTGTTTTTAATTTTAGGAATAGTTTTAGATCAGTTAAATTAAAATAAAAGTTATTTTAATTTAATACAACAAATTAATAGTTAGCCATGTGCCCCTACTGTGATCATTCCTTCACTGTGTCCCTGCCGCCTCGTTTCACAGCCGTTCAGCACGAGAGGGGGCCCCGGACGTCCACCATCCGGAAACAGGTTGCCCTATATTTCCGGGGCCACAAAGAGGTGAACGGATCATCGACCCATTTCCCGGGATCCTCTCTGCCCGGCCCTCCCTTCTTTACCACGGTCACGCAACTGGAGCCCCACAACCTGGAGATGAGCACAGTAGCCACCACACCGGAGAGACAAGCCATCGTGGGTTTGGCACAGCCCACCCCGAAGGTAGATTATAATTTGGGATGTCTTTTTTAAAAAAAACTTGTTTGCCTCCTCGGATTTAATTTGCTTTATTTCCCATATGGATTTTAAGAGTTTTTCTGACTTCTTTTAGAGCATTTATATCATTTTAAAATACATAACTTTAATAGTTTATGATTTGTATTATAGCCTTCCTAAATGATATTATAGGATTTACAGTATTTTTTGTGAGGGTCAGAAGTTGAAATTCTTGTCCCGATTTAGCAGCCTAGCCACAAATCCGCCTATTAGATTTCTCACTGCAAATCCACCACAAGCAACACTAAGCTTTATAAAACCAGGTGCTGGGGCTTGGAATTTGACCTTTGTTGTTCACCATTTTCTGAACTGTGTTTCGTTATAATCTAAGCCGATACATAACGGTGATGTTCTCCCTAACCTCCTCCAGTATCCCCATGAAGTCAGCGGCACCCCCATGTACCTCTACGAGGTGGCGACGGAGTCTGTGTGCGAGTCGGCGGCGCGCCTCCTCTTCATGAGCATCAAGTGGGCAAAAAGTGTTCCCGCATTCTCCACCCTGCCCCTATCCGATCAGGTAGACATTTTTCACTCATTTTTTGAGAGAGAAAACCCAAACTTGAGTCCAAAATTTAATTCTGCATCGCCTTTTTAACAGGAATAGTGGAAAAAGGAAACTGTCAGCAATGGATGTGGGTCATTACTGATGATCTTTTACTTGCCATAATTTGAGTTTAATACATTTTTTGTTAAATAATATTATAAGCTGAAACTTTAAGAACCCTTGCTAACATGAATAAAATACACCAATTGTGTCTTATGCAGGAGTTACTATTGTAATGCTATCTACTAAGACTCAAATTACTTAGAAGGGCATAAATCATTGCTTCATTGGTGTACAGATTAACACTGAAACATTTCCTCTTTGTAGCTGATTCTATTGGAGGATGCTTGGAGGGAATTATTTGTTCTGGGCATCGCACAGTGGGCCATTCCTGTGGACTCGACCACTCTTCTTGCTGTTTCTGGTATGTAACAATGCACTGGAGAGTGCAGGGCTGTCTGAATACAGGCCATTAAAAGGCCTCATGAGCTGCACCCGTGTTACACAGTCAGTGACTGATGTATTATGCCGTAGTGTTTTCCTGCATTATGACATTTTCTCCACATTACTTCACAGGAATGAACACTGAAAACACAGAGTCTCAGCGGATGAACAAGATCATGTCTGAGATACAAGCACTTCAGGAGGTGGTGACCAGGTTCAGACAGATGCGCCTGGATGCAACAGAGTTTGCCTGCTTGAAATGCATTGTGACATTCAAGGCCGGTGAGTGCAACTATTTTACCAGGTGTTTTATTTCTACTTAAGTGCTTTTGAACTTCTCGAAAAATTTTGTTTTCCTTCTGATGTTTTTATACACTGCCCTACCTTTAAACTGGACCCTGTGTCCATAATAAAGTTGATCATCATTAGTATTAGTATGTCATTGCTTATTTGTTAAACCTCCTGTTTCATAGTTCAAACCCTGCCTCTGTCCTACAGTTCCTACACATGGAAACACTGAGTTAAGAAGTTTTCGCAATGCCAGCGCCATCGCTGCACTACAAGATGAGGCACAGCTCACTCTCAACAGCTACATACACACCAGGTAAGATTCAACTTTTCAGTCAGTCAATCAATTAATCAGTCCAATAGGCAGTTATTTGATCAGTAAGTCTTTCTATCTGCTTTAAGCTCTTGTGCATGCATGTTGCACAGTCTCCAAGATTCAGGTTCATTATAAAGTTAATGAAGCTATGTGTAACTGTATTCTTCTGTAACTGTGCATCAGTGCAACAACTGAGCTTCAAATTTAAATAGCAACTACTTGACACATACAGTATGTGTGTTTCTTGAATACGCTTCATTAGTCTGAACACAAAACTGTAGGGAGCAGCTGTTTTAACCCTCACTGGTTTCTTCCCAGGTACCCAACTCAGCCATGTCGCTTCGGGAAGCTGCTCCTGCTCCTCCCGGCGCTCCGCTCCGTCGGCCCATCCACCATAGAGGAGGTGTTCTTCAAAAAGACCATCGGCAATGTACCAATCACAAGGCTCCTCTCTGACATGTACAAGTCCAGCGATATATGAATTCTCACCATTGGTCCATGGAAAAGACTTGAGCTGAAGGCCTAGAGAGACCCACCCAGCAGTCGTCAGAATGTCAAATCATAGCAGGTGGAACCATGGGTTGAATTTTTTGCTGAGCACAAAATCTCTTAGGCTGTCTTAAAATAGCCTATTTAGGCTTAGGCTCCATTGAAACAAAGACTGCAATACAGCCGGAATTCACCAAGTAGCCTGTTAACAGTTGCTCTAGTTAAGGATTAGCCTGTAACTCTCATTGTAGAATTACCTGTATGATACAGAAAAACTGCAATCTGCTGTGGGCGCAGACGGCCTGCAGTGTTTAAATGTTGCCTAAAGACTCTAGAGAGCACCTGCCAAGTATGTCTGACAAAGAAATGTTATATATAAAGAAGTTTTTTCAAGTGTCTCTGAGACCAATGAGCTTTGAAGACCAATTCATTCTTTTACTGCTGTGTTCAATCCCAATGGAGGAAACCAAAAAAAAAAAAAAAAGATGACGCATGCGTAAATGGGGGATGTGAAATCGCTGTCCCTCGATCCGGTGCTGAAACCAAACGCACAGGGCAACACGGAGGACAGGTGCCAACTCTATGAAGAATTTAGAGGGACTTTTAAAGGATATGCTTGCATTGCCTCCTGACTGTAGAACTAAATTTATCTGAAGTTGGTGTTTGTATTTAAGTGGTCGCTGTCCCGTTTGTGTTGGTGTGTCCTGTTTGAGGCGCAGCATTAAAAATGTTTAGGTCGACTTTGTGAAGTTAGACACTAACACTGGATAAAATAATATTCAGCACTTGGAAAAATGTTTTTGAAGCCTGTGATGTTCTCATTCTGTTGTAAATATTTGGAGTTATAACTATTTAGAGTTGTAACCAAGAGAATAAAAGACACTGAATTAATCTGCCTTTAAATAATCTAGATATATAAAACTACCAGCTGCAGTTTGGAAGCTTGTTTATAACACACATCATCGCAAATAATAGCAGTGATCTTCTCAAACCTGATTTTATTATCAATGAAAGGTTCATGTTCAAAGGTTTTACCAGTCAGAGTTTAAAATAAAGAGACGAAACACATGCTTAAGTCATTAATAACTGTACTGTGAGACTCATGATGATTGATGCAGGATCTATCATGAATTCCAGTAGCTTACCAAGTGATCTGCTATTATGAGTTTCCGTTACTTGTGGACACTGAATAGAATATTAATTCATTTAAATTTAATTGATAAATGAATTCATGTGCCATTAAATTAGATAGAATTCAGTTTCAGATCCATTTGATCGGCCTCTGACAGCCAAACAGCACCTGTCCTCATAGAAATGTTGTTTTTTTATCAAACTGCATTAAATGTTGCTGCTTAAACCAAAAGCTTTGAGGTGGCACATTAGAGTTAATAACAGTTATTTTAATGGACAGACAGAGTGGCAAGAGGCTTTCTGAATGAAATGACCACTGAATGTAAATGAGACGTTCTTAGTATATATCATCATTTCAAACAACATCATTTTTTGAAGGTTACTTCGTTGGCACAAGTCCTTTCAAGTAAAGACATGTCATGATGGTTGTTTGCAAATGCATAGTTTGGGTAAATTTACTACAAGTGAGGGGCTGATCTAATGCAGTGGTTTAAATAAGTAAGTAATTATTCATGCATTAACTGATCATGAGACATAAATTAGTTATACTTTACTTAAACATGTGTTTTGCACCCTTATTATAAAGTGTTAGAGGTTAACTAATCTGTTCTAAATAAGAACTCAGGACTGTTTTCATACACTCTCTGATTAGCCATAGGTCTAAACATTTCTGTAATGAAGAGGATCACAGATATATTTATTGAAAATTAAATGGTAATACATTCAGGATGGCAGTTTGCAGTAGCTGGCTATCCGTGTGGAGTGTGGAGAACAGTCCAAATCAACAGGCGTAATTATGCGTGGAGACATTTCACCTATTTTATTGGAAAATCTTCAAAATAAACAAAAATGGCACAGCAGTATACAAATCTCAAAATGCATATAGCCAGTAGAAATACTGCAGTTCCCTCTGTGTAAATTACTTCTTTCTCGCTAGAAAATCATTGTGATAACTGGTCAGGTGCTGGTTGATAGACACACACATGCTTCCTTTTGAAGACAGGAACAACTAAGTGTGATTTGAAAGTCAAGGCCCATCCAATACATGAGTGCATGTGTGTGTGTATGTGTGTGTGTATGTGTGTGTTTGCTAGTTATGGTGAGCAACATGCCAGTATAGGATATATATATGATGGTAAACGCTGTGGTTCTTAACGAGAGCTTTGCATACATAAAAACGCTCATTCAATGTTACTAAATACGTAAATGAATATATTCAAGACATAGCTAAATGATAAATACATAATATATCCATGTTAGTGGCATTTCCAGACATAAAGAGAAATTACTATAAATTACTTTCAACCACAGTTATGTGTCGAACATTCTTGACTTCAATTAGAAGGTGAAAACAAACACCGATCAGGGTCACTAATTAAACTAAAAGAGGCAGTGAACAATATAACTTTGGGAATGGGGGAGGGATTCATGTTTCATTGCAATGTTTATTGTCTGAGAGAAACCTGGAGTAGTGAAGAGAGCTTTGGGATGTCGGGCCAAGCTGGGCTGAGCCAGACCGGGCCAAGCGGAGCAATCTTTTTTTTTGTTTCAGGCTTGTCTGATTTTGGAGGGGGTGTAGCTCTTGTCCACAGTCTCGTCCTGCAGAAACATGTGCAGGCACCGTTCGTTCTGAGCTAGAGGGTGACCGGCCACTCTGAAACACACAAGAGAGGAAAGCCAGGTTTGAAACCCGAGTAGGTGTAACAAAGACAGGGCTGGATGACATGGAGGATGAGCAGAGATCAATTTTACATTAAGGGAAGAAATCTGTGAAAGATTTTGTTCTGATGACCAAATTTGAGGAAAAATTAGTTCATGAATCATATCTTCATATCATCATATCACAGAAACAACAGTACAAGGAACAAACCTGTCATTTTATAATTCACAGTAAAATATTTTTCTCCTTCGTAACCGGAGTTTTATTTCACTGATTTGCCGACCAAAGGCTGCAGAATCAAACACAACCATCTCAAACACCTTTCAGATTTAGACCCACATGATGCCATAAATACACAAAACTGCACATGTCGCTTGGATGCCAGTTCTTTCACTATGTTCAGAGTCATCCTGTCTTTCAGAGCAAAAATCATGCAAAACCAGATTCTTTACCCACCCCGCCCTTACAAAGATGAAAACTTGAAGATATTTTGTTTATTCTAGCCCATTCTGTCTGAATTTAAAAGCCTTCGTACTAATTGTTAACATTATGTTTGTTACATTTACTGCCCCAGCATATCTTTTCTGCAGTTAATATACAACAAAAGAACATATTTGAGGATTTAATATTAACAGGAAAAGACAAAATACTTGTTGACCATCAGTCAACCTGTGACTCCAGAATGCAACTACCAAATAACATAAAGTTATTTTCTTTTTTTTTTCTGAGAGGTTACAACATCCACTATTTACTTTACATTCCAAAAATAATTATTTCCTTTAATTTTTCTGAGCAAAGCATTGTGGGAGAATAGAGTCCATCAACCACACACTCAAAATTAAAAAGTTTGCAGCATCTTGTTAGCCTCGGGGTTTGAAGTACCGACCATGAGATGCTGGGGACCCTTGTTTCATGTCATCTCTCTCATTTCCTGTTATCTCTCTGTATCCTAATAAAAAGGCACAAACTACTAAATGAAAAAAAAAACAAACGTTTTTTTAGTATGAAGAGACTGCAAACTCCAAACCTGCTTAGAGTAGATGAGCAAAATGGGTCAGATGGACAAGAGATGTTGGGATTAAATGGGTTTTGATCTTAACCTAAAGGCATCCTGAATCAGTAGATTTCATAAAATCTCTATAAGAGAGTGGCAGTAACATGTAATTTATAGTCAATCAATAAGTAAAGTTATTGGTGATATGCTGACCCTATAATGACCTGTGATTGTGTATCACGGGGGAGGGCTTGCTGATGAGATGAGATGAGATGAGATGAGATGAGATGAGGCATATGATATTTTGAGCTTATTTGATTGGCCAACAGTAAATCAGCCACGCAATTACTGTGCATTTTAAGATAAGTTTTACAAACTGGTTCATGGATGTGCAGTTGTACTAACAAGCTCTTACGACTTTATGGTACAACCCTGATTTCTAAAAAGTTGTGATGCTGTGTAAAATGTGAATATAACCAGAGTTTGTAAATGAGCTGTTTACCGACAGCATGTTTATGAAGTGCTCCTGAGCCTATGTAGTAATTTCCTTTAAGTGTGTTTGTCATAGTGGTGAACCTCACCCATCCTTTCTGGTGAGTGACTGAGCTTTTTGAGGTTGGCCAGTTCATACCCAATCATTATACTTACACCTGTCACAAAATGGTCCAAACAGGTGTTTATGGAGCGTTCCACAACTTTCCCACTTTTTTTTATTGTTCCTGTATCAACGTCTTACTGACATCAAATCCAGAATAAGAATATACTTAGATAAATCCCTGAAGGTGATGGGGTGAAACATAAAATATCTTTGTGCTCTTTTCAATTGAGTGCATGTCAAAGGGATTCGCAAATTAACACATTGTGTTTTATAAAGAACAGGTGAGGAAGTCCAAAGTAAAAAGAGCAGGAGTTAGGGGAAATCTGTTTTTCCTTCGGGCTTTGGTCAGTGTGTTTTTTAAACATCTCTCCTTAAATCCTGGTATGAGTTACTTTAATTAATCTGTATTTGGGAATGCATTTACCTCTGCTAAAGTCATTTTGACATCAGGCTTCCCTGAATGTCCCTGCGGATGACGCATAGGAGCTTAACAAGAATGAGCAAGCACACCTGAGCCCCTAAAACATCTAATTTTTCAAAAACCACAAAATTTTTCAAATGAGGTCAACATGGTGACATTGTACATATGCATGCATATTAACCTCTAACAGGAAATATTTGGACAAAATGAGCCGCCAGGACGAGGCATTCACAGGTCAACCACCCGGGCAATCACTGAAGAGATCAAGATTGCCCCCAACAAATCCTGTTTAATAGGTTTTTGGAAATGCTGACATTGAGAACAAGGTGCAGTAGCAGCACGATAGCATCTCAAGGCCTTGCTTGCTTTTTTGAAGTGGGGATGTGAGCTGTTCTTTTTTACCTGAAGCATGAATTATGTTTGACTAGCCTAATCAAAAAGTGATGGTTATCTCTTCTCCACCTTTTCGCTTGTTTCTCAGCGACAATCATGTTTACCATTCCAAAAGATTTCCTCTTCACAATGCTCTCAATCACAGTTTAAACAATGCTGCCAGCCACATTGGCCAGCATTAAGTCTGAACAATGATATGATCAGCGGCAGTGTTTCATTCACAGGGAGCAAGGGGAAAAAAAATCTTAATTACGAATACATTCCAATCTCTTTTTTTTTAAAAAAAAAACATATTTATGGATTTTAATTTTCACCACTATCTTTGGGCACTTAATATTCCAACAGGAAACATTGATGCATTTGCACATGAAACAAAGATAATGGCCAAGTCTGCAATCAAAGCAAATAATTACAATCACACTGTAACTTTTATTGTGCAGCAGCAGAAAACGGGGGACATGCTGGATCAAAAATAAGCAGAGGTGCACACACCATCCCACAGAACCACGCGCTGTAATTTAAGCTGCAATTATCATAAATTACACATCAACAATAAAACAAATGTGGGAAAATTAAGTTGTGGGGGTGCACACTTGAGTCCTCTTTGGTTGTTCTCAGCCTTTGTGAGGTAATTATAAAAGAGAATTAAGAAGGATAGTGAGAAAAAGACCTGCCTGTTTCTGCGGGTTCAGTTTGTTAACAATATGGAGAGAAGTGAAAAAGTTGAATCACTTCACTGAGCAAATGTTTTATTGTTCCTGAGAGTTAAAATAATACCATGCTGAGGCAAAAAGCTGCTAACAACTGTGAAGACAAAGAACAAAATTGTAAAGAACAAATTGTTTTAACCCCATGGCAAAGTAGTGGAGGAGGAGAAAAACGGCGAAGATGTAAAAAGGCTTACTTGTTGAGAAACTGCTCCAGGCCCTGTCTCCGCTCCTCGATGAAAGCATCATCAAATATCCCATCATCCCCTCGAAACGGAAGCTGCCGGATAAGAGCTTTTCCTGGGAGAGGTGGGACAACCACCTGAGATAAAAGAGCACCCACAGAAAACCAAACAGGCATAAGTAACTCGCTAATGAGGACTTTAGTGTTTATAATCAACAGAGTAAAACTTTTTTAAAAAAGACAGTTCGCAGAGCTTTGACCGTGTAGCAGCTGAGTACAAAAAGATCTGGGAAAAACATCTTTATGTTGTTTCTTGAGGTTAAAAAGCAGATAGTTTATGGTCTTTTTTAAAAGAAGAAAAAGTACACCCTTCAAAAAAATGCAAAGGTTCAGAAGGTCTTTTAACGACTTGCTCACACACACAAAAACATTGCAGATGTGGTCAATGTTATCAGCCAATTTGAAAAGCCAAGTACTCAAAACCCTTTGTGTTGAGTTCACCTCAATAGCTCACCTTGCTTTCCCTCTCCAGCTCCGCTCTGAGCCACTCAAAGTCGCTGTACCGCCTCCGTACACAAGACTCCTTCAGCTTGAAGATGGGTAGGTTGGTCTGCGGACAAACACAAACATGGGAGACAAACTGACACAAGTGCTGCTTTCAAATTGTTGCTTTGATTTACTGGGAAATTGTCCTTAGAGCCTTGCAGTTGTCAGACAATTGGAAGAGAGAAAAGAAGTAAAAATAAACTAGTCTTAATTTCTTAATTTCAACCCACATTTAGCCAGTGCTTTAAAGCCTAGTAAGTGACATAAAGAGTGCGTACACATTGCAGTGTATGTCAAGCTCCTAATTTGTATTTTTTCAGAACCAATTAATCTATTTTTTTAATCAATTTCAACAGTATCATATGAGAAAATAAGAAAAGTACCCTCCACGATTTAAACAAGACCATGTTGATGTCTGTAAAATGCTTATTTACACTAAGAACAGTATAAATCCAAAAACTTAAATTTGCTGTGACATAATAGGGAGAAATAAAGTGAATCTTTCATCTTTCATCTTTCATTCATTTAAAAAAATGAAATTAAAAAAATATAATCCAATTTCTCTTTGCACTGTTTTGGGCACACCAAAAATTCAATTGGAAGGAACTACTACATTTAACACACTGTGTTATTAGAAGAGAGTTCATAATGTGTAATACAATTAGTGCAATAAATACTGCTACAGTTATTTTCTCTTGAGACCTTACTCGTAATGGCAAATAATTAATGTCTGGGAATAACGTTACACTCACAATGGCTGTGTGTGAATAGTTTGGCCTGAATAAGCAAACTGAACATTGGTCAGTGAAATCTACTACAATCTGACCTGGCTCTGTTGCTAGTTAACTGAGAAAAGATTTAGATTTGACTGCACCAACAAAAAGTGTTCTAATTTAAGATTAGTTGTAATCAGAGTTAGCTAAACTAGATTTTTTTTTAAAAAGTCAATCCAAATTTAAAATCAAACAGAGCATAATTATGTAAAATAAGTTTATGATCTACACTGCAGTTGAAAAAACAGTTATATCAATTTGGCCACGCTTGCTTACCTAGTTTAAGATAAACAGATCAGTGAATAGAAACATCTTTGAGTGATGGCGTAGAAAGTATTCATAACAAACTTCACATGACATCAGTCTTGCAAATGTACTTATTTCAACATTAAATCAAGACACACATGCAGCCGCTGCCTTTCTGTGAAACTGACATCCACATCCACATCGTGATGCTTCTAAGAATCAATTTTATCCCGACTTGTAAAATATACTGCAGCCAGACACCAGGAGGCGATCGAAATGTTTTGGCTTCACTTTTTGAGGAACCGTCATGTCGTCCATCTTAATGCAGTTATTGGTTTAGGGCACAGCCTTAGCTTTATCTACTCTGATTTTATTGAAGAAAAAGAGGATGAGAAAGAACAAAAAAAACAAAGACTCACATCAAATTGAACCAAACTCAATAGAAAAATTAAACTGGCCTTCAGGCAAAAAAGTTCACTTATGTTTTGCTCACCAAGGTCTATCGCATTTATCTATTGCCATTTTTTTTTTGTGTTTTTATGTACGCCAATGCACAGATGTGTGTGCAATTCTAAGTTGCTGTTGACAAGCACTTGAGAGCGAATTTCATATTAAAAAGGGGAGATGTTTCGACATTGACAGAGAACATTGAGCAAACAGCACATTACAGCACAATGCCAAACCTCTTCACTAGTCCTGACAGCACATGGCCATCCCATGACAATGTACAAACAAAGAGGGAGTGAATGAGCATTTCATTGGCAGGCCACATTCACAGAAGGTCAGAATTCATGGAAGAAGAAATCACAAGAGCAAAGCAATTGAGCAAGTAGGTGCAGTATGAATACAGTGTGAGCAGTAGACTGATCGATGAGCAGACAACTGTGACTGTGTGCAGTAGTGGGGATGCAGAGTTAACTAGAAGGCTGAGTAAATGGCTGAACAAAAGAGGAAGGAGTGGGTGTATGTGGTTATAAAGGAAGAGCAGAAAAACTGGAGAGGTTTGGAGCTTCATCTGGTCTGTGCAGAACTAATTGAGGAGGAGGGAGAGCAAGAGTGGTCTTTTCGCTCTCATGGTCTCTCCCTTTCCATCCTTTTCCTCTTTATTTCCCCTCGCTCTACGATAATAAGTCAGATTTTCTGTCCTTGAGACTCCTCTTACGGGGTTTCAATGGGGAAAACACAGGCATTCGTTTTCCTCCCTCTTTGCTCTCTACTCTTTTCACTCTTCAAATTATGGCTCCTGCCCAGATTTGTTGGCAAAGAGCAAATTAATTTGATAAAAAAAAAAAAAAGATCTGTATAATGACAATGTGATCTGCCAGTCGACTAACATGGTAGATTTCACGTATGACTGTAAAAAAATGTCACACAGTTAAATTATTGAAAGAGAATCCTAGTTCACAGTGTGTCACAGTACGAACCCAGTTGTCAGTTCATCAGGTACACCTCATTAAAACTAATGCAGCCTAATGCAAAAGTCCCTTCATAAAGGTTATAACGCTCTGTTTCTGTTTAAATTATTTTGGAGAGGTGCTGATTTAATTATATGGTTAAACTAGGGGGAATGCAGTATGTGGTTCTGTTAAACTGGATTATATTGTTGTAAAAGGTTTCTATTATTTTTCCACCCCATTACATCAATGAAGGTGGGCTAAATAACAGACATCCCTCTCTGCACACACTACATCATCTGAAACGATCATGCAGTTGAATCAGTAGCTTTAACTATGTGAACCTAACATTTCATGGTAACTGAATATTCAGTCAATAATTTTACCTTAGTTGATCTAGACTTTTTATCTGAGATATTTATTTAAGCAGCAGCCTGCTCTTTATCACCTTATCAGATAATTTTACAAATGTTATTTGATTCAAGCGTTTAAATGGTTTGTAAAGAACTTCATCAATCTTAAATCAGAAGTCTGACTTTTTATCACAACACAGAGTAATGGAGGTCCACAGTCCAATTGAAGATATGAACTGATAAAAATTGAGCCTTTTTTCGTGTTGTTTATATTGTGATCAATCAATAGCTCAATTTATCATGAGCTGTATTTTGTCAGGCTTCCGTTACAAAATGTTTAGGCCAATTTACCAGGACGTCCCCTCTGAAAATCAGTGGAAAAGACCGATGTGTCCTTGGTCACTGCAAGTGTTTAAAGCAGAATATCTGATAATGTGAATGGTTTACGGATGGGAATTCATTTTGTGTCATGCGCTCTTTTTTTTTTTATCACTGTGTTAATGTTTAAATGAGCATGCAGATAAACTCATGTTTATTATTGTAAATGGTCCATTACAAAGAAATAAAAACTTTATTTTCACACCAGGAACGGAAACCAGGCAGAATCAGGGGCATCCAATAATTTAAAGTTTGTTTGATAATGGCAAGTTTCTTAACCAAACATCACTGTTTTATGAGAGGACAAAATTTATAATAAGAAGTCAGAGAAAACATTTTTATGGGGTACAAGTTTTAGAGGTCATCTGCTTATAAAATGATAAGACAGTCATATCTTGCCAGGTCTACAAAGAGGAAGAGAAACCTGAAGGTGAGAGCAAAAACATTCATATGACAGTCTGTGTGGCAGAAACAGAGAGAAAGGAAGGAAGATTAGTGTGTATCAGAATAAAACACTTAAAGAATTATCTGCTTTTCTTGTGTTTTTTGATTTAACAGCTGATACTTATGTCATATTTGTGCAGAGCACCACCTAATGTCAAAACCTGTTGTTTTTAGGCCTTAGCTTGCCCGTTAGCTGTAACATTAGAGGCTCCCTCCCCAGGACACGATTTTTGCTTTTTCAACACCCCCTATCCTCACTGCCCTATTTCTAAACAAACAAGCCTTTTCGTAAGCAGATCTTTCTGTGACCTTTGTGGTGCATGCACACCATCAGAGAACAAACAGAAACCAGACGTCACTGTAGACATGCAAAAAAAATAATTCATACAACTACCAACTACAACAGTGCTTTCAATAAGGTCACATTTCCTGTGATTAAGGCCTTAACTCCAATGAAATAACCTGTTTAAGATGACAGACAGTTGCAGTAATAGGAGCATTTCCTTATTCTGGTTATAATCAAATAGGTGCCTGTAGACTCACTGACACTCCCTCTTTCCCATTGTGTTTTATGAGACTCACCAACCCTTAAAAAAAACTTTTCCTTTCCCACTTATTTCAAGTTCTCTCCAGGTGAAGTTGTCAATGAGCCCCTTACTCCTCCTCTCTCTCTCTCAGGTCACAGGAGAAGAGGATTATCTTAGCTTTATCACCCCAGTGCTCTAGCATTAACTCCACTCTCCGCTCACTGTGGTCTGTCCCTGCTGCGTCATGTTACCTCACAGCATGGAGCGCCACAAAGTTAATCCCCGACCACAACAGATCACAGTTACAGGTAATCTGCCACTGCCGTGACTCTAATCCCATCATGTGCACACAGAAAACACTTAACCACGCGCAAGCACATACTGACGTACATGAAGTATACACACACAGGTGTTAAGTATGGATTTGGCCAGTCACACAGTTGACAATGTAAATATAATAGCCAAAAGTGTTCAAGCCTATTTGTGAATACACAGCTGAACCTGGACCACTCATCTACACACAATGAAGCTGTGGGAGTGTAAGGAAAGAAAGTCACCTGGTCTTTCAATCCTCTCGCCCTCTCAAACCCTGTGATTAAGAGATTGGCCGTGCAGGACAAGGGGAGGGAACGAAAACGACAGAACTGAAAAATGAGAGGTCTCACTCACTCTTTCGCTCTCTCGTGCACACAAACAGAAAGAGGCGGTGCGTGAGAGCTCTACAAGTCAAAGATCAGGTTTCCCTGGCCTCTGTTCTCTTCACGGCTGGTTAGAGGTTAGGGCCAGGGTGTCTCAACTTACTGGCCCCTGCAGTTCATGGTACCAGCCCATAGTCAGTCAGGTCTTAGCATTTCATTAATTGTCCAAAAAGGCACACTTTGCCTCTCTGCCACTGCAATGACACACTAAAAGATAAGATGGGAGAATAGGAAAGTGAAAGAAACTAAAGTTAGCAAAAAAAGGAAATTTAAAATCTCTGAGGTTAGGTGATAGTTTGAAGCAGAGAGCAGCCCACTGAGCTGCAGCGTACAGTGCAGTACACTGCTCCTCTTCCATGTCAATACTACTCTCTCATTTTTCAAACTGGAGGTGTGCTGACCACCATCTACGGTAGACAACACTATACCATCGATAAGTACCTCATACAACCCCACTTGAAAAAACCTGAACAATCGCTTTACAGAAAGCCAAACAAGAAACACACAAATAAGGAATTAATGGCCACATTAGAATCAGGTGTAAAAAAAATGCTGCATCTTTAAAAGAAGGAGCATAAAGCTTGATGTACCTCCTTCAAAGTAGACCTCCTAGCTTCACTTTCCATTATGAGTGTGCAAGGTGCAATCTATGCTCCATAGGAAGAGCATGTGACTCATAATGTCTGGGACACAATACCTTAGGCTCATTGAAAATGGGTTGAAAAGAGGCAGAACCCTTAAAAAACAGCGAGACAGAGAAGGGAGGTGGGGGACAAAGATCACTCATCTCCTGAGAGAATAGTTCAAGGCCACCATGCATTAGCTTTTAGCAGGATGGATTAAAAGTTTGAGTGTGCATCCTAAACCTCCCCCCATGCCGCCTTCTTACCCCTCCCATATGCTCTCCTTTCAGAATAATAGCATAAAAAATGGCAACATAATACCATCTCATTGCATCATATTCTAAAATGGGGGGAAAAAAGACAGGGAACAAAAGCGTTGGGGCTATAGGTCTTTTGCTCTCGCCTCTCCATGTACTCTCACACTCGTTCTCTCGCTCGCCGGCCCCTGCGGCCTGACAATCTACCCTCTCTCCAACTCGCCTAGCTGGCAAAAAGCTGCTTTGTTGCCATAGTATCAACTCCCACTTTTGATACTGTCATTTCAAGTAGGATATGGTTGCCTTGATACAATATGTTCCCTATTTCCATTAAAATAGTTGTCGAAGAGGATGCTGTAGACTTTGGATTACACTTGACTGTGCCTGACAAGCCCTCCACCCCCCCCACCCCCCACCCACCCCCACGCACACACACACTCCCCATCTCTCCCCATTTTATTAATGACCAAAGGCCCCCACCCCAATGCCCAAATGGAAAACAGAAAGAAAGAGAGAGGGAGAAGCTATGGGAGTTAAGAAGAGGAGGGGTAGTAGACTGAGAGAGTGAGCAACAGAGCTATAAGAGTCCTTTTATGTACTTCTATCCATAAACAAAGTGAGATCCCAAAGTTCTCTTCCCTGAATGTGCTCTCTGGATGAGATGGGAACCAACGGAAGACAAGAATTTTTAATAATACACCCCCCCTCCCACACCCACACACACACACACACACACACACACGCTCCCCGACTCCAACCTCCTGTTTGCTGAGGGTCCAAGCAAATACACAATGCTGCTTGAGGGGATCCTCTCAAACTAGTAAAAAACCAAAAAAAACATTAAGGTGATATGATAGAATTCTGAAGAATAACTCCATCCATTAGGAACAAGAAAGACATGTGCAGAGACAGACCAGAAAAACACCAAACCCACCAGCTTCCTGTGATCAATAAGTAATACAGAAACTACACTTAAAACGAGGGGATTTAGATGAGAACAAAAATCCATTGTTTCAACACAACCCTGGACATTATGAGTCTGCTCAGGCAAAATGAGATATCCGCCTCCTTTCAGTATGAACTTAGCTTCCACTTCTTTAAAAACCTGACTGAAAGAGGTAGATTGATCCCATTGATTTTTAACACAAATGCAGGTCTGGATGTGAACAAGTGACTGAGTAACCTCATGACAACTGCAATCAGTCCGTATCTCAAATGATAAACCAACCTTTATGCAGTTTCTTTCACCACCAACTTTACTAACACACCGACATTATCCATGAGTCACAAACCAAACTCATTGTCTGAAATTCATTTAAAAAGAGTTAACGCAAAACTCTGCAATTTGACATAAACAATAAGCCCTTGCGCTGTTGTTTATAATGTACAGTAAACAATATATTGTTATCATAGGGACCTAAGTAACCACATATGAACTAGATAAATGACTGCAAACAGCTGGGAGTGAAATGGGATAAGTGGGATATGGGGTGAAGGCTAGTGAGGGGTGGCTTTCTGCCCTCCCATGGGGGTGAGGGGTAAGGATGGGGAGTAAATGCTCCAGCGCCCCCACACCCTGGCCTGTTTCATTCTTTTCTTCTCTCAATGAAGGGATTAGGCAGACTCTCTCAGTGTGGCCACAAGGGCTCTCTCGATTACAGATGGATGGCAGACAGCAGTAAGAGGGAATATGGGACAAAGACATAAGTTATATCCAAAAAAAACTGTATAGCACAATTAGATAAAATGAGAATAGTTCTAAATTATAAAAGTAAGATAACAACAAAAAGAGAAGAGCATAGGCTACGCATTCCAGGCAGAGGCATTGTAGCTAACGCTCTTAACATGCTGGAGATGGAGTAAAATGCTTCTAAAGAAAGCTGAAGAAAGGAGAAGGAGAGAAGCAAAGCAAAGTTGACACCACGTTTGTTGAGAAGTGAGGGATGCACCACTTATTCTGTGGTCTTATGCAAAGCAGGGTCACACTAGGCTATGAGGTGCACAATAATGCTGATTACACGCATATGCTAATTATTACACGCTAATCAAGTACAGTAGCCTTATATTCAACGCTAATGCCTGGAGACGGCTTCTCTTCCCTCAACCCATTTCTTTAAGGTAAAGGGAAACTATAAATACTTTAGGGCTGCTCACCAATTTAAATACTCCAGACTGCTAACTACAGGGGTGTCAGTCCAATGAAGTGACAATATAAAGACAAGAAATGAGGCAATCAGATGAGTCTAGTTAGTGCATGACAAATTCAGACTCTCGATAAAGCCTGCACATTAAAATACATACAGTACTGGAATAGCTCAATTTATGCAAAATTGTATGTTGTGATAGATATACTGAAAAATTTAACACACAAAACTTGTCTTTAAAAAAAGGCGAAAATCCTGAAAATGGTGCCATTTTTGTAAATGAGTAATACAACTTTCTATTCTGTTTGTGTCATATATGTACTAGATAAAGATTCAACTAATCATATTGTAATTGAGTATTGCCAACATTGCTTAAGCTTACTTTATTCTTCAAGCCCAAGATGCAGCAAAAGGGAATCAAAAAACGTTTAACATGCAAATGACAGAAAGGGTGGGGAATGCTGGGTGGGGAATGCTGGGTTAATGGGTTGATCCAAAGGTGCCATATAATTTATACATCAGAAAACTATTGGCCACTAAATTCACTGGATTCCAATCTGATCAAACAGTAGGATGTGCCAAAACAAGTCCGATCCATGGATGCTGATCCATGGAGGGCCAACCCAGCAACCCACAAGAATCAGAGAATTGGCCAACAGTGACCTGGTGCCAGAAAAATCAGGACACCACCAAAGGTCCTATGTTCATGCCTGATCAGAGCTGTTTTGGCAGCAGGAGGGGAATATAAAGAGTTCTAAGCAACTGTTTTTAATGTTGTGATTGATAAATGTATACTGTATATCATGCCAATTTGGCCATATCAACCACCCCCTTCTAACCTTGTTCGAGAAAGATCTTTTAAGCTGATTCAGCTTGATGATTTTGAATTTGAGTGTGTCTGTGTGAGAGGAAAAATGAACATGACACAAAATCTGTGTTTTGCAATAACTAGGATTGCTTTCCTCACAGATTGCGTAATATTGCCACGTTTCTGGGCAAAGAAGTAAATTGTCTTAGATGTCATAATGAACAAGCACTTAGGTATTCATCTTACTTTTTTTTTTTTTAAAGCATTTAGACCAACCACAGACAAGTTTACTGACTGCAAGAAGTTCTCAAAGAGGAAAAGCATTTGTTCTTAGTAGGAGGAAGGAAACGTGTTGTGGCGGGGGGGGCGCTGGGCAAGACTGGAGAGGATCAGGCAGCATGGTGCATCCTGTCTACACTTCCAGAGAAGTTTACTCACTGCATTATGTTCACCTTTGACCAAGTAGTAGTGTGTGCCAACTAGGATGAATTTTGATGAGCAATAAGTCTGGTCTGGGTCTTTAAAAAACGAAGCATTCTTAAATCAGCCAGCATGATCTGAGAATGCTTGAGGTTAGATTCGTCATTAGATGAGACTAGTGCTGTTATCTTATGTTTGCAGCTAGACAATGGGGTGTGGCTGGAGTTAAACTCTGAACTGTTAAGGGAGGCTTTAACTTTTTGTCGCAGATATTTGATTATCTTTTATTTAACTTACGCCAGAGGTTCTGTAACTTTAACTAATCAATAGGATTATGACTTATGTGTTAACAAATAAAAGCAACCGTGGACACACAACGATGGAAAAAACACCTCAGGCTAATGTAAACAAATCCTCTTCTAAGTTAGCTACCGTTTAAGCAAACACCAGTTTCTCTGTACTTGTTAGCATTTATGCCAAAATACCTTAATGACATTTTAACTAACGTCTTATCAGATTTCTTCTGTTCAGCGATAACATTGGCTACAAACGTCCACTCGTTAATTTCATGTCAGTGAGCTACTCAAAGCTAGCTAGTTTTAACGAGCATTAACGTTACTCGACTACTAGCTAGCTTTGGCTAATTTGTTTCGTAAATAACGCTTTGCTCTTCTCGGGTAACGTCAACGTCCGTCGTTCACGCATTTAAATATCAACTCTGTGATTTTGCGCGCATTTATGATTGCGGTTATCCTGGTGTCAATGAGTCATAACTTTCTTTCACTACAGGAAAGACGTTTCTTAGCTTAGGGACTAGCTAGCTTAAAAGCTAACGTCATTAGCACTTGTTACTGCAGGCTCACCTTCAGTCTGACTTCATACGTTGTATATTTGCCCCTGCCAACCCCGATGGTCTCAGGGTTGCCCACATCAATCTCTAGGAAATTACTTGGGGGTCCATAAGCGTCATTTAAATTCTGAGGCTTACTGAAGAGCCTTCTTGTATCAGCTATGGTATCTTCCATTTCTCTCCTGTCCTTCTGGCAGCTAGTGACAGTGTTAAGTTAGCCAGAATACCAACACGCACGTTCCATTGGTATCCTTCAAAATAAAATATATGGCAAATGTAGTGCCCATTGAAGTTAAAAATGTAGTATAAAAAAGGAACACCTAGGGAAATGTCTGTATTTGATAGTATTATGTACCGATATTTATGCTTTTTCATTCGACCTTATCTTTCATTAATCAAAACCATGTAATTATCATGTTGTGTTGAAGGCAGAGCACCCATCTTCCGGTGTTACTCAGGCTGCTACAATTGCTAACTTTTAAGGTCAGCGCCTGCACTTCCGATCAGCTGAGGTTCAAGTGACACTGCTCAGCCACCTGCTGCGTGGTTTGTTTACAACCCCGCCAGTGGGCACATTGATCGTAATCACGTCTTTTAACTGTATACATGATTTTTCCCCCACATTTTTTATTTGAACCATTTTAACCCGGACTAATCGCACTTTGCACTGTATAGTTATATCGGCAAAAAAATATATAATGTTTGTTATTTACAAGAGCTCAAGATTTAATGCTAAAAAATATTTACTGCTAAAAAAAAACGTTTCAAAATCAAAACATTTTTTTTAAACATCTGATGAAATGTATTCAGGAAATCTCTCAACTCACAATCGATTTCCCTTCCATGCCTGCTTTGTGCGCCTTTCGTTCAGTGAATATCAATAAAGTTTTTGCATTTTGAAACATCATGGCGGCTTACATGGTCCCTTTGACTGCCAGATGCTCAATAAATCTTTTCCTAAAGGATATTTTTCTGACCTCGAAGAGAATTTTCTGTCAGTCAACCAGTTACTCTGGAAAAGGTAATTGTTCTCTTGTTGTGTTTTAGTCGTTGATATTGAAATCGTGCGAGATTTAGCTTGTTACAACCTGTCGTTTCAGGTATAACAGGTTTGTTTGCTGCAGCGACCATAACCTTTTATTATGCAGTTTACGTCTGGTGTAGCATCTGATTGTGAATAATAAATAGAATAAAGGTAAATTTGAAAGCGCTGGGTAACAAGTAACACAAATTATTTTTTACTGTAATGCTTCAAGGTTACACTAGTTGGAGGACATGCAGTTCATCTGCATCATCCTGCTCCTCTGAGTCTCCTGCAGCAGCAGCAGCAGCAGCAGATATTCCTGCCCTCAGTGACATTACTGAACACTATGATCGCCTCGTTCAGAGTGGCTCTTTGAAGGTGGATGCTCAGCAGAGAGGTGTCATCCAGCAGCTGGCTCAGCTGCAGCACATTCTGAAGAACTACAGCAATAGCGTGTACCTGAACCCACCTCCACCGAAGCTAAACTCAAAAGATGACAACAGTCAGCTTCCACAAGATAAAGACCCTCACATGTCATCGGCTGACAGAAGTGGTGGATGCGCTGCTGAGGTAAAGGGGTTATTATATTGACATGAAGTGTCATAACACAACACCGCCTGGTCGGATAATCAAATCTTCACTGGATGAAATGCAATGTAATCTATAAATGATCCCCCACAAAATATACAGACTTTTATCTAGATTTTTCTCAATTTTTTTTTTATAATAGAACCCATGCATAATTCCTACTAAAAGGTTTTATATCAAAGACTGAGCTAAACCAAATCTGTATAGATTGTTGTGGTTATCCTCTAGATTTCAGATTTGGATTAAATCTTATAAAAAGATGTTTGAAATGTAACCAGTGTCCTTTAAAAATCAAGGACAACCAATTAAGACAACACTAAAGACATAACCACAATGGCAGCAAATGCAAACAACTTCCTGATGTGTCTCTCTGATTTGGCCAGGTTTCATTGCATACAAGGAGCAGGATGAAAAATTTTAATGAGGAAAACATTTTATAGACTCTCTAATAGACTCTCTCTGATTCTCCATATTATAAGCAAGGAACAATGTGGATACAGTTGAAATTATGGACACTTCTGAATCACCATCATTTTGCAGCAAAACTGCACGAGGGATATTTTTAAATACTTTTGAATCTAAGTAAAAGGGTTACAGTTAAGGGTTTGTTGGAGTACAACCTGCAGACAGTGGTTGTTTTCCCTTTGAGGGAATTTGAGGTGTTAAAATGTGAATTAATTTCAGAGAGCTCTGACACTGATGTAAAATTTTAGTGAGCAATATATGTCAGTAGGTATAAAATGGTGGCTGATTTTGTACAGTTACAATGAAAATAACAGCATGGATTTCTTTAAAGCCTTTTGTAGAGTGGCATCTGGACTCTCATTCTGTCATAAAGCCCTGTTGACGTCTAACATATGGAGGGACTTCACAGAGTCCACTGCACCGCACTGCGGTTGTATCGCTGGTGGTGGCCGTGGAGCTCAGGTCAAAGGGAGGGTAGGGGTCTGGGAAGAGTATTGTGCATGTGAGTTTTGGAACAGCGTTGTGTGGGGGGCTGTTGTTGTTTTTAGGTCAGAGGAGCTGACTGTCTAGTATTTGGTGGTGGGAGTATTTTTTTTTTTTTAGTTGCCTGGCACAGACACACAGGGTTAGGCAGAGATTTTGGAAGGCAGCAGGGCAGACCTCCCGCTGGGCCCGTCCCGGCACCCCTCTCACTCTCTCACCGTCCCCATGCAGTAATGAGGGGATCCCCATTGTCTGGGCCATTCTTGTCCTTTTTGCTTTTGATTCGGGACTCTGACAAATACTTTGGTGTTAGGCTATCAACACCACCGCCCCCTCTCCTTTTGCACCTTATTTCTTGCTCTGTCTCTCACACACACACATAGACACTGACTGGAGTACTTATGCAATTATTCTGGTTTGAATCAGGTCATACCGCTGTCCTTTCGGTGTCTGTTCTCTCTGTGAAAGTGCCGCCATTGTCCTCCCTAACTGACCAAGTCTGTGAGGAGAGTACACTTGACTTAATATTGACCCAATGTAGCGTGGTTTTGCGGATGGTCGGCTAACAATGGACCATTGTTTAGTGGGAGCCACCCTGTTCAAGTCAGACCTGCATAGAGTCCTCCTGTACATTGTAGTTCTCCAGCAGGACAGTTGAACCAGTTAAACCAAACAGAGACTCCCACAGTCACTCCATTAACCTTTGTTAGCGAGAGACATGACATCCCTGGTTGTAGATAAACATGTTCAAACACAGTTTTCCTGAAGTCATTTCAAAGCCAAAGTGGCCATGTCCTGCATGTGAACTTTCCACTCATGTGCCAGTCTATATCCTCCACCGAGAGGTGAGACAAGGCCACAAAGCTCAGCTAGACAGAGTGGCTGAGGGACAGCCTTGTCCTTCTCCACTCTGCCGTAGCAGAATGGCTTCCAGCCACTGCTGACAATTACCCCACCATGCCAGAGGGCAGCTTGGGAAGTCAGGAAGAAGTCACACACTGTTATGCCAGAGCAGACAGGAAAGGCTTGTTGCTTTTCCAGTATTTCACTCCAGCACAGGACAGGCGGGGATGAAGGGGGTACAAGGGAGGATCGGAGAGAAGGAAGCGAGAGAGGATGGGTAACAAGTTTGTTTTTCATTTGGTTTTCAATTGGCCATTGTCTGCATTTACCAGAGTCAAGTGCTCCTTGTGCGGTGGACACCAAGTGCAGTGGACACTGAGTACCGTTTCCATGAAGGAGTTGCTAAATTAAATTTTAAGAGGACAAACCTTTCTATTTAGTGCTGAGTTAATTCCAAAGCTATTTGCCGTTGCCCAGATACAAAGATGAACAATCCTCGGCAACGCTGTTGATAAACCTTTTATAAAACATCATTTGTCCTTCTATATACAAATATGCTCTAAGTTATTCCTAAACGCAATGATTAAACTCATGACATATGCGTTCACATGGCTCGGGCTCCCTTTTGAGATATTTGGCTTTACTCGTTATTCTCAGCTTGGTCACACAGAAGACAGGTTTTTCTTTTTTTTTTGAAGCAAAGACCTTTTGATGATAGGAGGCAGGCAGCACAATGACTTCCAGCAGCACCTCAATGCAACAGTACCGTATCACAATTAGCAGCGCTAAACAGGCTGCACAGACAAGTCCACTCCATCTCGTATGGAGCCTCATCCAGTCCTCTACGTTTTGTCTGACAAATCCCCCCATTGTTCCTCTGATGATGCTTTTCTTTCGTGGGAACCCTGGCTTGTCTTGTTGATTAGATCCCCTTTGTCTTCCTCCCAGGCAGTGGGCTAGTCTGCAGAATGTGAAACCTCACACTGTAGTGGTGGCTTAATGCCTCAGCATACTTTGTTTATTAAACGATGATTCAGTCTTATATGGTAATGAATATAACGAAGTTTATTTAGGTCACCAGCCGTAGTGTTCTGTCTTTTTTTTTTCTTTTTTTAATGGAGAATTAATGTGTGCATTTATTTTGAATAACTGAATTGATTTGGGGTTAACTGATGTGCATTGTTGTTTATAATGACAACCAGCTGTTAAAGATTCAATAAAAAAACAAACATACTTCAGTCATTTCCTTATTTTCCTCTTTTGCCCCCCAAAGGAGGAGACTGCTTTACCACCACCAGCACCATCACCACCACCCAAAGGCTTCTATATCTATGGAAATGTTGGTAAGATCACATAGAAAAAAGGTGTTTTTATCACAGAAATTAATGACATTATGGTATTAAACATCTACACAATTTCTGAAATCAGGACAGAAGTCAGAATAATTGCTTTTTCTTTAATCCCTCTCCCTGTCAGGCACAGGGAAGACCATGCTCATGGATATGTTTTACTCCCGTGTGGAAAACGCTCATAAAAAGAGAGTCCACTTCAATGGCTTCATGTTGGATATCCACAAAAGTTAGTATTATCCTCCCACTCCATGGCACCAACTGCTGAAGGCTGGCTCTGCATGACTTTTTGGAAATTTTCTGACTCCTCCTGTGCAGGAGATCCTATATTTATCTCTGTGTTTGTCCTGAAGCCCCCCCTGCTAATTGTCTACCATTATGCCCACAGGTGAAATTACTGCTTTTTTTTCAGTATTGTTGTTGGGTGTGGGTTTGCCGATGCAGGTGTGCTTTAAGATGTGCCTGACGTTGTGTACTGCTTAAAGGAATCCATCGGAGGAAACAAAGCCTGCCAAAACGGAGGCTAGGGAAAATGTTCACCTATGACCCCATATCGCCTGTTGCTATGGAGATCAGCGATGAAACCTGCCTCCTGTGTTTTGACGAGTTTCAGGTGAGCAACTGTGTTACAGGCAGTGTGTGTGTGTGTGTGTGTGTGTGTGTGTGTTTGTCTGTTCTTAAAAGCTGCTTGAATATTTCAACGTGTAGCAAACTAGACAATGAGAATCCCAAATTCTGTTGTAGGTTTTAAAGCTCCATATTAACTGTAAAAATTTTCTTAAAACTATGTCACTCTGACAATGATGCTAAATGATGCATCAGACTGGTAATAAAACTACATAATAATGATGCTGAGAGGATATAAAATATACAGTAAGTCCTTTTAGTGTGCCAAGTATTTGAAGTAAATATGTCTTTTGGGGCATACGGTGTGTATGGCATAATAACATCTGATTATTTTTCAAGGTAAAAAAAAAGGTTTTAAGGTTAAAGGTCCAAACAAGTGAAAAAGAAAAAAAAATCCCAAACAACCAGGATGCTGTAAAATTATGATGTCTAAAGCTTTTTATGTCAAATACTAAAAGCAGAAGTCTAAGAAGATTATGAGGTAAATATTTTTATGTTATTCTAACACATGCTGCTTTAGTTGTCTGTATGTGTAGCTACTGGCATAGTAAGATCAGATAGAACATAAAATAAACCTTGATTTTTCTTCTCTGGGGTATTTTGGTTGTTGCAGCAGCACAAGGACAGCAAAAGTGCAGATACATTGAGAAAGCATGTAACAAATAATAAGAAGACTATAAAAACTACAGTAAGAATAGACCTACATTAAAAAAAAATATATACATAAGAATTTGGAGATATTCAGGGAAAATGGCAAGCTGACAGCAGATATGATATAGGCAAAGCCAGAGTTCAGTTGAAAGTCACATGATAAAAAATTTAGACTTATATAGAAACTCATAGATCACAGATTTTAAAGGAAGAAGCAAGCCATGATACTTTTCATTTTTATGGGGTTATAACTCAATTCTAGTGTACTTTTCTTTCTTGCTTGAGGAGGAACAGGTGAATATTTGGTAAAAGCTCAGAGTTCAGGGTTTAGTTGTCAATCCGTGATCATTATTAGTGTTCAGTCACAGCCAGTGGCTCTCCTGACTGGTCATCTGGATGCTTCTGTTCTTGATATGTCCACAAAAACAGGACTGGGGACACCTAGTGGCCTTTTTGGAACATAGCAGAATTCTGCAATGACTTCCCAATAGTAATGAAACTTTTTCTTCTCTTAGCATGTAGTAATATACTGGCACAGGACTAATAAACACATCAAAACTCACATGCATCAAGACATATTAATTCACTGTCTTCACCTTGAAGCTGCTGCAGTCAGTTGAGTCAGCGATCTGCTTCTCTTGCTTGTTTTGCACTCACACAGTTGATTTACTCTCAAACCATTTCAACCATGTCATGCATAGTTTTTGCATGCTGGGTCTGCACAACTAAAAGGCACCTTCTGCCATTAGTGATGCAGAGCTTCTCAGTATTTTACCCTTTGGTGTCAAAGAAGAGAGCCACTACTGAAGCTCTCTGTATTCTCTGTAAAGTAGTTAGTCATTCACTGCAGTAAAGAAAGACATCTGCTTCTGTCTTTATCATTAGCCAAACACATCTGTTAGCAACACAATAGTGTCTCTTTTTACCAATATCATTACAGTTAATGCCAGCAGGTCAAAGGTCACAGAAGGTGCGCTTGCTCCCTCTAATCACTCTCTATGCATCTGCAAGGATCAAGAGCTGCTCCTTTCATCCGCCCGTCTTTCACATTTTAAACTGCGGCGCTGTTTGTGCATTCTCATTGATTTGTTTTGTTTGCTGTCGCCAGCTTTGCTGTTTTCGCTTGTCGACTGTTGCTACCGGTGAATGGAGGGGAAACAAGCAGACATGTGCGCGTTGTTTGTGATGCATAAACAAGAGGTTGCGAGGTTGGGAGAGTTGGGGACGGAGGGAGGGGGGGTAGGGAGTCTATACCAATCAGCATCCTCCTCCACTCAGGCATGCAAATGAGGCTCTGGGTATCAGTCGCACTCTCCTGCTTCCTTAAGTGAGTGGAGCTAGAAAGCGACTGGCGGCGGCGGGTCAGATGGATCTTATCCTCTTAAATGCTAATGACATTTCTCCATTCTCTTCATTAGCGCCGTGCCATTATCAGTAATTTGTAGCCCCCCTCTCTCCTTTTACGGCCCCCACCCGGCTCCCCTAATGAATACTCGCCATTGAGAGGTCCGAGATGGAAAGATGGGAAGAGAGCGAGAAAGGAAGAAGAAGAGTGAGAAGAAAACGCTTGAGCGTCATTGTCTCAGGGCCTCAGTCACTGTGCAGCCTCTGTGAAATTGCTCATAGGTTGTGTACATAAAGAGGTGTAACATCAAAAGAGGTTTAATTTGGCACCCGTGTGCCTCGCTGTAAACTGACAGCCGCTTGAGTAATTGGATGCTCATTTAAATATCGGCATTGGCTGAGGGAGATTGCACCATTATTTTTGTGTTCCACAAGTGCTACATCAGTCCCCTCCACCTTTCTCATTCTGTGGGTACCCATTCTCTTTCCCTCTCCCCCTACTCATTCAGCAATCAATATTGCCCCTCATACTATGCCCATGTTGAGGGCACATGAATAAACAAATCCAGGTTGTATAAAAGGTCATTTTTAAATGATTCTTTTGAAATGAAAATAAAATCCTGCGGTCGGAGGAAATGGGGGCCCCTTCAGAGAGACACAGAGCCTTGGCTTTCTGTTGATTCTCATTACGTGCACACACAATCACTCACACTCACAAACACACACACACACACACACACACACACACTAATTTGATGCCCCTAGCCACCTCTTCTTAGCGAAATCAAGGCTTTAACACAAATGTTAATCAAGTATTGGCAAGGGCAGTGGGGCTAATATGCAAAAGCAGAAGACTCTCCAGAGTATGAAAGGAGGCATATGCTGTGGGTATGGCCATCAGAAGTGGCTGTTATAGACAGGAAAGTAGGTAAGAGGGAGTAAGAGGAGAGGGCGGGACAGAAGTCTTTCTTTTATTCAAGACATCCTCCTTAGAAAGGTTTCTTGTCCTTCTCTGAAGTCGATAGCAAAGTAACACGAAATTCATCCCTCAGGTTACTGAAAACGTGGATGGTCTTCGGGTCCTTCTAGCTGTCATAATGAAAGAAAACTTAATTGATTCATATGTCCAATGTAAATGATAATTAGTGTGAGACTGACGACTTTGAGTAAGAACAAAAGCCTGAAATAATTCAGCCCCTTCGACGACCTGCTTGTGTTAGTCATAGTGTGCTTAATCAGGCGCGTTACATACGTGCCAATTTGACTATGGTTCATCACAAGGTAACATGATGTCTCCCTTCATGATTGTTCAAAAGAACAACAGAGGTGAAAGAGAAAGAGAGAGAGAGGGAGAGAAACGAGAGAATAAGAACAAAAGTGAGAGCACTGGATTACTAATAGAAAGGTCAGAGCTCTTCATGCATGCATGCATCTTCCTTGCTTCAGTTTTATCATTGACCTTTGTTTATTGTGGTCTCATGGAGATGTAGATGAAAAAGGCAGCAAAACAGTTGAATGGGATTGATGTATTATAACCCCCGTAGCCTTGTGTCTAGATCACACAGCACACACGGACACCTTTATATGCCCTTATATGGACATCTTGGATAGAAGCTTTGTGTGCCATCATGACCCCAGTCTGGATTCACATTGCTCCGTTTTCATTATTCTTTTCTTCCTCTTGTGTTCTCTCTGGCGTTCAGTCATTCTCACGTCTGCTCCGTTGATTAGCTCGGGCCCGCTGCCTTGCCTCAGCTACTTGTTCTCGGCAAAAAGCTGCTTCGTGACCATTTGCAGTCAGTTCAAGTGGTTCAGGAGTGTGTGTGTGCGTGCATGTGCGTTTGGGTGGAGTGTGAATGGCCATGACCTGATACAAAGGATTGAATGAGCACACCTGAATGACACTAATCAACATGGAGTGTTGATGGCATGGTTTGACCTCAGACTCACACACACTCACACACACACACACACACACGCGCACACACACACACACACACACACACACACACACACATATGTGGTGTGGCAAGAAAAAGGTAAATTATACAGTGCATGAATGTGTCTCTTCTTCTCTGGTTCTGTTCTGTCAGGTGACTGATATTGCTGATGCCATGATTCTGAAGCAGCTGTTTGAGACGCTGTTCAAGACCGGAGTGGTGGTGGTGGCCACCTCCAACAGACCCCCCGATGGTACGACGATGAGTATCTAAGCACATATGTACTGTACTTTACAATGTGTTTCCTCTTGCTATAGCTTATTAATTATATTGTTCTTAATAAACACACAGTTTAGTTAATAGGAGGGATGGTTTGCTGCAAGTTTGCAGGCATCAGTAAAACTGTAGTAGCACTCTTTCTCTTTCTCCTCTGTTTCTCAGAACTTGCTACTTGCTGATCTAAGTCATGAATTTAAAGTCTAAGGCAAAGAAATCTTTAGAAACCATTAAATGTATTTTAAAGGTTTACTATTAAAAGAAAATTGCAGATCCATAGAATAGTTTCCTGTCCATCTCACTTATTAACTCAACTGAAAATAACACAATACATTATAAGTTATAGAAGTAACAGAAACATTAATGCTACCTCAACTTAAATAGTAGCACAACCTATTCAATTCTAATGCGGCACAAACATTAATCCTTTTTTTTTAATAATGATACAGAATTTTTAATAGTTACATCACAACAGGGTTGTTTTTCAGCTTAAATTAATGTTTTCTGATGCTAATTTTGTGCTATAACACATCAGTTTTAATGGAACAGTTCATCCAAAAATAAAATTTGGTTTATCCACATGCCAATAGAAAGCTGGAGAAAATTTCTTAGTCCTCAAAGAATTCCTTAAGCTTTACGTCGTAGCAGTTTTTAAACAAGCCCACATCTTCATTAACTGTTTAGGAGAATGCTGCAACTCTGTTTTTCCTGCAGAGCTCCAGAAATGTTTTTGGATTTAAGAGACTTCACCCGGCTTTCGATCAGCATGGAGTTAAGTAGATAATGACTGAATTTTTAGTTTTGGGTGAACTGTTCTTTTGACACTTATTACAACCGTGCAAGAAAGACTGAAAAAAGCAAACAGTACACCATCTGCCTGCCGCTATAATGACAAGTATTTTTCCTGGAACATCAGTGTTTGCTTCACCTCCTCTTGAACCAGCAAGTTACTTTTCATAGAACTACATTATTCACTTAATACTTTTATCCAATAAGAAACCAATTGAGCTTTACAAGACCACACCTTTTAAAGCAATTACCTGGAGGAAAAGACAGGGAACATTTGATACAGCTCTCACTGACATGATACAACCATTAAAAAGGCTTTGATGTTGCATTTAGTGTAAGCGGAGCAACGTCAGAGAAAGAATGAGCAAGGCGGTGATCAAGGTGGAGATAAATGCATGATGTTCTATGTGGCGTCTTTCTTTCTCTGGGAAGATGTTGATGTCTCACAGTCTCGAGTGGGTACGAAGTGAATGGCAGCAAGATGGCTCTCGCAGACAAAGACGCGTGTCTCTGATATTTACTAGATATTAAGAACAAAGAGCTAAACCGTGCAAACTTGATAGAGAGCCTACTTGGTATTAATTACATGGTTAATGGAACACTGAAAGCCGTAAGAGACAACTGGACATGAAAGGCATATATTTTCCATCTTTATTGATGTGGAGATGCTGCTATCAAAAGGCTCTATATGTGTTTAGAGGGGGAGTCTAGAGACAGGTTTTTACCCGAACAGCGAAAGCAGCATTCTGTTGTCTTTGTACACTGATGGAGTTTTATGAGATTGTGGAGGGTTAGGGGGGATAAATGGTGTCTTTTTCAAGTGAAACAACCTCAGTGCACTGGATCTCACATCCAGTTTACCATAATGGACTTAAGTATGTGTGAGCTTATTTTGATTAACTTGGTAACACTTTATATTCTGGTACAAATATTCAACATAAACTAGTTGCATATAACTCGTTCCTTATTAGTGTGCAAATCAGTAGCATACTGGCTCCTAAATAGTCCTTAAAACACAATTTTTAATATCTTTTTCCCAGGATTAGGCTAATTAGAGAGTTAAGTTAGTAAGGTTGTAAACAACTTCCTTCCTTACCA
Source organism: Acanthurus leucopareius (assembly GCA_029814765.1). Lineage (NCBI taxonomy): Eukaryota > Metazoa > Chordata > Actinopteri > Acanthuriformes > Acanthuridae > Acanthurus > Acanthurus leucopareius. The sequence continues at coordinate 13,974,287 of JAQMCX010000023.1, read as the reverse complement.
TTAATAAACAGTTATTAGTATGTTATGACTATGTATATGTATGTATATGAGGGATACTTATTAGTTATTTGCCCAGGAGTTATACAATATGATCATGCTAAATAAAACATTAATGAGTGCTAATATGCATGCTTAGAAGCAACTTGCTGACCATGAATAGGTCCGTCTTAATACAGAGTGTTAATTAATAATTAATTACTGATTAGTTAATTCACACAAATACATTTCCTTGAAAGTGGCACTAATTACATCTACTCATGACAGTCAACGGTAGAACATGAGAAATGGTCAAATGGTTTTGTACATTTTTTAAAAAAGCTGGTGGGGTTAAGCGCACTTTTCAAATCAGACATGACACACTGTTGTCTTACACAAACAGCTTGACGATTTGATTGATCTATGCCTCTTCCATATGTGAACAGTAAATATGGAGACATATTTATCAGCCAGCCAGCTTAGCTCAGCAAAGAGATGGGAGAAGGTGAAACTTCCTAACTCCTCCTAAAGTAAAATATCAGCCCTAAAAATACATCATAAGCTCACTGGATAACATGTAATGTTTGTTTAATCTGCACAGAAACCAAAGTCTAACAATGCCACATTGTGGTTTTATAGAAATGTACTGCTCCTGGCCGAGTAAAAGTCTGGGATACAACCTCCTGTAAAAACTACAATGTTCAATTTTTGCACTTAGGCTTTTATATGGGCCAAACACAAAAAATATAATGCTTTAATTACTGTGATGCTGTGCTAAGCTAAGCTAACTGCCTGTTTTTCCAACCTTCATGCTTACTTTACACACACTTAAAAAATTGTTTTGATCCACTTAAAAAACAGGAATCATTAAATAGGTACATGTCCCAAAATATTGAACTATTCCTTTAACCTTGGCAGTAGTCATGTCCCATACATGCCACAGTCCATTACAGTATAGGAGTTATCAAGCAAGTGTTGTTCGTGTGTTAGGTCTTGCTGTAATAAGCTTAAGCCCAAACATCAACAACAACCACTTGTTTGCAGCTGGAGAGAGCGTTAGCCGTGATGTGTGTCTGCGCAAGTGTGTCTTTGTCCGTGTTTGTGTGTGCATCCCTATCTGTTTTATCTGTCTATCAGGGATGCTACTTCAGATGTAATTTGTTCCAGCCGAGCTAATTGAAACCTCTATTCAGCGTGCTGCTGTGGACATTGTCCGCGCTGAAAAGGCGACAGTCCTTTCTCCCGCCACCATTGTTTGGGAATGTAATGAATTTTATGTTGCTGCCGCTGCCGGTAGAGAAATCCATTTTTCTCTCCTGGTCCCAGTCCTTTTGTCGTGCCTCCCCACCCATCCTTCAGTTCATCAATAGCCACTTTATCTGCCAATCTGTGGCGGGGGAATGACATTATTAGGAGGCTAAACAGCAGCTCTAATACAGGCCCTCCCTTCCTCTTTCAGATCTGTACAAAAATGGACTTCAGAGGGACACCTTCCTACCTTTCATCGACGTGCTGAAGGTAGAGACAAAGTCATCCTTCTCTCTTGTTTCGTTAATTTATTCATTTGTTTATAACACACACAAACACACTTGCACACACTTGCATGTGCGCCTCTGTCCCTCTGTGTCTGTCTTTTTGCAAGTTGCTCTTTAGCGGTTTGATGTTTTCTGCTTCCTGGATGCCTCGCACAGTGTCACAAAGCTGTCTTTGATCATACCAGGGCACAGTGAAAAGACTCATAGAGAGAGCAAGAGAAAAGGTAGGGAGAGATAGAAAAGAGTGTGTGTGTGTGTGTGTGTGTGTAAGTGTGTGTGTGTACAGGTAATGTGAATGCAAGATGGATGGATGGACGAGCTGAGTGACTGACCCAGACTGCTTGCATTTCAAAAGTGCGGGGGAGAGGAGAGGAGCGACACGTTGGTTAGCATTTCCTGCGTAATATCTACTTTGCAATTTAAGCAGGTTGCACCATTATCCCGCCTGCATCTCAGATGATCATTGATGTGTTTGGAGTGATCATGATCATCATAAATAATTGCATAATAATTTGTTGTCATGCATTTTGCAACACAGGAGAGCGACATTCTTGCACCTTTTATTGGTATTTGGTCAAAAGCTCAAGGCGAGCGACGCTCCAAAATGTCCAGTTGCAGGGTTACAGGCCACAAGTGCGCAGCTTATTCTTCACTGTTCATTAGGAAAAATCATGAGGCAAACAGCCAAAAGAAAAGGATTTAATTTGGCACAGAGGGCCATTCATTCTCTCCACATCTCAGATATTTTAACACACAGTCTTATGAGGCAATTAGGTGTCTTTCTTTATAAACTGTGACAATAAATTTGCTTGTAATGGAGTTGATGAATAACAACAGTAAATTCTGACTTGACATCAATTTGTCACGGAGGAGAAGTAATATGTCCTCAGCCACACAGCATATAAGGGATTTCCCAAATGTTTCTGGATTTAGCTCCACTAACAGATAATGAAAGTCACCTTAATGACAAAAATCATTTGATCAAATGGCGTAGCACAACTTCAGATGTGTTACTTGTCAGCATTGACCTGTGTCAAGTGTCTTGTCCTCCAAAGTACGCAAAATAAATATTTGCTGAATAGATAAAGTTACATGTATTCTTTGAGTTGCTCTCAATCATTATGATGTAGCATATTAATGATTCCTTGTGGCTAAAGTCCTAAAAATCATCACTCACAGTGCTACTTGTATGTTATGGTTGAATAAAGAGAATAGTTTTTCAAGTATCATCAGTCATTATTTGTAGTAGTCAATTTTTGAATATGCCTTACTGATATACTGCAAAAAACACTCCTCTATTGAAGGTGATATATGTAACATTTGAACACCAATTTGCAATACAATGCCTTTTTAGAGGTCAGATTAGTGATGTGTTTTGTATATGCAGGGTTGAGGCCTAGTTGCTATGGAATTAACGAGTTTACATCCGCATCGAGAATGCTGACTGAAAAACGTGAAACTGTTCCAATAGCAGGACTTAAACCCCAGCCACATAAGTGAAAACCAGGAATACTGACCACCAGATCATATGGAAGCTGTATATTATGAACATTGCTTTTTGTCTTATTATTATCACTGATATTTTGGTGCTTGCATACACCACAACTGAGGATATGTTAACATCCATCATGTGAAATGTTGCAGCACACGATGCAAGAATAAAAAGCTCTTTTGAAAACACATATTTTACATATTTGTTTATGGTTAACAAAAATTGCATGAATCTCATCCAGTCTTAGAATATTTAGGTGCATCTCCTAAGAATAATACGTTGAGATCAGTATGTTTTCGCTATAAATTAAACTCTGCCTTTGCATAACTCTTTGCAAACCAAATTTAAGAACTCATATTACCATTAGCCTAATCAGTATCAATGTTTTACTTTTGGTCACTTCTCTTGGCTTGAATTTTAGCATTTTGCTGGAATATTTTTATAATCCCATTACATACACCTTCTATTTGTTACATGGTAGTTCTAGTATAACTGTGTGCAAAAGAAGAACACACACACACTTATGTAGGTATATACAAATGTAAACGCACAACAACTGGGGAGGCCTTGGAGTCACCCTGCTCCCCACCTACACTCCCAGCAGCACCCTTGCCCTCTCTAATCCACCCTCATCAAGGCCCTGAATGCCTGTTGTCCCTCTCTGCCCCGCACTACCTCCTCTCTTTCAGGGTCCCATGTTCCTCTTTGTGAGGCCATCTGGTTTTCGGGGTCGGGGTTTTTTTGGGGGGTGCGAAGCATTCTCTATAGCGGCCTGCTCTGTAAAGTTAAAGCGTGTTTTAGCGGGGTCACGCTGCTAACTAGCTGACCCTTAATAGATTGAATTAATGCTTGCAGGGACCGACGGCGCGGGTCCTCCTCCCTGATGCAGCTCCAGTTTGTGCGTGACCGAGTGTGTTTCTATAGCGAGTCAGGGAGTGAATGTGGGTGTTAAAAAGTGAAAAAAATAGCCCCTGACCTCTCCTCCCTGTCACCTGAGCCCGAGTGGTAGAGGTTAATCCACCACCTCTGTCCGTCTGAGTCGACGTCTTTATTTAACTATTGACTTCTGATTACTTTGGACCCCCTTTTTCCTTAAAACCCCACCCCCTCCAAAATCATCCAGCTTCCTAATCTCAGAAATAAGAAATCAAAAGATCAAATACAGATTTTTTAAGTAGATATACTTGCCAGACATGGAAAGCTTTAAACTTCCCTGAGCCTTTAAGTCCCTGACTGCTTTTCACTTTTTAGTTTGTTTACTAGTTTTTTCATTTACTAGGTCGTTTGTAATTTCTTGTCCTTTTTAGCATCTCTGCAGACCCCCATCAGGAAATCTATTCAGTTGTTTAGGCTTCTTTTCTTTGTAGCCATGGCAAAGCTCAGAGTTTTGTAAAATACAGGGTTTAAGGGCTTTTTTAATGGACACTGCGAGTATTGTAACTAAGACACTCTTTCTCTCTCACAAACTGTCCTCCCTCTCCACTCCACTTTTCATCACCCATCCTCCCTCTACCCCTCTATCCCAGCTCTTTATTCTATTACTATCCTGTTCTGCTCGCTGGCTTTACTCACCCAAGGTCAGGTCCCTGTAATTTGGTAGCAGAATAGTGACTTTATTTTCCCTGCGCTTGTTCGATTGGAGTTGCACACAATGCTGCCGAGGGGGGAAAAACATGACGAAAAAACCCTGATGCAACTTTGAGTATCTCTGGGTTTCCTGCTGTTTTTAACCCTTCTTTTAATCCGCTCTCCTTCTACTTTTTCTTTTTCTTTTTTTTTTGTGCGTGTGTGTCATTGTTAAAAATGTTCTATATGCTGTGCAGTTGGTGATTAGGGAGAAAAAGAAATAGATAAATAAAAAGAAAAAAACAGGAGAAAGAAAAAAAAAAATTGAGGAATGAGAGAGATGTGGTCCTCCAGTGGAGACCTTGGTGAGAAGGACTGCCTGTGAAGAGCCGGCAGCCTGCCAGCTCAAATCAAATGGATGTTTATGTTTGATGACTGTCATTGTCTTCCGGAGCATTTAATGGCAGGGCAGTGCTAATCGCTGTATGCCTCGAGGGCGCACCTCAATTCTTTCATATCAGTGTCTCGTTCAAAACTGAGCAATTAATAAAGGAAAAAAATCGACTTTGCTCCTTTTGAGCGCGAGTGGTGAATTCTGGCTCTGTATTTATCGCCTCATTTTTTTTTTTGTTGATGGTAGTCACCTTGGCTTGTTTTTTCCTGCAACCTAACCGGCGTTTCCAGTGTTTTTTTCCGAGTGTGTGCACGTGTCAGATGCGCTTGATCAAGCAGACATGCATGCGCACAGGTGCTTCATACTGTACTGTATGTATTCATTTGTTAAGCAGGCCACCTGCAATCCAAAGGCATCACTTCATTCAGAAATGTCGCTCTCACTTCTAGTTTTTCTGACACGTACATGGAAACCTCTTTTCTACACTCGTCTACACACTGCGCTCTCTGCCTCCGTCACACTCTTGATCACCCCCCCCTCGCCTCTTGATGCTCTGCCCTCTTTTCACATCAGGACATAGATACAAGGATGAAGTACATGAAATCAATAAAATGCCTTATTTAAACAAAAAAACTAAACTCGCAGAAGATCTTGATGTGTTTTGTGTTTACTGTTTTTTGCAGCAAATTGAAAGAAACATTTTAAGGCACATCTCAAATGTGATTTTAACAAGGCCATCGTCACAAAACTGATACATCTTGTACACTCTACACATGTCTCATGAGTGCAATGCATCATAAATAAGCCTCTGAATAATTTTCACTGAGTGATATTCAAAAAATTTAGACATTGTTACTATTCTCTCTTAATTACATTCATGCTGTTATCTCAGTTTTTATAGCAAAAGCAAAAGGTTTGTTGTATGAGATCGTTGAATTAACGAGGAGGTAACTGTTCACACTGAGGCAACAGCAGCAGAGAGTGAGAGTGCATCTCTCAAGAGAGTCTAGGAGCTCAGACTGTGATCTTAGGTGAGACTGTTTCTTCTTTCTTTGTATTGATCCTTTGGTATTGATCCCCAGAACAAGACTATGAATAGAATCTGTTCTGATACTTTAGGTATGTCTCAACCAACCTCTTGTGGCGGATCTTATCTAAGTTTATTTTGCATGTCCTACATCTGTGCAAATATATAGGAACTAAAAGTAGCTTCCTAGTATTTTGATTTAAATCTGTATTCACTGATCATAAAGGAGAACTTCACTAATTTGCTCATCAGTGTTTGTTGCCATGTTTTAGGGGTTACTACACATGTGAAAAAGCTGTATGAAGCCTTTTTGGCTCTAGAGGGAGCTGCAGAAGATCTGGTCAGTTGCTTTTAACGATCTCATTCAAGCCAAGGTGATTGAGGCTGAAGACTAAAAGTTTTAAAATGGGAAAGAAAAGTCTGGGTGTTTGGATTTAGAAGGTGAGCTTACCAGACCTTTGCAGCTCACTCATTAACTCTGTTAAAGGCTGGCAAGGGGACTACATGTGACATTGATGGAGATATAAAATAGAGAAAGGCTGCAAATTCTCCCATTTGAGAAGCAATGCTCAAAATGACTTGTTCATCATCAAAATATGACAACCAACTAATCGATTTATTGCCTGATCACTTTTTGCACCATATACAACACAGTTCCTAAAGAGACAAAAACTTTTTTTGTGTGCAGCTGAAAATAAATGCATCATAATGTAAAGAACAATGTTTATAATGTACAGGTACCATATGATCCAGCTGTTAGGAGTCCTGGTTGTCGCCCTGGTGAGTTCAGCTCATGGGAACAACATATTTTCAGCCGATGTTAAATACACTCCCATGAACTCTCATACTTCCATAGCATGGTTTAACCAAGAAACCCACCCTTTACACAAAGTACACCATCATAAGTTTACATCTATGTGAGTAGCCATGTTTTAAAATCTCTTGTGCAGAGCTTTCAGAAGTGAAGTGACGTGCTCCGCTGCATGGAGTCCATTTCTTCTGTCTGCGTGTTGCTACCAACACGTGGAGCCTCTGTCTGCCAGGTGCAGGTAGCACAGACTCCGCCGAGTTTCGGAGCGGTTCGGTGTTTGGGCCTCAGCAAAGCTCGAGAGGGGTTGAGGGTGGGGGGTCCAGTGGGGTCCCGGATCGCGAAAGGTGGGGCCTCCGACTCAAAAGATGTTTCCCCAAGAGGAGCAGCCGAGGCAGGGGGAGGTTGTGAGAACGACCTCTCAGAACAAACCATCGCTGGCCCAAGGCGGTCACACTTTAAGGGAATAGATCATTAGGTGTAATTAGGGTGTTCACATTGTCATGTACCCCCCCGACTGCTCAAGAATGAATAAAATCACCAGATACACCCCCCACTCACACACACACTCACACTCACACAGCAGCTCCCCAGTTAGTGAAAACACTTTGATGTCAGAAGAGTCGTCCAGAACTTGCCAGCATAAAGGCAGTGTTTTAAGCTTTCTCTCTTTTCTCCCATCTCTCTCTCTCTCTCTCTCTCTCTCTCTCTCTCTCGCTCTCTCTCTCTCTCTCTCGACCCCTCCATCCCTCCCTCCTTCCCTCTTTTCTTCTGTTCCTCCACACAAGGCTGTAAGACACACATGGTTGAATGAACGACAACCTTTCCCCTCCTCCCCCGCTCCCTCTCTCCCTCTCTCTCTCTCTCCCACCCCCCCTCTCTCCCCCCTTCGTCTCTTTTTCAGCCTTCCCACCCCACATTTCTTTGAGGCCTGGTCAATTCTCCGGGCCAAACAAAAAAAGCATCAAATGTTTTCTGCTGCCGGGTAATGAGGGAGTGGACCTCATCAGGGCCCAATAGTCAGCTATCCTTGGCTTTTGTTGCAGCTCAATGGCACCGCGCTCTTTGAAAAACTCAAAAGCAACTTTTTGAGGAGTAAAGGATAGAGAAAGATATGGCATGGAGGGGAGCGGGCACAGAGGGGAGCAGAGGCAGCCACGGAAAAAAAGAAGCCACTCTGTTTTTATGCTAAGCGGCTGTCCAGAGAGAGCAGTGGACAGCTTGGACAATGACATGATCGCAGCTACATGTGTTTGGATGACTTTCTTCTAAAGAGACTCTGATTCTCATGTCTGTCATTCTCTCCTCGATCTGTCCCTCCCCTCTTGTGTCTGTGAGTACGTGAATGCAGCCGTCCAAGTGGGGAAACTTTTCATTTGCAGCAGCACTGCTAACACTGTTGCGATTATAAAGGAACAAGGACTGCAACTGATGACAATTTTACCCCTGAATATAATTTGTTAGGGTTGTTTTGTTCGGAGTTGCGTTATTGAACTGTTTGGCGGTTTTACTTCATTAATGACAATTCGTCAATTATAAAACTCAATGTCCCAATAACCTTTTTTTTCTCAATTCTATGTAAGTCACAAAGCGTAACAGAGGTTGTAAGTGTTGATTTTAGGTAATGAGGACTAAACAGAGTGATGCAGAAAACTAACCTGACACCAAAGATTATTATTATTGATTAATCTTTTACTTAGTTTCTTGATTAAATGTCAATTAACTAGTCTGAAAAATTTCTAAGAATGCAAGAAAATATAAACTCCAGGATGATGCTCGTAAATTAGTTGTTCTGAACGGGAAACAGTGCAGAACCTAAAGGTGTTCTCCCATTTGTAAAGCAATGACAAATGCTCAAAATGACATATTCCTCTTCAAAATATGTTGAGCAACTAATTGATTCATTGCCTGATTACTTCAATGATTCAACTGACAAAAAACATTGCAGCAACACAGCAGGATATACAGGAAAAAGCTAAATGGAGATGAGACTGTAAGTTGCAAAGTAACACTGACTACGACTGGAGTGAGAGGAACGTGGTGGTGGTGTTGGAGGAGGAGGGGGAGAAGACCACAACGTGTAGGCGGATGAAATCTTGGAGGAGTGAGAACTTGACAATCCTCTCAAGATGGATAATCAAGTAATGACCCGCAAGGCCTCAGCCTCATCTGATTATAAATAACCAATGGAATCATCATCACTGATTGTGTTTCCATTCCTCCTTCTTTGTACCTCGCTTCTCCGTTAAGAAACGCATCAGCCGTCTTTGCCGTTAGGTAGAGACGGTTCATAAAGGGAGGGAGCAGAAGATGGCAGGAGAAAAGACAAACTGAGGTTCTAATAATGTGGCGGCGATAGTGACAAGTTTTTTTCTTTCTCTTTCTTTTTTTTTTTTCTTTTTTTTTTTCCATTTTGGAGGGACTATTTACCCGTTGGTGGGGTCACAGTAGGTTGATGAAATGACACCTCCCTTTTGTGCGTGGGGGAGGGCGGGTTTGTCAGGTTGTTATTAAGCCTGATTCAGCCAATTGGCTCAGAGTGGGAACCCCGTTTGTGTGAGCGGACATGGAGATAAAAAGTTGACAGCAGAGAAGAATAGAGTATTTCCGTCCCCTTGCTTTGTGATGATTACTAATTATCCTGCAGCTTAAGGAGGCCAGTGGCAGAAATTCACTGATTTCATAATTTAGTGGAGCTGTCGTCGAATACTCAGTCAGCCGGCGATGGCTTGGATGGGATGATATGCAATTCCTTTCTTTTCTTTGATAGAATGGCGGAGATGATGATTATAGTTTGTGCTGTACTGCCTGACATGAATCCTGTTGACGTTTTACACTATCTGGAAAAGTTTGAACTCTGCATCACAAGTTCGCCCCTGCTGTAACGCACTTGAATCGCTGCAGGAACAATAGATGAGCTCAATAAACCATGAAGAAGTGTCACAAAATGCCAGTGCTGTCAGAGGAGAGTAAGATGTCTCCTGCCCTTTGTGTCGCCCTGTCGTTTAATTTGAACACTTGTGTCCTTTTTTTTTGCACACACTCTCTATAGCATTAAAGGTTAGGAATGAAAATGAAGAACATAAATTAGAAATCACAGTTAATATGACCTGTAGGTTTCACTATAAAGCCAAATTATATTTGATGATGAATAATAATCAACTGAGCCAAGCAGAAATGTGCAGAATACACTCTTTTTAGATTTTATAGCAAGGTTGATAAAATAATAATGAATCTGTCCACATAGTGTGTAAATAAACTCTGTAGGTATTGCAATTTTTTGTCCTTTATCAACTCATCCAGTCAAATAATTAGTTGATTTTTCTCAATAGTATTGTCTCTGTATTCCTCTTTGCCATAGACCTCCATTGTTGACCAGTAATTAGCACATTAATGACACCCTGTTGCACTGGGTGAGCACACACACTATGGTTTGTTTAAGTCAATCCCATACAAGTTTGCACCATCCTGCTGCTGTAAAAACTCACTCCTGACATAAATCTGCTGCTGAAAATGATGTTTGCCTTTTCATCCTGTGTGTGTTGTGTATTTGTGTATGTGTGTGTGTGTGTGGGTGTGTGTACATGTGTACAGGAGTACTGCCATACAGTCTGCCTAGACTCTGGGACTGACTACAGAAGGCTGGAAAAGGATGCAGCAGGGAGACTTTACTACCTGTAATACACACTACATACACACACACACACACACACACACTACATACACACACACTATATACGCACACTACATACACACACCAATGTCAGTCCCATTTGCATCGCTGTTTATAAACCAACTCAGCTGAGTGGCTGTGCAGAGCTCTGGTAAAAAGTCGACATTAACCTGCACCAACATACATACAAGCCTTTACATACATACACACGCACATATACACACTCACAGGAAATGTTTGTGCACATCATAGCGTTTTAGTGTTTTTGTTTTTTTTTCTTTTAAAGGGTAGAAAGAGAAGGCAAACAGTGGATTAACGGGGAGAAGCAGACTTGGAGATTCATAAAGACCTACATTACCTTGAGAGATCCATGAATAGAATGAAAGAAGAATCAATAGAACATGAGAAAATGGTAGAGCTTTAAAAGCTAGTTTTTCTGTTTCCCTCATTACATATACGCTGTTAGGAACACACACGCGCAGGCAAACAAGGCATGAATGACACTGCTGTATTGGAGCTTTCAAGGGCTTTCGTCTTTTCACTGTATGTAAATAGAGCACATCACACCCCTTTTACCTGGAGTTAAAACACAAGCACACATACGGACACTGACACACACACGCTTTACAGGTTCATTCTGACATGCATTCACAGGCTAATGCTTGTGTTTAGAGCCTAACATCCTGTTACTGATGCAGTGAAAAGCTAAGTGCCCCTCCCCCTCCTCCTCCCGTGCACCCCTCGCTGCCACCGTTTGATGTGGCCACTTCACCATTATTAATTTCATATCCTATTTTTCCTTCTGTTTCATTGCCTGTGTGTGTGTTTCTGTGTGTGTGTGTGTGTGTGTGTGTGTTTGTTTCTGTCTGCGGTTCAGCTCGGGGGAACTGGGTGCTGAGGCCTTTTTGGACATACTGTTCGAGGAGCTGGCTTTAAAACAAAAGAGCGGTAAGGAAGTTAAAGTGAAACACCAACTTAAAGAGGAGAAAGGTCCAACTGTCAACTTTGTCCAGTCCATAAAAAAACATCAGTTTAGATACTGCATATCACCTGCAAATCATTTAATGTGATGCAGTAACAAGACAAAGTAGACAGGTGGCACAATCCAATAATGTAATAAAAAGTAAGCCTTTTTATTGTTTTAAAACATTTGAAACATCAATAAATTTTATGTAGGTTGGTTTATTTGTGCAACAGCCAATTCATCCACTTTTTAAGAGTGTTATGGTCCACCCTTTGTCCAGTGTTAAATGATGTGGATATACTTTTGTAAACAAAGCTACTGGAAAAGCAATAAGTGGCAATATTTTTTGCTTCATCTATGTCCCTTAATACAGATGAATTGCCCTACTCTGTTAGTGGTTCTCATCCACAATCCCATTTGATCCTAAAAAAGATATAAATCCTACAAGTACATACTTTTTTTTGAATAAATAAAGTAAGTTTGTTTTTAGCAAACAGGAGTAAATAGCAGATTTGTTGGGGACTACTGAGACACTGAGGCTCGATTGAATACGTACAGCAACAGTAAGTAATCATATTATGTAGAAAACAACAAAAAAATGTTTTTCTAACCAAAAAAAAATGGTTATGTTTAATTCTATGTCACCCTTCATGTTCAAGCTAAATTTCACCTGAGGCAATAGGCAGTTAAGAAAACGTGAGGGTTGATTTTAACTGCCTATTGTTGCCTACCTATTTCAGAGGTATAACAAATGTTTAATGAGGGTTTGGCCAAGGTTTCTGGTTTACTTGTTGCTGTTTTGTTTCAAGTTTTTAATTAAACTCCAAGGCTTTCAGATTGATTCGTGTTCAGAAATTGGCATTATTTAGTTGTTTTCTTATATTAATACTGTATTTTACGCAGGTAAGAATTGTGAAATTTGCATATCAACATTCACAATCCAAATCTAGATTTACACTAAAAATTAATCATTTTTAATGTATTGATTCAATGATCGTAATGATTCGTACCCTTGTCGGCTGGGATCGTCTCCAGCCCCTCTGACCCTGCAACGGATAAACTATTATATATGAAGGATGGATGGATGATTCAACTGTACATTTGGTGGTAAAGCCTGTATGACATGCCAATCAGATATATTGTTTGGTGTGTGTTTCCATAGTTACGGGCCCTCGGTTGCTCACAGTGCAGGGCAGAGACGTGAGACTGGAAAAGACCTGCGGCTCCATCGCTGACTGTACTTTTGATGAGCTGTGTGGCAGAGTGAGTTTGTCAAACCTGTTTTTTATTCTCAAAATCCCAATTAGCTTCACTGTCATCACCCTGTAAATGTTAAAGAGCCTTTTTAAGAGTTATTCAATAACCATTATCATCACTGTTAGCTATGTTTTTATAAAAAGAACATAAGAAAAATACATTATAAACGAAAATGACTCTCATATAATGCATCCATTGTTGCAACACAGGAATTTAACACAGAGTTTCTCCAGGTTTCAAGTCTTTTAAAGGGGCATTTTGCTTCTTTTAGACAGTTTTACAGTGCAGAGTGACAGGAAACTTAGGATTTGACTTCTGGCCTGACTCAAACCACATATTCTAGTCATAGTTCCCAATTAGTCTGCTTCTTAAACCACCTGAGCACTGGAACGTCGCCAGTCTCTTCCTGACTAAAACACACATACACATACAGTACACTCTCACCCACAAAATCCTCTCACCACTAATCAAAACTGCTCAGATTCAAAGCACTTCTCTTTATTGCCTTTGCGTTCTGTTTCTCCCTCCTCTGTGCACTCATTGTCCAAGCCTTTGCTCTCAAACTGAATCACCTTCCATCCATCTCAGTCCTTTTTTCTGCTCAATGTCAAAAAGCAAGTCGATTGACAATTTTGTGAATAGTTGAGCCTGTTGTGCCTCAGATAAAGCGGTGTGGTACAGTAAACTGCACTGTGTGTGAAGTCTATAGCCTGATGGACAGGCTGAGCCTTTGCAGGCATCTGAGCTTCAAGGCTCCTTCTTCCATCTGACATATGTTGGCAAGTCCACATTGATTTTAAGAGATCCTGAATGGCAAAGACCCAAGGACGGGAACTGAAACACCATCAGTCTGAGCCAAACATACAGACCGCGACATTCATAGTTCAAATTGTATCTGAGTGTGTTTATGAGGCAGCTGCATGCAGGTGCTGCACTGAAACTATTCGCCCTCTGGTCTGCACCGTGATGTGCTGCTGTAGATTAGAAGCTCAACACAGACTTTGTTCCGGCATGCAAACCAGCTCAGTTGTTTTCCAGCCTCTGGGTGCCAGTGACTACCTGGAAATGGCTCGGCTCTTTGACACCGTGTTCATCCGCCATGTTCCCATGCTGACACTGACCCTGAAGGACCAGGCCAGGCGCTTCACCACCCTCATAGACAACTTCTACGACAACAAGGTATCTGATGGACAAACCAGAGTTAAGCTTGCTGCTGAAAAATAGACAATATCACAGCGTGCAGAAAGGTTTGACGCTCAAAATACAGCGTAGCAGCAACTTTTTTTGCTGCATATATTTGCATAATTCTCATCATTTAATGTAAAAAATGCTGACCATTAACCATAATGCACCCAGTTTGCATCCAGCTGGGGGCTTTTGTTGCACGTTGGTCAGCAACTCCATCTACCCTCATGTAATTTCTTTATTGTTTTCCTAACAATGAGGGCATAAAATATGCTAACAAAAAAACCTGAAAAGTGGAATACTTGATATTGGAAGTGACCATCAGAGGCCTGAATATTACCACTTATATTAAAATAGTAATTGCAGTGCATTCAGTAGTCTTAAATTGAGTGCTAACCTCATATTAGCTCACCCCCTTTTGAACTGTGACTTCATCAATCAATCCTTTTTTAAGAGGAAATTTGATTCTTTTCAAAAAAGTCAATATGCACTTGAATCAATTCAGAGACGCATTAAATTACTTGAGAATTGACCAGGAATACAAGTACCAGCGTATTAGGGAGGCAATGAATAAATGGTTAACCACAATTATTTAATATTGACCACAGGAAACAGAAACTTAATCATTAACGATACACATAGTAACCTTCATGAATAAACTGGACATTCCCGTGTCTGATCCCTCTCTGTTTTTATCCTCCAAGGTGAGGGTGGTGCTGCTGGCAGAAGCTCCTCTGGACCGGCTGTTTGTCCACACTGGAGGGGAGGATGAGAGGGACAGACAACTGCTGGATGACCTGGGCCTCAGCGGGGTAACTAAACATATCTGCTTTAATAGAATATGATAGCTTGAAACAGCAGGAGGACCACTGTTTTCTATCAACAATGAATGGAATGAATGCATGTTATCAAAATTGTAAAGTTTGTAAAAATCTGTTTGTTTTTAAATGCTGCTTTTGAGATTTTTTTATTTAGTTTTTTTTAGTCCTTCAATTTGACATTTTAAGGAAAGTTTCTCTGAAAACAAACAGACCCTTTTTTCGAGAACCCGTGTTCCTTATCACATAGTTACACGCACATTTATCCTACAAGTCCTGATTTCAAACAGGCAACATTCTGGTCTCAATCCTATTTCTCTGATTTTCCAACCTTAAGGTGTTACAATTTAAATTGTGTTTTGAGTGTATTCACCGCTAACTTTTCTGTTGGCTTTCTTCAGGACGCCGCAGAGCGCCTGACGCTGTTCACAGCAGAGGAGGAGATCTTTGCCTTCCAGAGGACCGTCTCCAGACTGACGGAGATGCAAACGGAGTCGTACTGGATGGAGGGAGACCGCAGTTACGGCAAGAAGCACATGAACACCTGAAAACTGCCTCATTAGCGCACACCTATGGACAACAAAGTACCTCATTAGTTACAGTTTAGCAGAAATAGAAAAAGATCAAGTATGTTTTAGGAATAAGCAGCAGTAAATGGTCAGTATATCCATGAAAGACCTGACATCCATTGTAAACATGCAGCTAAGTATGCAAAACTGGATTGGATTGAATCTGACTTCCTGTCATTTAGTGCATTTGTTTGTTATTATCCGGTCCACCTGTGTGAGGTGTGCTCTCTCCCCCTTGTGGATTTAAGTAATATGAAAACATCTCCAGCATCAGTGAATCTCAAGGCAAACAGGTGCTCACTTCACAGAAAGGAGAGAGTCGCACAATCCTCAGAGTAGTTGGTTGCTGCCCTCTAGTGGGTGATTGCAACATGGATAAAATATTCTTATTCCTTCAAAAACTTTGAATGCCATCTCTGCTGTGTAGAACCTGGAGTGAATTTAAACAGTTTTGCATTATTATAATCTATGTATTTATTTATGAAACTAGAGCTCACAGAAATGTTGGGCAATTTTTTATGTTATGTTAAGTTCAATCGCTGTTCTATGGGCATTGATGTATTGTCGATCATAACTTATCCAAACTTTGATCCTGACTTTGCAAAGATTGTTTGGTTACATTTGCTGTTTAACACACTTTTCATTACTGTGGGAAGGAGAGATTCTCCATGCCTTTTTATTACTACGGTGTTCACAACTGCAAGCTAAAAACTGTAGGGAAAAACTGAATGTAATGACATTGTCAAGGCAAACCCATTTCTTTAAGGATCACAAATGAGAGGCCTCTAAAAAGTAGGGAACAGTCTTTCAGATGTGAAAACAATAGTTTCCTTAATGTGCATTACATGACAAAATGTTGCAAAATTTGGCAAATGATACATTTTGTCACATTTGTTTATGTTTTGCTTTGCTTTTTTTGTTTGTTTTTTGTCCATGCACAAACATTTTGTTACCATGAGATGTGATAAAAAATATATTAGAGCAATAAAAAAGCTTTTCACATTGCATAATTCAAATTTGAACTGCAATTGGTCTCATAAAATAAGTTTAATGATATAAGTGAAAAGAATAAAACTTGATGAAGTACATTGAGTCGCGTCTTTAATGTCACTCCAAAATAATATTGTAAACTAAGGTTTTTACCTTCAAAATGACTGAAACATTCAAGCTGCAATACATTTTAACAGATAGCAGATAATAAGATAAGTTTTGGTGGACTATAAATTATCAGTAGTGAGCAGACAGATATTTTTTACTGTGTTCTTTGAGGACTTCTTTCTGCTTGCCTGTAGGTGGCAGCAGAGGGCAACCAATCTCTGTAAGGTTTGTTATTGCATCCATGTAAGGATGAGGTCATTCTAGTGCACCACTCCAGCCTGGACCAGCCCCTCCTGACAGCTTTAGTCAGAGCAGTGAGGAGCTACAGCATTCACACCGAGACACCATATAAGATTCTGTGTTTGCACCAAGTCTCCAAGCTGCCAGCCTCATGACACGAGTCTAAAAACATCAGAGTGGGCAGACAATGAATAATCTCATTCGATTCAAGCAAAAGCAAAAGGCTCAGTGGCAAATCTGTGTGTGCAGGTGTGTGTGTGTGTGTGTATGCATGGATGCAGCACATGACATGTATCATGAAAAAGAGCTTAAGTCTATCAAGGCCTTAAGTCTTTCCCACTATAATTCTCAATTAAAGAAAAATCAATCATGCCAATGCTGCAGCCAATAATCCAATCAGAGTGTAGTGCTTTTTGGAGAAGAAACATCAGACGCAAACAGAGATGGCTGCCGTGCTTTGTGATTGTCTTAATTAGATGATTCATGCTGGCTTAAAGGGGTGGTCGCAGTCTCCATCCTCACTGGACTACAATCTTAATACACTGCGCTGAGGAGGGAAGATGTTTAACAGTTCAGCTTTTGTCTCTCTCTCAATTGAATTAAGAGCAAAAATTGATAAATCACAAAAAGTCCTAAAATATGCATTCAATTTAGATCTACAAGATTATAAACTTTGATATGACAAGCCTCGTTAAAATGGATAAAATAGTGTTTTGAGAGTGTACATTTGACAACACCAGCATGCTAAATACAGTTTAACAGTGAGCTAAACTCAAATATTGTCCTGATACAATTCAGCCAGTAACAATGCAAATATTTTGAGACTGTGTGCATAAATGGGCCCTTGTGCAACACTATTATGGTCCTCAACGGGGCATGTAGGGTAATGCTGTCTTATCTTGGTGCATGATGAATTGACCAAATTCTAGATAAGTATTGGTATTGAAGGAGCACATCAAGCAACTTTTATGTTTTATATGACATAAATCAACTCATGTTTAATTGACCTTGTTTAGATCTTTGTACTGCAAGCCATGTTTACACAGGCAGAGGCAACGTGGAATTAATTATTTTTTTAAAAGCTATTAAGTTACATGACTTGCTCATGAGACAGTTTTAAAAATTGTGTCAGCCTTTGGAGGTATGTCAAAGAAACAAATAAAAGCTTAAAAACAAAAAAAAAGTAAATATGGATACATATCATGCTTAAAATTATCCTCTATCATCTAAATTTACAAATATCTTATTTAGTATAGACATCCTAACCTAAAGGTTAAGCATGACAGCAAGTAATTTAAAAATTAAAAATCTCAGTGCCCTATAGTTTGTCAAATACAATATTTCTGCACACACACTCACTTGCACACTCATGTATCCTGACCTCTGTACATCCAGCGAGCGGTTAACTCTATAGTTCTCTGCAGGAGCCAAACTGCTGCATCAGGTATTCTCTTTGATGTAAAGGGAACAAAAACCAGCACACCACCATTTGTGTGTATGTGTAGACCGTCTGCTGTAACCCTGTACAGTACAGACTCCAGACTGCTGCTGTAAACGAGTCAGCCTGTTTAAAATGTGTCACTAAACACAGTTAAACAGTCATGTCCAGTCAGTTTATGGTGAACACTGTGAGGAAGATAAAACACAGGAACAAAGGTTATGTATTGTATATTTCAGGTTGTGTGTTTAAGCAGTAAAAGAACAACAATCTGAAAAATGGACTTGACCTAAACAAAGAATACACAAATTGTGTTTTATTATTGTGATGTCAAATCAAAAATAAAATATAGGCCTGTGTTTATACACCATGGACACAACGTAAATCCATGCAGTGATACTGAAGTGACATCTTGTTATGGTCAGCTGTGAACGCGCATTCCTGCACAGAAAGCGTACGAGCACTCGCAGGTGGACGCGCACCTTGAACGTCAGGCAGCCCTCGGTGGAACAAAGAAGATGTGGACGAGGCTGTTTTGATCCGGAGGAGGAGGAGGAGAAGGAGGAGGAGGAGGAGGAGGAGAGGGAGGAAGGTGGGAGGGAGGGAGGTCCGGAGCATCACTTACAGGATGGAGGACCATCTAGGATTTCTGCCCCTACCTCCCTGGCTAATAAATGGGATGACGTCATCCTGAACGATGAGGAACGGGCGGGCATCCAGGGAGGGGGCGTGGCCTGAGAGCCGTGACGGACGTGATTGACAACCTGCTTGGCTGATTAAAGGCACCATCAACCATTACATTGAGAGTGATGGGAATAAAAATACATGGGTGTTAGTTATAGTTATCACAATATGAGCCTTTATTCTATAAGTAAATACAAATATTTATAAAGTACCCATTGCAAATAGGTTACATAGCCTTAATAATAGTTTAAAAAATATAGTTAATTTAGTATATTAAATATTTGCCTAACTTATGTGGAAAGATTCTAAATGATTCCAATAATATTTAAAAAATAAAAGTTTGTTTCTATATTTCATCATTTATGGAATGAATAAATCCATAAAAAGTACTATTGCACGAGTTGAACTTTAGTTCTGGATGGTGACTGTAGGTCTTTAGGGAGGCATAATGTCTGGTCTAATACTGTAATTAACTGTTGTAGTCAATTTATGAGATGAAATCAACTACTCGTCTCAACTCTATTATGAGACTCCAAAGATCTCTCTTTCCGCTTTTCAAATAATAGTGTTGGCTTGTTTTTTTGTCTTCTGTAATATTTTACAAATGTCTTTGTAATAGAGATTCTTGCTTGTGTTGTACGTCGCTTTGGACAAAAGCGTCTGCTAAATGAAATTGTAGAATTGTAGAATTGTAATAGTTAAAACAAGCTATTTAAAAGTCAAGTTGGGCTCTTGGAAACTGTGATAAACACTTTTTACATATTTTTCTGACATTTAATCAGCCAGGAAATCGATTAATTGAGAAAATAGCTGATCAATTACATGACAAGAACAATTAGCCTAATAGTTCCATCTTAAATTCACACTGTAGTAATTTAAACATGCCTACTACCCTTAATTTTGTGTGAAGGTGAAAAACCCTCTAAAACTAATAAACTACTTTACTGTAACGGTTCTCTTCTTCTTCTTCTATTGTGTCCCTCTGTATCTGTGCCAGTCTTTAACATGTCAGGACGTGTCCCAGCCTCCACCTGCGTTCAGACCGCTCCGTCCTGTTGGTCTGTAGTGTCTCTTTAAAAGGCGATCCCATGCACAGGATCCAGGGGGCTGGCCCTCGATCGACTTGCATGCGCGTGTCTGTGTGTGTGTGTACGTAAGTGTGTGTGTATGCGTGTGTGTGCGTGAGAGAGTGCGTTTGTGTGTACGTGTGTGTATGAGTGTGCAACGCTGTGTGGAGAGAGCAAATCGAGATACAGTAGTAACCCAGAGTGAGGTGGCAGTCTTATTCCACATCGACACTGACTTGCCCTGCACACATCCTATCTGTCTCTGTATCGCAGAGCGCACTTGAGGAGTGAAAGAGGAGAGAAAAAGAGTCAAGATGGCATCTGGAAGTGACCGTGGACAATCCGGGATCTAGTCTCTTCTGGCTTTTTGCGTTTTTTTAAAAAAATTGTTGGTACCACGGAGCGCAAGTGACTGGCCGTGCAAGGTATTTCATTTAAAGTGTTTGGAGCGGATTTATTTCCCAGAGCGATGGGGTTTTAGCACTTTCTCCCCCAGCCATTGATCTCCAGCGGGTGGATTCAGTCCCCTCGCATAAGGACGGGATTTTGTATAGGGCTCCTATTCATGAGCAAGTAGTGTTTTATAATGAAGGGGAGCTCAGAGAGGGGAATCGCTCATTGCAATCTTTGCGTTATTTTCACGAAGTAGATTATTGTAGCATCGTTGACAGGGATAGACTTAAGTGACACACTCAGCCGCTTTATTCTGTCTTTCAGGCTGAATTTAAACTTGTCTCTAACCGAATCTGTTGGTTAATTTTTTTCTGTCTTTATCCTCAACAGGCGCTGACAACTAAGTTGCTCCTGGCCCTGCTGGGACTTCGCTGGTGTGGAATAGCAACAAAGGACGGGAGCGCGCATTCATGGGACGCGACTTTGACAGCTCTTCATTTCTTGTCTTGTAACTTTATTAACTGGCAGCGGGGGGTGAGATTGTGACTGGAGCAGGAGATAATGGCCGAGGCTCCGCTCCCCGACCCACTCCCGGACTTGGACGTGGTCATCGACCCGGACTTCGAGCCCCAGAAGCGGCCAAGATCTTGCACCTGGCCGCTGCCGCGACCTGACTCGAACGGGGTGAAACCAGAGAGCCATGACACAGATATTATACCCGAGGAAGAGGATGATGAGGAGGACAGTGCTACACCGACGACCATCAGTGTCAACGGCTCTGGCTTGGCGACAGAGGACCAGAGCAGCAACAGCCCCGTGGCCGATGGAGCGCTCTCCTCCCCCGGCCAGGAGAGCGGAGGCTCCCCGCTCTCTACGCACTCCCCGACGGCCACCTCCGGCGCACTTACTCCCAGCAGCTTGGCCGCCCAGCAGACCCCGAGGAAAGCATCCTCTCGCCGTAACGCCTGGGGGAATCTGTCCTACGCCGACCTGATAACCAAAGCCATTGAGAGCGCACCGGACAAGAGACTGACACTGTCCCAAATTTATGACTGGATGGTGAGATCCATCCCGTACTTCAAAGACAAAGGCGACAGCAACAGCTCTGCAGGATGGAAGGTAAGAGAAGTCCCATTCACTCGCCCACCCAGCCACCCAGCCCCCCCTCCTTCCTCCATCAAAACAAAAACAAAAAGCATGTGGCTTGTAAACCCACTGACGTACACGCAGAAACAGACACACGCACGCAATTATGCCAGCGCAGTCATGGTTTTACGAGCGTCTTTTTGCAAAGTCTGGGACTCATTATTCCTTTCATTATCATTCTAATGGAAATTACAGATCAGTCCGAAAACACGGAGCCAATGAGAACAAAAAACGCACCGGGGAGGCATTTGAGATCATTAATCTCTTTAAGCAGCGTGGGTTTGATGACCTACACACGATTATCTTTTGAATTGACCAAAACGTGATGTCTTGCACTTATTCTCAGACATTCACTAGACAGAAAAAAAGAGATATATGATTTTTTTTAAATTATTTTTACTGAAGCTGCATTATACGCATCCCCTTTGTCTTCTATTTGACGTTTCTGATGTGCATAAAATTCCTCTGAGGCCCCAGTCACATGGTTGGATTTAGAGCAAACAGAAACGTTGTAACCGGTTTGTCTGGAAACACAGTAGCCTATTTTGAGTGACGCAACCCCGTTTAAGACTCAGAGAAATGATACAATTACATAAGACAGTTTACTGAACAGCAGCTAATCCATTAATAGGACAAGGGGCCGCATGTAAACAAAACGATTTAACTAATAATGCTGAGTGCCAATCCTGAAAAGACCTCTCCTGAAGGCCCAACCTCTGCTGTAATCTGAACCCATGTGGTACACTTACAGTAATTTAGGCTTCTTGTGGTTGTGAGTGGTTGGATTATTGTGACATTATGGTTTTTATCACTTCATGTTTTTGTTTAGTTTTGTTTTTTTGCCTTTATATTTAGAAGCTACATTTTAACCATGCTACTGTTACCACAGTGGCTTTTCCCTGTTTGCTGTTTGTTATGTAAACCTTGGCAGGGATCCGTCAGTCTCTTGGGTCAGGTAGGCAACTGCCAAGGTTGCTGATCCGGCCATGAGGGAATTACATAACTACTGGGTTGCCATGAGTTTGGGTTAGCTGTTAAGTGTAGAGTTTTTTTTGTTTTTTTTTCTCTAAAGCAGCTATCTGGTCACCCAAAAGACATATGGGGCCCGTGCAAAGAGGAGGGGAGTGAGTGAGGCGCAGAAGGTCAGAGAGCAGAGATTAACACCCATCAGAGGCTGAAGCACCGGCCCCATGAGGGCGTGGAGCCTATGGGCCATATTCTGTCAGGACTTCTCAAGTTTTGCTATGTGATATGCTCCAGTGAAAAGCAAAGCGGGAGACTGTGTGCATAGCCCCACCAAGTCAAGGCCGGGTTCACTGTCACCATGCAGGGTTGTTACTCCTGGAATTCGGGGCATGAGGGCCAGGCTGTCGGTGGTTTAGTGTTACGCGTGGTGTGTCAATAAATCTCGTCTGCAGCTCCCAGCCTGTGCCGTTTTTAGTTTTCTTACAAGAGACTCTTTTCATTACAGACTTAATTTGTCTCTTCTTCAAACTCAGAGGTGTGGCAACACGTATATGATTACAGTTCGAATGAGGCACACGTTAAGAGAAGTTTTCTTTAGGATGATGTATCTCTGCAGCTTCAAACTGACAAGTAAGTTTCTCAGCATCAAGGCCCGAGCGTGCTACAAGCTGCAGTTAGTTTTTAGTTAAAAGCCTGTGTAACTTAAGACAGCCTGCGGAGCCAGGTGTTCAGAGGACTACCTCTGTATGAGGAGTTTTTTCAGAGCCCCTTGTCTCTCTATTTCACTCTCAGAGACTCTTAGGTTTCACCTCCACACAGAGCCGGGTTTGAGCACCTACAGTTTCATGAGCCAGGGCACCTTTGTTGAGGAGATTTGCTGAGCAAATCCTAGTAATCCCCCTGGGTTTCTCTCCCAGATTCCCACTTACGTCATTCTATTTCATATCTCTGACGGTTAACAATTAGCTGTGCTAAAAGTAGGTTAACACAGCCAAGCACAACACCAGGAAACCTTTTATCACCTTAGCTTGTCTTAAACCAAGAAAAGTCACTGAATTAGCTTTTAATAGTAACACACTCTTTGGTCTTTTGTTTGTTGTTGCACAATAATGAACTCTAGATGCACTGTTGTGAATTAGCTCTGTCAACTGTCTGTCTGGATTCACAATCACACTGATTTATTCTTTGATTGGATATTTTAGATTTAAATTAAAATTTGCCAATTTTAAAATATTTTATCCAGGCAAAGTTCTTGTACATGTAAATGTGGTTGTGTTTAGGTGGAATAAAAAATGAAGAAATGTGATTACCTTTAATAGATGAATGAGAAATGTTGAGCAAGAAAACAAAGAAAATGTGTCTCAAAGTATCAAATAAAGATTTTAATTGTAAGTGAAACTCTGGTGCTTATCAGCACTCAGGATAATCTGCAATGCTCTAGACTGAAGGTGGGTCTCTGTCAACATTAAAATAATATACTTTTATGAGATTAAACATTTACCAGAGGCTATTCACACACCTGTTGCAATAAACCTACTGACTGTGGCCATTGTTTAGGCTGTCATCTCCTTTCGAAATTGATCAGAAGATGACAGAGTGTCATGTTTGTCAGGATGAAAGTGGCTTTGGATCTCATTAAAAAACACTTTCGATGTACTTTAATTCTTTTAGTGATACATCATAAAAGAAACCAGTCATGATAAATCAAAATTAGTCTAGTGGACTCTTTAAAGCTTGTCAGTTGAAGTATTTGAGCCTTTTTATGGTACCGCTCATCATACCAACACAGCTTGTGTTAGCTTTCCAGCAGGAGTTCAGTCCTGGAGGGGCAGGTCTGCTCCAGAGCTGATGAAATGTGTGCTAAGAGAAGCTTTGGTATGGCGGGGGAGTGACGGACTGCATCTCAAAATAGCACCTGTAAACACGCCTGTAACACTCTGAGTGTGTATGTGTGTGTGTGTGACTTTCACCTGTGCGTGTTTGCATAATCGAGAGATTAGGTGCACCTGTGTGTGTATTTGTGTGCAAGCGTACAGACGGTGTATTCATCCTTACGTGCGTGCAAGTATTCCTGGCTGCAGTGAACCTTGTGCTCCAGTGATACTTTAGCCTGCTGTAACACCAAGCAGCTGCCCATCACAGGCCAAGAACAAGTTATGTCACAGCGATCCGTGCAAACACACACACACACACACGAGTTTTAACGGCCACACATGCTCACATTCATAGTGTATACTGTTCTCTCGACTTCAGATAAAGTTGACAGCTTGTGTCTTTTTTTAAACTCGCCATACATTCCGGCAAGAACGGACATGCTCAGACACACACAGTTCATTTGCCCGGTCATGTTCAGACTTATCACCAGCGATCATGGCTGCGAGTGAGTGAGTGACTGACTGACTGAGTGCCGCAGGTCTTAATTCATACAGGGATCTGAAATTAGTAACTCATTAGGATTCATTGATGAGATTAATCTTTAAGACCCCTGTGGTCGCAGTAAGTAAGTGATCACTGTCAACATGAGGTTGTTCTTTAACACCTACATTTGTCTTCATTTACTTGTTAAATTGATGGCTATTTACAGGTGCTTCATGTTCAGCTGAAACCACACTACAGTGAGTCATGACCACAAGCCTTAGACATGTCTTTTCTCATTTGGTTTGTTGTTGTACTTAGAAACCAAGAAAAAGAGGTTCATCTTTCGCACAACCTTCAAAGAAACGCACACACACACTCACACACACAGAGAGGCTGCGCACACTCCCCCTTCTGACTTTGTTGGAGGCGTATGGAAAGTAGGCCCTCGTAAGCCCACCGGGCACGCTGATTATCATTTTAATAGCCTATCACGCTCCAAGTGTTGATTCTTTGCGGCTGAAATTTTTTATTGTTCCTCTCAGAGCAGGACGGGGGTTTGCAAAAAAAAAAAAAAAAAGGAATGAGCTGCCAAAAACAAAAGTAAATAACATTAAGCTTTTCATTGGCTGTCAGTCAATGCAGAGCGGGGTGAGCTTTATGTGCGAGATGAAATCTTGGAGTCGGCCATGAACAGCCCAGCAAGACATGGCTACTAGTGGCTGGAATTCAAACTACATATGAGATGACTGACTAGTAAGGAAATTCTTATAATACTGGAAAAAATACAAAGAGCAGGGTGTGTGTGTGTGTGTGTGTGTGTGTGTGTGTGCAATCAGGTACTCAGAATACAATCTTGAGGCCTCTCTGATGGAGCTGGCACTGGGCCAAGCTGAAGGAACTGGAGCAAAAAGGCAATAAAGAGGGGGAGTGGAGGCGGGGGGCAGGGGGGGGGGGGGCGTGAAGACAGTAGAAGGAGGAGAAGGGAGGGGGAGCTAAGGGAGTAAATTAACAAGCTTCTCTCTAAATTGGTGTATTACAACTGCCCTCTGGCTGTGATTCCCAATGGAGGGGTTTGTTGGTGTGTGAGGCTGAAGGGGGCGATGGGTTATGGGAACCCACCAGCTCCAGACACCCCTCCAAGTCTGAATAGTGTCATTCTGAGCAGTCAACCTCGGTATGTAGGAAAACCCCCAGGCTCCGTTCTAGTTTCATTTCCAATCAATGGACACATTTTCTGTAGATGCCCAAGGAGTTTGACTGCATCAACATTTCACAGCTGAAAATTACCCCATATGGCCAAAAGTATGCAGACACGTAAGCCTTAAACCCCATGTATGACGATGATGAATCCATAGCTCCAAAACCAGTTTCTGCAGCTTTAACAGCCTTCTCACCTCCTTAAGGCCTCCCATGAGATTTTGAGAACCTGGCTGCAGGGATTTGTTTGCAATCAGCTACAAGAGAATTAGTAAGGTCACAATGTTGAGTGATGAGGCCTGACTGGTGGTCATGATCCAGTCCGAAAGTTTTTAGATGGTGATGAGGTCAAAGCTCTGTGGAGGCCAGTCAAGTGCCTTCACACTTAACATGGAAGAACACTTCTGTATAGGCAGATTAGGTAGACAGATTTTGTTAACTAAGGACCCAGCTAGCTTAGCTTTTGCCCCTGTTTTTAAGAATTTCTGCTAAGCTAAGCTGAAATTTTCT
Organism: Acanthurus leucopareius; assembly: GCA_029814765.1. Classification (NCBI taxonomy): domain Eukaryota; kingdom Metazoa; phylum Chordata; class Actinopteri; order Acanthuriformes; family Acanthuridae; genus Acanthurus; species Acanthurus leucopareius. The sequence goes on along the minus strand of JAQMCX010000023.1, from coordinate 13,947,926 downwards.
GGAAAAATAGTAGTACCCATCTTCTCATCTGACTCTTGACAGCAAATTGAATAATTATATTTCAAACTTTTGAGCCACAGATCACATAAGTATCTCACACACTTATGGAAGAAGGCCTTTGTGGTCAGCAGATATACTCCTCTTGCTTAGTGTGTTTACATCCATCAAACTTTTTCTGTCACTTCTTCACAATTTCTATCTGTCCATCTTTATGTTTGCAATAGTGGAGACATATTTTGTTTAAAAAAATAAAATAAAATACTAATAAAAGTCATAATCAGCTCAGGCTTTTAAATGATAATCTAGTTGACAGTTCTGCTTTGTATTCCTCCTGCATGTTTGTGTATGTATTTTTAAATGCAAGAAAGACAGAAAGAAAAGCAGATTTTTGTCTCCGTCATTGGTTTTTCCATAATTTTCTGCATCTTCTCCATCCCAACCATGTCACACTCGGCACGATCTGTTCTCTTCAAAGACACTTCTCAATTATTCAATGCGCTCGGGATGAATTCAGATCACTGTATTAATTTTTAAGAGCCTGTTCTTGGCTAACGGCTAACCCTCTTTCACAGTTTCTCTCTCTCTTTCATGGCTCTAACTCCCCTTTTTTTCACTCCACTCTCTTTCTCTCATGCCATCCCTCATTATTTTCCTGCCAGCTCCCTCATTTGTCTGGATGTAAAACACTGTAGTGAGCAAAAACAAGCCGTCCCCCTGTAGCTCCTCAGAAGACCAACTCTCTAATGAACGGAGATAAATCTCGGGCCTCTGCTCTTGTTACACTTCCTACTCCCTTGACTCCTTCTCGTCTTTTTGTGACCATCGTGGTAACTCATTTTCTTTTGAGACACTTGAGACATTATGGCCACACTGTTGTTGTTGCTGTAAAAAAAATGCAGATTGTAAAAGAAATGAATAGTCTGAAAACCTCAATGTGGGCTGAGGCTGAACGGAAATCCCAGAGTTTGAAGCAGATTTCAGACACGACTCACAATCGCTCAACATGATGATAATAGTCAAGGGCAGACAAGTCACAGGATGTGTATGTTGTGGGTTTTTGTAGGTGTGTAAATGTGTTAAAGCTGGCACACTTCAAAAGAAAATCAGCTGCCTGGACATGCCTGAGTCTCGATAGCATCTAAAAACACTTGTGTCTCACACACATGTTACATGTTAAAGATGGTGGCTGGATTTAAACAGATTCTCTTTTTGCAGCATTCACTATAATTGCGATTTTTTCGGAAATATGCTTTTCTGCATTTTTGCATTAAGCTAAACAAGACAAATGTTTTCCTGTCATGCATGAAATGACAATATGAGGCTGCAGTTAACAGCCTAGTTAGCCTAGCTTAGCTTAAGTGGAAGTGGAAACAGACTGCAAGCTTGTCCCTCTCCACACATTGTGGTTCTACAAGAGTGCCTTTTTGAGGTTTATTAGGCGTTTTATTAGTCACTTCGCTTTAATTTAAATCCTGTTAGTAAGCAAAATGTCTGGCAGAAAAATACATCTTATGGTGCAATAGTGAGTTTATTAGTAATAGTAAGTGTGAATGGTTGTATGCTGATGCTGTAATTTTCCACAGCTTGCTGATATTTTCCCAGAAGATTTACTTAAAAGTGTTCATTAGTGTAAAAAAAAAAAAAATAGAGTTAGAAGAACTATCATGTTTCAGTATCTTTGAATCACCAACAATTCTGCTCCTGCTATCAAAGCTCCCTCACACTGCAAAACAATTGCTCAGCGGTTTATACAACATCAGATTACACTGATCTTTTCCAACTGTTGGTGCATGAAACTGGTGTTCCAGCCAGATAACCGCAGCAAAGCACACAGCTGAAGTTGCAAGACTTCATCAAGAGTTGTTGAATTGAAACACTGGTAGATACAATAGGGAAAAAGTGCGTTGTAATAGCAGAAATTCCCCTGAAACACCAAACAAAAAAAAAGAAAATCCAGGATGTTTAGATTTCTTTTTAACAGATCAGACACACACATCACATACTAGCTCAGTGTGGTTGAATTTGGTTGTTTGTGTTGTGAGACTAGTCTTTAACTGAAGCACCAGGTTTTAACCTCTCTCTGTCACAGAAGTGACCTCAAAGCAAGTCATTGAATTCTTCCCAAAATCCAGACTTGCTGTGCTGTAGTTGAGTCTGATCTTTGACCTCTCAGGAGAAACGTTAAGGAAAGGACAGTTTTCTCCAGCAACGTCGATAATGATAAGGGACAGAAAAGTTTAAGTTAAGTCAGAGAAGAAAAAAAAAATACAGAAACACCAGTCTGACTGGAAAATCATGCTGTGGACATGTCGCCGCTCTAAGACATACTGTGTGTCTGCTGCTGGAAAAATAAAACATGAAAGAAACCAACAATTACACCTCATCCTTAGCCCAGATTGCCATGTCTAAAAAAAACATTTCTGCAAACAGACATATGCAAAACAAAATAGCTGATGTGAAAAACACATAACTCTGTTACACTTCTGCACACAGTGTTTGCGGAAGTGTATTTTTTGTCTGAGGCATATTTATCAGTCAGCTGTGGAAAAAAAAAAAACACCAGTATTTACTAAACAAACATCTGTGGTCACTCTTCACACGCGCACTGAGATATTAAAGTGAAAGCGGAAAATTGCTGAGCATTGAATTGATGCATTAGCACTAGTGTCCGTACTCTACATTGAGTTACTTTATAAGTTACAACCACTTCTGATTGATGGGAGTAAATGGTGACCAACATTAAATGTGTAGTGTGTTAACAGTAAAAGTAAAAAAATAAAAATCAAGCATTTTGGGAAACACTCCTTTTTGCTTTCCTGTCAAGAGTTGGATCTTTTAAAAAAGTGATACCACTTTAAACATGTTTTTTGAAGCTTGAATTCAAGTTTAGCTTAGCTTAGCATTAAGACAAGAAACAGGGCTAACAATTAGCTCAGCTCTGCCCAAAGATAATAGAATTCAGCACCTTTGGACCCTACTAATTAAGGTGTTATATCTCATTTGTTTAATCTGTACAAAAGCAGAAGTGTAAAAATGAGAAGTTGCGGTTTTACAGGAAGTTATGTACTGGGCTTTTTTTTTTTTGGCCAAGACTTGTCGCTCAAGACAACTCTAAGTAGTTACCAGTCCCGTCTGGCACATTAACCCCATAAAACAGCAAATGGACAGAGAGTTGTTTTGTTTTGTTTTGTTTTTTAACTTATTGCATAGATATTTTCTAGTATTCTTCCTTCAGTAAAAATAAAAATTTCAAGTCCTCTCACCTCTCCTGTTAATAAATTTTGTTCAGTCCCTTACCTTTTTTCAGACTTTATGCTAAGCTAAGCTAATCCACTAATGTAACTCTCAACAAGAATTAAAATTAGTCTTTGCTCCCGATCTGGTGGAACAAAGAGACAGAACTATTTTACCCCCCTTGTCTGAGTCTTCCTCCACCAGTTGTTATCCAACACTTTTATGAATTCATTAAGCAAAAAAAAAAAAAAAACCCAGCAGGCCTAAACACCGTAAAGGAAATATTTAGTTTACATAATACAGGAAACGGGCACTGGAGCACAGGAAGTCTCACTGGGCAGTAAAGGAGAGTACAGCTAATGGCTGCCATTCCCCTCAACAGCTATATATGAGTGTGAATGTATATGTGTGTGTGCGTGTGTGCACATATATGTGTTTGTGTGCATTAGAAGCATTCATACGTGTGCTCACAGGGACAGGGAGGGGGGGGGGGGTTGTTACTTGTTTGTCTCCATGGCAACTGATAACTTGTCAAACAGGTTGGGGGACGACACGGTTTGGGTGACAGCTGATAACAGAGTGACCCACTGAACACGTCTCCCTTCCCCCTTTGCCTATACACACACACACACACACACACACACACACACACGCACATACACATGTACACACATAAGCAGTCAGACGCACATACCTCCCATTCTGGCCTTGCTTCTCAGTTTCTCCGATAACCACATTGCTGAAGTGGGCCCCTTGCCTCTTGGCCGCCTCCTCCTCCTCCTCCTCCTCCTCTGTAATCGACTCCCTTCACCACCACCGCACACACATACGCACACCGTCATACCATACACACACCCTGTCCGTGTGTCGCTCAGCCATACTTTCATAAGTCTTTTGTATTGCATATATTTCTGGAGGTAGAATTGAAATCAAGAACGATGTTTTTGTGTATTTTGTGAGAAGGAGAAGCAGGCGAATATCTGACTCTCTCGCTCTCCGTCCCTGTCATCATTTGAACTCTTGTCAACAGTCATCTGCGCGTGGCTGATTTGAAGTGATCATCTCTGAATTTGGACCGCCAACGCGACTCTTGGCTTTTAAACTTTAATTTGTTTTCTTCTGAGCCTGTCTCTTTCAATTACACCACTCCACCTATCTGGCATCTCTGAGTCTGCTAAGGATGGGCTGAGCTACTGTTCCTGATTAAGATTTAATTGACTACAATAAAGCTTTCTGGTGTCAGAGGAGGGAGACAGAAGAAGAAGAAGAAAAGCTACGAATGCTGGGTGTGGGTGAAAGTGATGTGCTGCTGATATATCATGGAGGAAAAATCACTCTCACAAGTCATCATGTGTTGCTCACACTCGCTCTCATAACCAAGATTATTTGCTTTTGTAACCTCACTTGTCAACAGCTGAGGCAGTTTTCTTTAAAAATGCCACTTGTGTATATGATGAGAACACTAGCAAAGTCTTAAAATGTTGAGATTTAAAATGAAAGAAACAAATTCACATATTGTGTACCCGGAGGGATATATGATGATACTCTCTGTCTCCAAAGAAATCATTTAATCTGTTTCATTTAGTGTGAAAAAAGCAAACAGCTGTTACATTTTGCATGATTTATTTGTCGTTTTTACTCATGTTAAAGCAGTAATATGCATCATTGCCTTAAACACATTCGTCTGTCATCTGTAAAGCAATCATAATTCAATCCAAACGCAAATCATTAAAGTTGTTATATTGTTTTTGCTTTTATTGGATCGTTGAAAGTGGAGATAAAGACAGTGGGGGGAAAAATGATGGTACAATGTGCAACAAATCACTTCAGTCAGAATCAAACTGGGGACATCAAGGTCAAATAGTTATCACTTTAACTACAAGGCCTTCAGGACAGCCCAAGGTAATAAAAACTCATAAAGTCACTGCTTTAAATCTCTGATGTCAAGTCAGTCTTACATGAAAATTCCCGTAGTAACCAGGAAGTAGTGCATTTCAGTGTTTCCATTGATCTATTGAGTATGTTGTTGTTTAATCATTCAAATTTTTGTCAATTAAATTTTAGAAAATTGTGATCGTTGTATGTCTCAGTCTCCCAGAGTTGGGAAGGTTTATATTAAACCTTATATCTCAACCTTATCATAATGCTTTATATCAAACGTCTTATATCAAGTAAAAGAATTCCCACAAGTAGTGGAAATTACCTAGCATGACTCCAGGAACCCTAAGATGATGCCGTCAGATTGCTTTATAGTCCATTTATATGCCTAGAGACCTTAACAGTTCTTTCACAAGGAAAGAAAAAGGCACTAAGTCTTCACATTAAAGGGGCTGGAGCCAACAGTGTTTCCTTGAAAACTTATTTAAACCAGAATTGATGATCAAACATGTAAGAAGTTATCACTTTAAGAGATATAAACAAGCTTCCATAGACGTTTGACCTAAATACTGTAGTGTGGTCTGTTATATGCAGACAATCTGCAGCCAGTTCTCAGACTCGCTGGTGGAGGCTCTCCAACCACAGAGACGGCACTCCCAGATTTGATAAGCAAAGACTGAGAGTGCCATCAAGCAGCCAGCCTGCCAGCCACCTGTTCAACCCACAGGCTTTCTATCTGGACACACAGGATTCTCTTGTCTCTGTGAAATCCTATAGGCCGGAGTCACACATGCAGAGCGTGTCAGTTTCTGGTATGAATTACACGGCTCGAGATGTGTTGCCATACACACACTTGGCTCCGGCGTTCTTCACCATCCATGCATCATTAAAACAAGGGAATGATGTTTTCTGTTCTTTCTGGGCAGCTGATAATAGTTCCCACAATGTCCCCGTGGTGATTTCTCTGCACAAAAAAAAAATACAATCTGTGCGTCTGTGTGTGTGTGTGTGTGTTAGCCTACTCAGATGTTTGCATGTAGCTGGCGGCGACACAGTCCATTGTGTTAGTCGGCCCTCAAGGTCCCACACACATACACACACACACACACCACCCTCTTAGCATTAATCCCACTCTTCATGAAGTCACAACTATGGCCATGGACTTCAGAGATTATGTGCGTACATGTGCATGTGTGTGCGTACGTGTGTGTGTGTGTGTGTGTGTGTGTACGTGGAGGCGGGTTACTGTTGGATGAAAGCAGGCCATTGTTGAGCCCACTTTAGCCACCGAACGTTGGAAGAGAAAGACAAGGCTGATGGCAGCAGCTGAAGTTACATCAAAGAGCACATGTTTATGTATGCATCCGAACGCGCTGAAAGGTTTCACAGGAGCACAAAAGAGCAAAAAAATCCCTCCTGTTTGTCTTGTGTAACTCTTGTTTTGCACATGTATCAGATGTGAGCACGTCAGCGTTTTTCAGTGTTTCCTTCGCCTGCTTGCTTGCACGAGAGGCTAACTGCAAGAGTACAGGGAAAACACGCAAGGGGTAGAATTTCAATTAGATAATTTTTCTTTCTCAAGTCGCTCTTTAAAAGCTGGAGTACATCTGCTCTGAGGAGCTGCAGGCTGAGGTCTGTTACATCCATTCACCATTTCTAATGTTTTGGTTAACTAGCATCGTACAGTTGCCATTATCATAACTTCTTCTCAGTAGATTGGTATAATTTTCAGTACAAACATTTGTGGTTTCTTGGTGTTAAATTCCAATGATCCCCCTCGACTTTTCCTCTATTGTCACAATAAGGTTGACAGTGTGGTTTTGAGTAAAATGTCTGTATAATTATTGGATGGAGTGCCATGAAATTTGGTGCAGACATTCATGTCCCCGCAGGGATAAATTAAAACAACTCTGGTTAACTTTCAGCTTAAGCATTTAGCTCAAAGCACGTGTTCTTTAGAGCAGCCTCACAAAGCTGCTGGTTCTTGCGGACTTGTTGAGAGCCGGCTGATGCCAGGAGTCCTGCAGAGTCATTGATGCCTCATATCAGTGCTCCAGCCTGTGACCTTCTGATTACAGAGTAGATACAGAAGGCAATGGCCTTTCAAACTGATTACACTCCTGTCAGCATATTCATTTCTTAACCTCATGAAGAAAAAAAAGGGGCTATAAGTGGACTTGTATTGGTTTTGCATTGGTGCAAGAACTTCAAGTTTTTTATGTTTCTTGACATCTTGGGATAAAAAAAAAAAAAAAAACTAGGCCATGTCACAACCCAGATTAGGAGGTCAGTGTGGATCTGAGGAGCTGGGCCTCCTTCCTTTTCATTTCTTTCCCCCTCTCAGCTTATCTGTTATCGTTTATGAGGCCTAGGTAAACCTTTGTGTTTGCACACCTGGGTTTTATAAGGGAGAGTGGGGGAGGGTGGGGGACTGATAAGTGTGGGCAGATATGCCTGCAGAGCACGGCAGCACCAGATACGAGTTGATTTAATAAGCATAGCTCTTTGTGTTTGCTGACAGTGCAAAAACGGACTTGACCTTTGGCCGTACGATTTTCGGGCAGTTATTTTTTTATTGGAAAAAGATTTGAGAGCTGGAAAGCTGATAAGTAAATCTTGCTAATGAATTCAGCTTTTTTAAGGCGACTGTGGAGTTAGTGAAATCTGACTCCGGGGTCGTGGACGGGGGCATATCTACCTTAAGCTGGCAAAGGGAAAGGTCAGAACTTCACTGCTGACCCAGTAACCCAGAGAGAAAGGTTTCTATAGGACCTCTCACCCACAAACCTACAGCTGAAAGCAGTGAACCTCCCCTTCGTTCTCCCTCATTTTCTACTATGTTAAATTCAACATCTGAGTGTCGCATTTGATGTCCAGGCTTAGATGTCACAGGAAGGATAAGCAATCAAGGTTACCGGGTCAAATCTTTGGACCAGCTCAGCAATTATGAAAAAAGAAAAATTCCAAAAATTAACAGTTACTGGGATATTACACACAAGAAAGGCACTGAAAGGTGGAGGATTTTTTTCTCTGTATGCTCTTTAAGAACTTAATAGCCCATTAAAAGCTAAATTATACTGCCCATCTCCGTGCGTCAGCAAGAGTCTATGGATGTACGTTTTCCACAGTTTAATAAATTCAGACTGGCTATTCTTGCCCACAAAAACTGTACTGGATAAATATAACCATGTGCACTCCTGCTGTCCACGTCCCCTGAAGACATGCAGAGTGTGATTTTAGGCCCGTGTCTTCATAGAGTTTTTTCTGGCAGAAAAGTGCTGGCAGTGATGTTTGGGTGAATTTCTTGTGCGGTGAGAGAATAAAAACACTGCACGTCAGTTTTGATTGTCATTAGCTAGGTAGCTAACTTAATGCTACGTTACCAGTTAGCTAACAATTAACTTAAGATATGTATGGTGATAAAAGCACATCAGTCACCAGCCACATTAAGTTTCTGGACAATCTGTTCCAATAAACAAGCTTTTATGACTCTATTATGAAACATTATGAGTTTCTTTCAAACATATCATAAAGCTGAAGACAGACAGATACTGGCAGAGTAAGCTTCTCCTCCATTTTCTTGGATACCAGCGTGACAAGTCCAGCCCCATGATTGGTCATTCAACATAGAGCAAAATTATGCCCCCCCATCTCCACGTGTCAAATAGTCAAATAGTACACAGGATTTTAAGAGAGCTGGTTTCTGTTTTCAGTGATTAAAAAATGTGTCACACTGATCAAGGAAAGCTGATTATGCACAAATAACAGTAAAAAGAAAATTCTGTATGAATAGTTGGAGTCCTCTGCTGCAGCCATTACTGATGCATGTTGTCATAGATTTCAGTCTTCGCTCATCTTTGTTTTTCTGTCTCTTCACCACGTGCCTGGCTTTTTTCATGTGATGCGGCTAGCTGGGCAGAGAGAATGCCAAGCAGTGAATGTGTGTCTGTGTCTGTGTCTGTGTGTGTGTGTGTGTGTGTGTGTTGGTCCGGGTCTGTGCGTTTCATTGCTTATGGGGGCATGAAATCGCTCCAAAGCCCCAAGGCACATTGGGCACCGCTCAGCCCAGACACAGTCTTCCTCGCTGTTTTACCCTCAGCCGTTCCTTCATCTTCAACCTGTGTGGTGCGCTGTCTTTGTAGGCATTATGGGTGCACGCATGTGTGATTCCTCCTGACTTGTAGCTCATCCCTCTGTTCCCACAGCGACCTTCATCCCAACCAGTGAGCCATCTGTCCGTCAATCAATTAGTCCCTCTCCGCTTCTGAGGAGAGTAAGCGATACCCAGAGAGGCTGACCTCGAGACCTGGAGGGTCTCAAAATGGCTCCACGGCAAGGACAGGATGCCAAATGCACACATGAACACACAAGCACATTTGGAGGGAAACAAGTATGCACCAGTGTTCATACATAACACGCATACACACATAAAAATGCAGTAACACACATTGTAAGCAACACCCAGTCAGGAAGAGTGGGGATATTTCCAATTTCCATGCTCTGCTCCAGGCATTTGAATATAAAGGGGCCCTAATACAGTGAAGGCCTTGTGTTCACTATAAATATATAGGCACGTGTGTGTGTGTGTAGTACTATGCACAAAGGGGGCTGGGCTAACACAGGGGAAAGCCCTGGCCTCAGCTGTTATTGTACATTTTCCCCCAGAGAGATCCTCACTTTCCCTGCACCGCCAACTTTCTCTGCTGCTTTCCTTTCTGGAGGAAGCCTTCAGGTCACTGTGACGTGTGAGGACTTAAAGTAACAGAGCTGAGAAAAAGAGAGAGTGGGCCTCCCGCCTTCTGCCTTCTCCTCCTCCTCCTGCTCCTCCTCCTCCATCTTCCTCCATTTCTTCTGTCCTTCCCTCAGCATGTTGGTAGTGGGGGAGGGGTACGTACAGTGTAGGAGCTCATGTGATCTGGCCTGGAGAGTCAAGTGAGCAGACAGTTTGGGAGTCCCACCCTGTTACACTCTTACTGTCTATGTGCAAACTCTACTCACCACAGGTGACTTTAACCAAGGGTCATAAAAGGTAAAGAAAAAGAAACAGTCATCTTAAATCTATGTGGGTTTTTTTTCTTTATCCTGAAAATAACAGGAAACACTTTTTGGAAGCAGTTAACATTTGATTTATCTCAAAGATACATGAAATATTTGAGATTTTAGTGCTGCCCCCTATGAATCAGAGCAACGGTGCTTTGTAACCTTTTAGATTTTATTAGCAAAGGAGCAAATATACAAACATTTTCAACAGCAAGAACCTCAGCAGACCTGAATGCATCACAGCTACAAGCCTTCCTGCATTACAGTCAAAGGTCACCTTCTCCCTGTTCCTCTTGCTTCATCACTGTCAATATTACAGTACTATCTACACCAACAGCAAGAGCTCAGGTCACTCTTTTTTTGACTGTCAAAGTGCATTATTTGAAATATAGGAGGAATCTATAAACAGATTTAGTTATGGTAGGTTGAGAGAAAAGAATCAACTGAGCAAAAATCTAAAAGTATTTGAGGATTTGATCAAACTTTAATCAAAGGCATGACAAGAGAGACATTTTACAGTTGGACAAAATATTAAAATGAAGATAATTTTTTTAAAAATACTTCAAATTGTTTGGTTTGTCTGCACTGCAATTTCTCACTCTCGCTGACATTTACACTGATACAGATATAGCTGCAGTATTTTAATATCAGCTGTCATGTTGGTCTGGTTCATGTATGTGTCCAGATTAAAAGATTATTGTCAGCAACAACCACTTGACATGCAGGCCGCTTTATTTTGCCAAAACTTGAGGTTTATCTGAAGCAACCACGCTGCTTTAAAAGTTCTCACTGAAGGGACACGGGGTGCTTTGTGGAAAATCTGCATCATGGGAGAAAGGTGAGTCACGATCAATTAACGAATGGGGATAACAGCGCAAACTTTCAAATAGTTTCCGCTTACTTTCTCACCTCTGCACACTCTGCCAATGGCTGAAGTGGGTGTGAATGTTGGATTGTCAATTTAGAGAAACAAACAAAAGTTACATAAACTGTCTGACAAGAAAGGAAAGGGGGGGGCTGCAAAAGCAAGCTTTCTAATCCAACAACCACATCTTTTAAATAACACCGTGGCCTTTACACTCAACATGAACACAATAACATGTCCTCATGTTGTCCTACCCTCTTGTTTCGCTGTGGTTTAATGGTGCATTCAGACTGGAAGTGGGGTGGGGGGGGGTGGGGTGGTGGGGGGGGGAGTTACACCGGCCCTCCACCCCTCTCACTCTCACAATACAGTATAATTATCCAGGACACCTAACTCCAGGTTAAGTGCTGCTAGTTTCTTTATTTTTAATTTTTTTTTTCAAGTCGACGGGTCAATATTGGTCAGGAATCCATTTTCATATGAGCACTTGAGTCAATGTTTGCATTATTCACGAAGGCCCATCACCTCTGATTGGTTCAGCTATCCACTGAGAAACAGAGACACGAGGGGGTTGTGGGATGCCATGTATGGACCGCCAGTGTGAGACAGACATGTGCTGACCACTGTATCCTCAGGGATGGATTATTGCTGTGCAGTGACATCACTGTGTGGTTAAAAGGCTTTTAGTCTGATTAATGCACACTGTGTGTTTGCATGTGTGTGTGTGTGTGTGTGTGTATGTGTGCACAGGGATGCGTGACCAGACATAGATGTTGGTGCACAAGACTGTTTTTGCACGTGAATGTATGCAACCACCTATATGTGCTTTAACGTACTGCGTGCATGTGTGTACATGCTTAAATGTGTTTGTCTCCGAGCACCCGGTGATTCCGACCTCATCTCGTCCCTGGGCACCACATTATAGCTTTTTTGTCTTGCCTCTCCTTCCCATAATCCATCATTTCCAAAGTGTTGGCTCTGTTGTGGGAGCCGTATAAGCTTCCATCTCTTTAAATATGGGTTAGTGTGCCTCTCGCCGCCTCTCTGCACCTCCCCGCTGCCCCCTCTTTTTCCCTCAGTTTGCCTTTCTTGACTTTTTTTTTATTGTCTTGCTTTTGAGGCTCTTTTTCCTTCCTTCCCGTTTCTGCAACCACAGCAAAACGGTGGCACACAGCATTGAACCGAATAGAACAAGAAATGCATTATCAGTGTTGTACTTAGTATAAACACTTATGTAAGGTTTTCTTTTAGAGTCTGCAGTTAGTTGGCTGCAGGTTGAACTTTCCATTTCGCTTGTTGCCAAGGATGCCCTCATCCTCTCTGTGGTAGCATCGTGCTGCCAAAGGTGTGTGTATTTGTGCGCGTTTGAGTGATGTGTGCGTGTAGAAAGTGAATGTTGTGTGTGTGTGTGTGTGTGTTTGTCAGCGCGAGTTATCTCATTGTCTCTGTCTTCGGGCTGTGTTTAGATGAGCTCAGTGTTTCTCTTGTCAGTCACAATCAAAGACATCCACAGTGAATCTTGTACACTCTAATTGATTGTTTTATCTGGCACAAAGTCCATATCTTTTTTTTTCTTACTTTTACAAGAATCCACAACCAAGTAGATAATAATAACAGGAAACCTAATGCAGCAACAGCTCCCATCTCTATTATGGGATTATGAGGTTTAGCAGCTACTGTATGAGGCTGAAAACTGGCAAAAAATGGACAGCACAGCTCATGCATTCATGTTGAATAAAAATCAAAAAAGTTAGCCATCGAGGAATTTGGCACTCTTTAAATGAAATTACAGGTTTTGACTGACTTTTATAAAAGTCAAGGAGTCATGAAACCAAGTTCAAGTTCAAGCAGGAAGATGAAAATCACCAAAACTGTGAGTTCAAAGGAGTTTGCAAAACAGCAGCAATGCATTGTGTCACTTTTGATGTCTTTGAGTTGCTTCTGTAATGATAAAAAAAAGGCACTATTTTGAAGTCAGGAGGTGAAGCATAGACTTGTCAGGCTCAGAAAAGGCCAGTCTGGGCTTCGGGCTGTGAAATGAGCAAGGACAAATATGGGACACTAATCCACTCTTTAACATTAGCCAGTATTAGCCTTCATCTGTCTGCAGGTTTAGCGCCATAATACACTGAGGCCAAGAGCAAATGAGGAAGGAAGAACCGTTTATTTTTGTCTGTCTGAGCCACATCTCGCTGCCATGCTTTGCCTTTCTATTTTTTTTTCTCTCTCTCAGCCTCAGACTCGTGCCCTTCTGCCTTTTTCTTTTCGCTCATTTTCTGTGACTCTCATCTGTCAAGCTCACCCTTTCTCTCTCTTGTCTGTCTCATTCTCTCTGCCCCTGTATGATTACTGAAAACTGTATGGAGACAGTGCAAGAGCTCCGCGGAGGGCAGCCAACGCCATTGGCTGGCTGGCACTCCACCCCCACTCGTGATTGGCCGCAGGCCTCAACGTAGGATTCAATCAGCTGGGTGGAAGTGTATGTAGGTCAGTGTGTAGCGATGTGAGCCTCCTCTCTCCCTCTCTCTCCCTCTCTCTCTCTCTCTCTCTCTCTCTCCCTCTCTGTTCCCCTCCTCCACCACCTTGGTTTTGATGAAGCGGCTGTTGTGTTAATTGGCCACGTTCCAACTTTCAAACCCAGAGAGACACGAGGAAAGAGAGGAAAGGGGGGAATAAAGCAGGGAGGTTAAAAGAGGAAGGGAAGTTGAAGAGGCGAGGGGGGAGGAGGAGAGGGAAGAGGGCAGAGGAGCGTAGATGGAGGGGGGGGTTTAATATGAGGTGCCCTGTTGCACTCGACAGTGCAATAGTACAGTGTGTTAGTCAGTCAAACACACACACACACACTATCCAAACAGACAACTTCTGCCGAACATAGCAGCTCAGGGTATTTATTTTCTCTCTGTTTGAACACGGAAAGACGTGACGGAAGGAGTGAAAGGCAAAAAAGAATATATTTAATACATGTTTGCGTGAACAAAGGAAAAAAAAAAGAAACAGATCTGGATGTTGCTTTAATTTTCTGCTAATTCTAATTACCTTGTTTCACCCTGTGTTCCCCGCCACCCACTGGGCGTCCTCACAAAGCCGTGGACCACAGATGCCATAGATAGAGAATCATTTTGTTATCTAATCTGCTGCGTTGTAACTTTGTGGACACAGTAAACCCATTGATTCACACAGCAATTCCTGCCACAGCAACCCCACGTGTCCTATTCCAGCTTTTAAAGTGAATGTGCCCCCTGAGGAGAAGCCTGCTTGGCACTGCTGTACTTGGCTACATCAGTGAATAATTCACACTAACCCAAATTTTTCTACAGTGCTTACTCTACCTCTGAGTGCTCCACACACACACACACACACACACACACACACACACACACACACACACACACACACACACTCAAGCACCCCTTGTAAGTGGTGGTCCCAAGGCGTTGCCCATAGTAGTCTAACCCAGACAAGCAGACTGTGAAAAGCAGACAAAATAAAGTCTTGTACACTTCACTTTACTACTCCCTCTGCAGCCATGTCTGTCTGCATACTTTACATTAAAAGCACCCCGCAGCAGTTTGCGCTCTCTGCAGCCCTCCCTTTCCATGTCTGCCTGTCTCTCTATCTACACATCTCGCCCTTTTGCACCCGTCTGCGTTTTCTTTTATTAGAAACCCGTCATTTTATACAGTGGCACTCACTGCATTTAAGATGTAGCCCAGCCCATATGAGGCAAAGTACATTCCTGCCTGTCTGGCTTTCTCTATTTCCTTTTTAAAATCTCGTCTCTGTTGTCTCTCCGTCTTCTTCTCACTCTGCCCCGGCTTTGAACTTATTTTGGTGGATATAGGCGTCTTCCCCACCCACCCACAATCATGCAAACACACACATACACACACACACACACACACACACAGGGTGACTTTAGCCTGACTTTACCCTCTTACTCAGCCAGCCGCTGACCCACTTAGCGTTGAATAGCGTACCAGACTGACGGCGGGCTTTTTACTCCAGGGCACTCTGGGAAAACTGAGCTAAAAAAACAACAAAAATCGCACATGCGTACATACCCACAGAGACACACAAACATACAGTGGACGAGCTTACTCAGAGCCTGATGATGCAGAAGTTGGAACACACACTTGGCTTTGGTGCCATCAAAGAGTCCAGGTTGGTCCAGTGATGTCATCGCTCGACACAAAAGCATACCTGGAAATGCAGACAGTCATGTTCAAATCATTCTAAAGGCCCTTTTCAATCTGTTAAAAGAATAGTTTAGCATTTTGGAAATTACACTCTCATTCATTTCTATATGAAGCTGGAACCTGCAAATAGTTAGCTTAGCTTAGCACAAAGACTGGAAATATGGGGAAACAGGTTGTCAGCCTCTGCCTAAAGATAACAAAATTAGCCTACATAAAGTTCACTGAAGACTTTATCTTGTTTGCTTGATCTGTACAAGATCAGCTTTTGTGGTCTGATTTGTTGGTTATGTTTCAGAATATTCCTTTGCAGCTTCTTCCTGTAGTCTTGACATCACTATGAGTTTGCAAGGCAACCGAAAGAAGCTTCAAAAGATCACTGTTCCCAGCTAAAAACAAAACGTATGGCTCATAACTTCCTTATAAAAACTGCAAATTGTTATTTTTTCCCCTTTAGATTCTGCATGGATTCAAAAAAGAGAGAAATAATTTGTTCCTTTGTAGATTTTAGGGGCTAGAAGGCAGATTTTTAACCCCTGTTTTCATTGTCTATGCTAAGCTAAACTAACCACCTACTGGCTCCAGCTCCACATTGGTCAGACAGATATTAGACTGGTATCTTTCTGTACAAGAAGGCAAACAAGGTAATCTTTCAAAATACTTAATTATTTCTTTTATCCTGAAAATTGTAGAACATGTACTGTAGTTAAGTTTGTAGTAGCAGTCATATAGAATCACACCCCACCCCCAAAAGTGTGAAATATACATAGACTGTGATCACAACCTCAAACTTCAGCACACTATTCTACAGTAACAAACACTCAAATTGCCACAAAATATTTTATAACATGATTTCATACACAGAAGTCTCAAAGATCATCCAGCTCAGAAAAGGAGGAGGTTTTTTTATGTAACTGCAAAGGAGCTGAGCTACAGCCACTTCAGCCCTTCTTCCACCTCGATCTCGTGACTAGACAAGCAAGACCGACCAACGAATGTAACACCACCACTTCCCTTTTCCTCTAGTTATTTCAGGCGGTTTAGAGCCAGCACTGCTGACTGCTCGTGCCACGCTGTGGTGACTGGGGCAAGGTCAGCATGTGAGTTCAGAGGGATAAAAGTCACAAGTTGGGTTTAGCACGTCGAACAACTAAATAAAACACTTTTCTTGTACAGGATTCTCTTTTGTCAATCACTTAAATCATTCCGCAACTAGGTTTTTGACCTTTTTTCACCTTCTTTCTTCATTTTACTTCCTTGCTTGTCATAAGCAGTGTGAACCTGTTGCGTGACTTGCATTCATGAGGCAAGCCTGTCATCGCTGTGAGCATGTGTGTGAGAGCTGTCAATCAGCTTTGAGGTGAGGCTTTTCCAAAGCGTCCTCCTTGAAAGGTTCACACACTCTTAGGGTCAGCGTGGTGTCTAAGCACATGAGTGCATTAGTGTGCTTTTTCTATTAGCATGTGGAAGCCGTGCCGTTGAGCCTTCTATCAGAAAGAGGCCCTGTCGGTGCTTTCTTTCACCCTCGTTTTTTCCTCTACTCTTCCTTACTTCTTCCCACTTTTTCCCCCACTCCAGTTTACAAGGCCTTCGCACACAAGCTCCAAAGGATTACCAGACACACCCCTTTCAGAAGCACTGAGCCCTACAGCTCCTCAGTCCCCTCACAGTGTGTGTGTGTGTGTATTTGTTTGAAAGGGCACATTTGAGCAAGAGCATTCGAGATCTCACAGAGGAAAGAAAGTGGAGGTAGAAAAACAAAAAAAGGGAGGTGGAAAGAGGAGAGTGGGGGGAAAGGCAGATTGAGTGATTGCTGCTCACAGAGAAGGAGAAAGAGTCAGAGAGCAGAGCTTTGGCCTGCAGCCAGCTTGTGCCACCATACGGCTTTTGTGCAGAGAGTTGACTTAGAAAGGACCTTTCAGAGAGGGAGAGAAAAGAGACAGAGATGACAGAAAAAAAATACAGAAAAAAATAGGCAATGAGAGGACGTCAGAGCGAGAGGAGAAGGGGCACAATGGAAGAAAAAAATGATCACAAAAGGCAGCTGTAAGAGAGAAAGGAGAAAAACGAGGAGCTGGAGGAGGGTTCAAACCAGATGATAGAGACTCATTCATAAGCCTGTGCAGTAGATTAAAGAGATCCAGCCATAGCTACAGCCTTCTGCCCTTCTACGCCTCCCTCCATCCCTCTTTATCCACCCTAAAACCCAGTTTAGCCTCTAAAAGGTCACAAAGTAATTGTAACTTGGGAGTTTTTCTTGCAGAATCTACTTGGGCAAACTCTGCAGTTTCTTTTTCTCCCCAGGTGAGGTCAGAGGAAGTGTAGTGAGCGTCACCAGCTAGTGGTTTTGGGTAATGCTGCCAGCAGCAACTTGGATGAGGCAATTACCTGCTTTCTGTGAGACCAGTACACCCTGTCACGCCAACACGAACGCATGCACGCTCATCTCAAAATAAGGAACCTTAAAACCCAAAACTTTAAAAAATGCTGAAAAAACACTTTTTGGCTGCTTCAAATATAAAAACAAAACATTATGCATGGACTCAGAGTACAGCGGGGGTAGCTGTGTGGTTGCCAGTGGTCTATTAATAGCGAGGTAATATAAATAAGAAGTGCTGCGTGTGGGGAAAAGAGCTCAACGGGAGGGAGGCTGGGGTGACGCGGAAGGGAGGGGACACTCTGGGATTCAATAGAGGCCACTGTTCACCTGACTCTGTGTGTGTGTGTGTGTGTGTGTGTGTGTGCGTGTGTGTGTGTGTGAG
>JAQMCX010000023.1:13915891-13926334 GCA_029814765.1 Acanthurus leucopareius | reverse complement strand
GTGTGTTGAGTTGAGTTGTGTGCTCTCGAGCTCTTGGCTATTCTGTCTGTTTGTCTCTCTTTATCCCTGTGTCGTGTGTTTGTGTGTGTGTGTGTGTGTGTGTGTGTGTGTGTGTGTGTGTGTGTGTGTGTGTGTGTGTGTGTGTAAGAGTGTGCACTGTATCTGTTTTTAGCACTATTAGAGAGAAGAGGCCCATGAACACCAGCGGGGCCTCAACACTAATCCAGACCAGATGTGAACTCCACCAAAACTCAAAACACTGACAACACACACACGCACAAATACACACATTGCAAACAAGAGCTAGCACATCACCGGCTCCAAATTTTGAGCTCAAGCTAGATTTGTAGCCTACTGTTTAGTTAGCCAACATGATTATGTGTAATGCTATTATCGCCATAATCTGTCTCAATGAGATCATAGCTCACCTTCAGTGGAGTTAATTGGAGGTTTGAGAGGTCACGAAGATGAGTCGTACAGTCTTCAACCGAAACTAAGTCACAGTGGGCGTGGCCTAATCACAAACATGAGGCTTTATGCAGGCCGTGTTGTGGAAACAACATACAAGAGAGACAACGCACCTCAGTGTCACACGCAAGCACCAGAGCAAAGGTAGATCAGGTTTACACGTGTTATGATTAATGACATGTGCACACACTTGAATGCACAGATAGAAAGTCAGTGGTGAAGGTGTGTGTGTCAGTGTGTCTATTAATGTTCCGTGAGAATCGGCTTCACACTGCTGCATGACAAAAATACACCTTTAACCCCTTTAAAAACATAGAAAAGTCAATGAACTCTTGAACACAAACAGCAAAAAGAGAAAATACTGAATTTGCATGTTTGTTTGTTGCACATATTTAAGTTGTGCGTGTGTGGTTTTGGTCTTTCAAGGACATGTGGGACAGTGAGTTTGGGAAAGGGTCAATCTGTGCTGCAGGACACATGCACACGTTTGTGTTACATAACTTGAAGGGCATTTTTTTTTGTTGACCGTGCCATAGTGCCAAATATTAACACCTCTGTTGCAAAGGGCAATTCTGCATGTTACTGACTGAACAAGGTAATCCCCCTAGAGGTTATAGCGTGCATAGCAGCGGTTCCCAGGCTTGTGACCTCTTGTTACAGGTTTAGTGAGGACATGAGTCAAGTTTTCCGTTTCATTTAAAGGTGATTAGACGTCCAGGTGTAATAAGTATCAAGTGTTTCACAAAAAAAGCCAAAACTTTGAGAGAAGACAGAAAAAAATAAAATTTAATTTTCTTGCACAAATGATCAATGAATAATGGTTGTTTCTTTTAATGTCCCTTTCATGTTCTTGTGACTCCACAGTTTTATCCTAAGACCCAATGAAGAGGTAGTTCAGGAGCAAGCAATGAACTGTATTAACTGTTTTTTTTCACACAGTTTAGTTTTGAAATCTTTTAGTTTAAAGAATAAAAAATATAAGAAGAGACTTTATTTGCATAGCATCTTGAATGCACAGATGTTGCCAAAAGTTCTTAACCAAATTGTGATTAAAATATAAATCAAAAAATTAACTATTTTTCCCTACAGTCCATTTTAAAACTGAATTACAAAGGTTTTCTCTGTAGCCGGAGATAAAAATCAGTAAACCAGATAGTTCTGATCTAAAAAGGAAGATAACGGTCAGGAAGACACAGATTTCTCATTTCCTGTGTGTGCAGAAGATTTACAGCCAGTGACGACATACCAGAAATAAAGTTAGGTTACTAAGAAAAATCTGCATCTTTTGCAGCTTAAATTTCTTGACTTTTTCGGTGAAATCAATGTCCTCATCAATGTCCTGAGTTTGCTAAAAAAAAGCTCCCATTTTGTTGTGTGCATAACTCAAGCTGGTTCTCAGTGGAAATGCAAGTATGCAAACACGACAGGCAGAGTGGTGTTAAGGGAGGCAATAAACCTCAGTCAACCCCTCACCCGAGCTACGCACATAAAAGCAGCATGTCGTCCTCCCCTCCCTCACTTCCTCACTCTGTCCCTCAGCTTCTCTTTCCCCTGGACTCCTCTTCTTCTGCTGCTCTTCCATCCACTGTTTAAAAATAAATCATCTTACCCTTCATGGATCTTTTTTCCCCTTCCATCCATGGAGTCATAAAAGTGGGAGATTTGCCTTTGAAAGTGTCCTTTTGATGATCTTCTCAATTTTCCCTCCACACAGAGACACAGGATTTTGCCATACAGCAGCGGGGAAATGATTTATGTCATGCTGGTCAGGTTTTTGGCATCAGTTTGAAACACTGACTAGATTATAGTGTATCAGCTAAATGACAGTACTGTATTACCCATGAGTGGCAGGTCAGGGAAAGAAAACATGGAATTATCATTCTTTTGATCAAAATTCAATCCAGAAACCAAAAGTAAAATAGTAAATGCGATCAACAGGTGTTATTTCTATGTCAGGCTAAATAATTTAAGTAAATGATAAACAAAATCAGGCAGAATCAAACAAAGCCCAACCTCCAAATTAAGCTTTTTGATTTGTTCTTCCTCTCATTCTCTTCAAACATGTGCAGCAGCCTGCCTTTTTAAAGTTTTAATATAAACATCTTCTCTCTTTTGCAGTTTTTTTTTCATTAAGTTCCTGAACCACAATGGCTTTATGCTTTAACCAGGAGATTTGCACCGTGCAGAAAATATGAAGGACTTTCACTTTCAAACCCTTAGGGTCAAAAATAATCCTCCCACTTCTCTTCTCCACTGCCCTTGAAATAGATCCATGGGTTGAGGTGTTGATGGCAGGCTCATTTCCCAAACGTATTCCTTGTCGCCCGCACCACATCTTCCCTCAGGAATAGCGACATTCCCCTTTCCTGATAATTATGAATGATACTGAATGATACCGCCCATCCCCCCTCTTCTCCCTGTTTCCCTGCTCTCCTCAGTGCTCCTCGTATCGCACAGAGATGTAATTAATCATGTAGACACCCTGCTAGTCTTAATACTAAGGATGCCCTCTCTTTCTCTATCCCTCTGTTTCCCCTCTATACTCTTTATCTGTCTCTGTCCTCCCCAGTGCCTCTCAATCTCTCTCTCACACACAGTTTGAAGGTCTCATTAATCACCTGTTCACATAGAAAGGTCTGTAATACATTCCAGTGGGATCATTGGGGCTGTTGGCCCCTCCTGTCTTTTTTTTTTTAACCCTGGTTTCATGTAAACTCCTGTACACAAAAAACACCCGTGCTTTCATTTCTCAATTTGTGTTTTTCTGTGTGCATTAGAGCACGTCTGTCACCAGCGCGCTCGTACGCCAGGATAAATACGATAATCGTCGCCAGCAGACTTACCCTCTGGTCCCTGGCTATTTTTAGACATCAGATGTTGAAATAGTTCAAGTTCTTAAAAAGGGCAGGCTGCGAGTCACCGCGACATCCTCGCAAAGCCGAGGGTGGCAGAGGATCCGTCAGCCCAACCCCACCACAGACGAACCCAAACAACATTCATTACCAACAGCAAAATCCACCAGCATGTTTATCACCAGATATATTAAGAGCATGTTCCCCTCTGGTTGTATTTGTTGACTGGCAGATGGCTTGTTCTTCCCGTCAGTAATGCCTCCAGTGACTGAAAGGTTTTGCAGATTAAACTGACATTTTTTTTTTCCTGTCAAAGGAGCTCCTGTTCAGATTTATGTGGGATGTGCAACAGAGGGTGGACATTATGATGATATATACAGTGCTATGACATATTACACAGATTCCTCTATTAGTGGAGATGTTGCAGTAACATCTACAGCAAGTAAACTATCGACCATCTGGACAATAGTTGGACATGTGGGAGAAGACTTTCCCCCCGTTTACCCCTATTTTTTATTCTAATAGGTATTATGAAATTATGTAGAGTGTGTAGAGTGTGGGCAATAAAGGAGCCACTTGTTCAACCCTTTTACTCTAATTACAGTGTAGGTCATTGTGAGCAATTCTGCATATTTACAGGATTTTATGAGATCAGTGTAACAAAGTACCGTAATTTGCCAGGTTTTCCATTTGCAAGATTGCAACAAACACAATCCCATTTGGTTAAACAGTTTCTCGGCTGACACAAGATTTCACTCATCTCACACACCCCTATGTGTGTAAGCCTCTCTGCATGTGTAATATTTAGATTTGGTGTAGCTTGACTTGTGAAAAAGAGAACACAAATACTTTAAAAAAAAATTGTTGTTGTGTTTGGGTGCACTCAGTTTTTTTCTTTTTTCCTCGCTGCTGCTGCTGCTTTACTCCCTTGCATGTCTGTTCCTCCTCCTGTCTGAATAAGTCGTCTTTGTCTTCGCTGAGATGCTTCTGTTGTCAGTGTGCTCGTGTGTTTATCTGTGTGTGCGTGCGTGTGTGTGTTCTTGGCAGCCACAGTTGCCTTGTAGCCTAAGGACGCCATGTCCTGGAACTCCGGTTGATAAAGCCCAGCAGGGATGTCCTGTGTTGTCCCATAGCAAAGCGTATGACGTCCCACACTGAGCTCCAATGAACAGTTTGGTGTTTTTGAACGTACACTGACTGCATTTACCACATGAGCTCATGTGTTTTTTTGTGTGTAAAACACAAATTAGGTGTTTTTGTTGTTGTTGTTCTCTGCATAACATTGTCTGATTGATTTCCTCTCTGCGTTTTGCTTTTCATTTCCATATCTAATATGTGTGTGTATCTGTGTGTGTGTGCATGTGTGTGTGTGTGTGTGTGTGTGTCGTTAACATGCCACTTGTGATATGAGTCAAGGCTCCATAGGAACTGAGGTGACCCTTAAGCACTCAGCAAAACACACACTGACCTGATGAAACTTTACTAGCATGTAACGTGACTAACCATGCCCCCGCATCGGCCCACACTGATTGGCCGTTTCAAGTGGGATGGGTTAGCCACCTCTCCCACCTTACACTAACTGATTGGAGGAAACTTAAGAGTAAACAAGTGGTTCTTTGAGCATGTGGCACAACACGGGACATAAAAGCGAAGAGGGAGTAAAGAGAGGGGGAGGCGGACAGATGGGAAAGATAGAAAGAGAGAGAGAGAAGTTGACATTGCAGTAGTGAGGTCTCGCTGATGACAGAGCAGCCTTTTTGGTGATTTAACAAGCTCACAATTCTTGGAAAGCATTGTGTGTGTGCCTCTTTGTGTGTGTGTGTGTGTGTGTGTGCTTGTGCTCTTACTGCAAAAGCCTTGAAATTGACATTCAAAACAAAATGATGGCATTGTCAGCCTCAATAAAGCATCATAGATTGGATACACTCTTTTAATGAGTTGGCATTTTAAGTGTTTGTGCATTTCTACATGACGACCTCAATCTGTTCACAAAAACAGAGGAGTGAAATGGGGAGTAAGAGCAGAATTTTATGAAGAATGAGGTATAGCAGGATTCTTTTTTGCCAAGCTCCAGATCCCCATCCGGTGCACACATACACATACACACACACACACTTACGCACATGAGCATAAATAAAACCTAAAAACACACACAAAAGCTGAGAGACACCCAGCCACTGGCCGGGAAACGCACATATGATTGAAGAGAATGGAATGTTCCGTCTGCAGTCCAGAGCTCAGGGCAGCTGGAACCTGGACCCAGCGTGTGTGTGTGTGTGTGTGCGTGTGTGTGTGTGTGTGTGTGTTTGTGCTTTTGTGAGTGTGTGTGTAGCATCACAGTATAAATAACCGTCCTCTCTCAGCAGTGTTAGTGCAGACCAGCTAGCATGTGTATTTATAAACGGCCCTTACGAGTCAAAGACCTGCATGTTGTCTTCGCCTCTACGTCACACTTTCACCGCACTCTTCAGCTTCTTCTCACCACTTCACTGATTCTGTGGCTGCAGAGCTTCAAAGATCCCCATGAAGTCAATGTTTTGTTTTGTTTTGTTTTGTTTTATTATTAGTCCACAAGGCAGCACAACATTTGCGACTGTCCGCTGCATGAGCACGCCGACTGTGCTTAAGCTTAAGAAGTAAAACTGGACACTTGTTCAGCCAAATACAACAAACAAACTGTCCATTCGTCCGTCCTCAAGTATGATCAAAGCTTTACACAGGCTTTGCATTGTGTTTCATATTTACACCTGTTGCATCAATTTTTGGTCACAGTCTTTAAAAGAAAATATTAATATGATGGCAGAATATTTCATTTGTCTCTCTATAAATTTTACTTATCTATGTATTTTTATTACCCTTTTAATTAAAAAAAAAAACAACTTAAGTTTGCTGTTTTATAAATTATAGTCACACTTGTCTAGAACTGTGTTTGTATTGTGTAAAAATGTACCAGTAATTGGCTTCAGTTAGACTTTTTCTTTCATCAGACTTTTTTCTATAAAATACCAAAAAAAAACAGTGAGCTCCTTTGTCTCTTTCCAGTTGCCACATTTTCTTTTGTAACATTTTATAGTCGCCTCTCATCTGTCATTTATTTGCGAGGACGCTGCCCACTCACCTGTTTGCTCAAAGTTAATCTTGTTTGCATTTTCTAAAGAAAGAACACTTCAGGGCAGAACAAGCATTATTTTAACCAGAGCCCATTGTCAATCCTTCGTCTTAAATGGCAACTAATGTTGCGCAAGCTGCGAGCTTGACCCTACAGCGGTCACTGTTGACATTAGACTCAGATTAGTGCTGGTTTACATAATGACAGATAACGTGTAGGTTTGGCTGGGACTCACACACACGTAGACACTGTGTCAGTGACTGTTTAAGTACAACAGAGGTGTGAGGCTCAGGTCACAGAACTGAACCAATCACGGGGCTGAGGGGGCGGGCCTAGCACATATAAGACAAGAGCTTCAACCTCAAAGCACTTTGACCTTCGACACATAGTGCTGTGTCTCCAGGCTTCATGACACTGTAACCCTCTGACCTGTTGCCTTCCTGTAGCGCAATATGTGAAGAGCTGTAAGTTTGAGTGTGCGTGTGTGTTTGCATGTGTGTGTATGTGTTGAGGGATGACATATTTTGTGTGTTTTTCTTTGCATTTCCTTACAGCTGAAAGCAAGGGAGGCTGTGTCTGGGTTGGGCTGACCAGTTTCTCTCTGGCACACACAGAGTACAGGAACCTGGCAAAGTGAATCTGACCCAGTTCATGCATTGGAGTTTTAATATGCGCTGTAGCTGGGTGATGAAATACACTTGCAATACCATGCAGACCCTCCCTTTTCTGTACTGCCTGGCTACGCAAACCAATTTCAGTGCACCAATCACCACTACTGCAGCTAGGACAGTTACAGCCAATTAGAAAGCACTCTTAGGATCATCTGAACCAATCAGAGGAGGCTGCTTTGTGAATAACCTCAGGAGTCTGAGGTATTCATGTCTATACATTCACCACATGCATATATAATAATAGACCCATCTGGTTTCTTCACAGTTACCTTAAATGCCTCCTTTAAAAAAATGTCAGTTTTAAGATTCGCCTTCTACATTCAGATTTACATAAATGCAAATAAATGAGTCCCCACCTACTCACACACCTTCAGAAATCAGAATAATGAGAGAAAGGAGAGAGAGATTCCTAGCGTGGTTGCTGACAGTGATTAATTGTTCCCACATGTTGCTGACGGACAAAAAGGCCTCTGTGTTCCTGAGCTCTGGCTGCAGCTGGTGTACACACACACACACACACACACACGCAAACATACACACACACACACACACACACACACACAGCTGGGGCCTGTCTCACGAAGCGAGTTCAGCTTTGTCAGGCTATCTTTGAGTTAGTTTGCTTCAAAAATGTTTCACTGTTGAACCTGGATAACCAGTTTTCATGAAAAGCCGACTTTATTGACTGGGAGTTTTATGCACCAGTTTTTCTGAACATCTAAGGTGGAGTTTATGATATCAGGCCAATCTTAATTAAATTTTAAGATTGAGAAAATAACAAATAAAATAATAAGTAGAGATAGACAACTGATGCTTTTCATTTAGAAATTTCATTTTGAATTATTCTGCCAATAAACTGTTTCTGCAAAAAAAAAAAAAAAAAAATACACTGAATAAGTTAGCTAGAAAGCCGGGTAATCTCTTCTTTTAAAATCTTTTGGTTGACAGATATTAAACAATAAGCTTTCTTGTGATTAAATACTGCAGTCAAGTAGCTATTTGCAATAATAGTAATTAATCATTCATGTCACAAGACTGGGATGATAAGCCTTAAGAAGGTTTTCACAGTGATCCAAGTAATAGTTCAACATCTTAGGAAATATTTGCATTCTTGCCGAGAGCTACAGCAAGCAGCTAGTTTGCATAGCTTGGCATAAAAACTGGAAACAGAGAGACATCTTGCCCAGATCTGTCTTACATTAACAAAATCCAACAAAGAATGCCTCTTAAGCTTAGTAATACATTACATAAATCTTTTATTTCCTACAAAAAATATTTCTTGACTAGGCTCAGTGACTTCCCGGAGCCTTGATGTTACCACAAGGTCACCAGAAACTAGTTTCTCCCCCTCTTACAAGCTGTGGCTTCATTTATTTATATATTTATGTGTTTTTTTTTTTTAAAAAAGGAAAATGGTATAATTTTCTCATTTATTACAACAAAGCAAATAAGTCAGCTTAGTGTAAAATTCTCAAAAGTTAGATGATTCCTTCAAAGTAAAGAAGTTTGTTAGAGAAAAACAACACTGTAAAATCCAAAGTAATGTCATTAACTTAGGCCATTTGTCTGTTGTTTTTGAGACCGAGCCAAATGTGTTCATTTCAGTCTCTGAGATAAATGCTTGAAAGAGAGAGAGGAGATTATTAAAGTGATAAATGAGCCGGAGAGAGTAAGCAAAATCCACACAAAAAAATACATAAAGATTAGCCTAACAGTGTGCGAACATCATTATCCCCTGGAAAGTTGTTGCTACAAGCAGTGTTAGTGTATGTGTGTGTGTGCAAGTATGTTATTTAGCTCTCATGGCTGCATAGTTGGAGTTATGAATCAGAGCTGCTGTCTCAATGAGCTGTTTTTATTAATGGACTTTGGAAATACCCCACAGGAGCTGTAGCCTACAGTAGTAACCATACAGTAACCCACTCACACACACACACACACACTACGTACACACACACGCCCACTGTGTTCATACATTCAACAAATACCAAAACATAAAATAGTCATACTTATTAATCACACTTGAAGGCCTGCCTGAAAGGGCCACACTGAAATGAAAAACCCAAACATAAATTAAACAGGGCAGAGGCTTCCAAGAAAGAGCTGTAAAGCAGAATTGATTTCAGCTATTTCATCTATTTCAGTCATAAAGAGGAGATTAGATGTAGAGGAGGAGACGGGTTAATGATGGATTTTAAATTTAAGATACAGGATTTGGGATTTAGATTGCACAAACGATTGAACTCCCCCGTGTGTATTATGAAAATGTACTTAATATTGTGTACACACTCGGCCTCTGGAGACTCTTTTTCCACATCTAAGACTGTTTGCCCCCAGAGTTCACTAATGTTCAGCGAAGTATGAATACTGCTACCAAACTTGGAGTATTTAAGAGCTATAATGAACTACTGGGAAATTTAATAATATGATTGGTTGTGTCATTAAATACAGTAAGAATCATGGCGGCCAGAAATAAGAGGTTGTGGTCTGCAGAA
This sequence comes from Acanthurus leucopareius, assembly GCA_029814765.1. Lineage (NCBI taxonomy): Eukaryota > Metazoa > Chordata > Actinopteri > Acanthuriformes > Acanthuridae > Acanthurus > Acanthurus leucopareius. Next base: position 13,916,739 of record JAQMCX010000023.1, on the reverse strand, counting down.
GAGACTGAATGTCGACATGAAATATGCAGACACAATGTTAGAAAGGTCAGTCCGCTAAAAACATAAAACAACATACTTTCCACTTACACAACCACAAGTGTACGAGCTATGCAGACTGATTTTTTATACCCCAAGATTTTAATATAGAGGACTTCTGCAGCACTAAATTAAATGAAGGAGGATGAAAATATAGGAAATATATATTTGGAAATATGTGAGTTATCCAGAAAAACAGAGGTAATCAGTGGAATTTGTGAAGAAAAGTATGTGTGACTGACATATAGCTTCTTTCTCTCGTCCTGCAGTCATCATCTTCCCACCTGTTTTTTCACCATCACTTACACATTTTCACTCCCACCCATTTTTTTTTCTTTTCATCACGCTCCTTGCTTCAGTTGCAGATGTCTGTTTTCTTCTTATTGCTGCTTCATCATAGAGAGTCAGAAATATCTCACCTGATATGTGATATTTTATCTGAACATTAAACAAGTTGCTTCATTTGGAGGGAGGGGTTGGAAGGAGGAGGGATAAAGATGGTGTAGGATGAATATGATGAGGGGAGGGAGAGTGATTGATGAAGTGTTAGGTGTTGGCAGGTAGATCTTTACGGCAGCGAGAGAAGGAAGCTCACGTTCCATTCATTCTGCTCCCATTCATTCCTCCAACGTTCTATCTTAGGCCATTATTTACATCTCCCTTCCAAAGGGAAACATTTAGCTCGTTTGTGTGTGTGTGTGTGTGTGTGTGTGTGTGTGTGTGTGTGTGTGTGTGTGTTGGTGTGTGTGTGTGTGTGTGTGTTTTCGGCAGAGATATAAAACACACAGCCGCTAAATATATAGTATACAATA
>JAQMCX010000023.1:13876147-13915791 GCA_029814765.1 Acanthurus leucopareius | reverse complement strand
GTAATGCGTTAATGTGGGACTGAAGCCACAAAGGATGACACACTCACACCTGACAGTGTGTGTGTGTGTGTGTGTGTGTGTGTGTGTGTGTGTGTGTGTGTGTCTGTTGCAGTGTGTGTGTGTGTGTGTGTTTGTAAAATGTTCTGTAATAAAGAAGCATTACGTCATTCCTCAAGAGATGCTGGCAGAGGATAAACACTGGTCTCACTGGTATCACTTCTCATCTTACCTCATTTCACAGAACACACACACATACACAGAGAGAGACACACGCACACACACACACACTTGGGAATGTGCATTCACACACGCACACCATTCATGATTAAATGCAGCATTTTATGGATTTGCTAATGCACAGCAGTGGTCACGAAAAGCACACAGTTCTGCAGAAACTGTTTTTGCAAAATACTCAAGACCCCACCACACACACACACACACACACACACACATACACACACTCACATACATACTCAAATACACACATACTCAAAAGGGTCATGGGTTCAGTTTGGCTCCAGAGATCAAACTTTCTTACTCTGCCAACGTAGCAGTCAGAAGAGTAACTTAAGCCTGCTCTTTCTCCTCTCTGACTGAACTGCTTTTGACCAGAAAAACAATTCAGTCCAAACCGTCTGTAAACTGTTGCCCAGGACAAAGAGGGCTGCTTCATGGAAAACAATATTGTTATTCCCACAAAAACTCCCAAATTCTGGACCTCGTCGTTTGGAGCCTAGAAATCTGTTCTGTTTTAGAGAGTAAAAATATACATAGAGAGGAAAACAGGGAGGGAAAAATGTGTGCATGTTGTGGATGGCGGTTGGGTTGTTTATATGGGAGGATATAGCGTAGCCCCAGAGCCCCTCAGGGCCCATAAGAGCTATGTGTTTGTGAAACAACAGAAACTGCGGAAGAGGAAGGGGGCATGGAAAGAAGGAGACTGAGGCAAAAATAATGAATTCAGCAAGGTCTTCAGTAGTTTATGGGGGCACAAAAAGAAAGGGGGGAAAAGAAGTAAGATAAGACAAATGCAAGTCAAAAATGTCATAACTTTATATATACTTATGATCATAGTTTTCCTTAAAATGCAACTTTGTAAACGTTTTAAGGATACTTCTGTTTAAATAGTGTTGTAGTTTCATGAAACAGTTACATGACTTCCTGGCCTTTGTCTCTTTTCTTGTGGATTAAATATAACCCAACCTGGTGACATCAATCTAAAATCCCTGTTGGTTCACTAACGATTCCATCAGATCCTGCTCTCAATGCCTCTTGTTCTCTAACAATTACTGTTCTCCCTCAAGATTAGCACCTCGGTCATCAGTTGTACTGAGTGTGACAAACATTTTATAAGTTTGACTTCAGAAAAAAAATGTAAGCACTTTTTCTTTTAAATTGGCCTTTTGAAAATCCTTTTGCACATCATAACCCAAAGACAAATATCTCATGAGTCCACAGCCATGATAGTAGCTTGTTGAGGTTCAGCACATGCTAGCACACTGCTAACTGACATTTAGCATAAATTCCCATGCTCCTCATCATAGTGTAGTGACTTAGCATAGCAATATTTGCTGAATTGGTAATAAGACTAAAGACGAAGTACAACTAAGGCTTAATACTGTTACTGGTATTTTGTCAGAAACCAAAGTAGCCTACTGGAAGATTTAATTAGTGGCTAGAAATCATAGTGTCAGTAGGCTCTTTCTCTGAAAACATTTAACGCTGGTACAAAATTTCAATAAATCCATCCAATAGATGTTGAGTTATCTAAGTCTGGCATTAAGTTTTGCTGATTGCAAGGCTAAAAACATGTCCACAACAGCAACAACATCAATGTACAATGAGAAACAGTGTCTCTCTGATAATTTTATGTACACAAAGCCAGTAGTGATGCGACAAGTAATTCAAAAGAGTTACCCCTGTTTGGCTTTATAATCTATACATACATCTCTGTGTGTTGTGAATAAAACTTGATTATACCATGGACCGTCATGTGCTCCAGCTCCCCCACAATAAGGCCTGTGGGGCTTTCACAAGGAAGATGCTCAGAGTTGATCAATATACACCAGCCAAGACTCCCCCACAAGCGTGCACAAACAAACATGATCTGACACAGAACGCAATCTTTAAGCAACACAGGGGCTCTTTGTATGTGCCATTCATAATCGAGGAGATGCTTGATTATAGACCACTGTCTCGCGTTTCTCTTTTATAACCGCAACACAAAAGCTGCAGTGGGAACAATGCAGACATCAGCGCTAAGTGCCGCTGCATGTTAATCTCTTTTTGTCTATATATAGTGGATGAACAATTGAAACAACTGGATTATTGCTGTGTTTGTGTGTCTAGTCACCAAGAGCAACTGTTTACATCTAGTAGAATCAGTAGAAGTGGGTGGTTTATGGATCAGTGTTGTTGGACTTAATTAGAGGTATTCATTGAATGTTGTATTGATAAAAGGAAAGAACAAGTGCAACAAATCAATATTGATGACAGTCATTGTTTGGGTAATTGTCTGAAAAAGACTGCGCACACATCATTCAATAGTCTTCTTTTCTTTCCTTTGTGTTGCAGAACTCCATCCGGCACAATCTTTCCCTCCACAGTCGTTTCATCCGCGTCCAGAACGAGGGAACAGGAAAGAGTTCCTGGTGGATGATCAACCCAGAGGGAGGGAAGGGCGGAAAGGCTCCTCGCCGCCGTGCAGTCTCCATGGACAACAGCAACAAGTACACCAAGTCTGCCCGCGGCCGTGCCGCCAAGAAGAAGGCTGCCCTGCAGGCTGCAGCTGCTGCAGCTGGCGAAGGCGGCGGAGACAGTCCTTCAGGTCTCTCCAAGTGGCATGGAAGTCCAACATCACGCAGCAGCGAGGAGCTTGATGCCTGGACAGACTTCCGCTCCCGCACTAATTCCAATGCCAGCACAGTGAGCTTACCCATTCCGGCCAATCCTGAGCTAGACGAGGTGCTTGATGACGAGCCTCCTCTCTCACCAATGCTCTACTCCAGCCCCGGCAGAACACTGTCTCCCGGCAACCCATCAACCAACGGGAAAGCTGCGCCGACTGAGCTGCCCCGCCTGGCAGACCTGGCAGATACAATGAACCTGAACGATGGACTCACAGATGACATGATGGAGTTGCTGGATAACATCAACCTGGTGCCAACCGTGACAGGACAAGCCACTCCAAATGGTTCCTCAGGGTTCAATTTTGGGTCAAAACCCAATGGGCTAGCCTCGCCTTCCTCCACCTCCTCTCCTTCCTCCAACTCTTCTTCTAACAGTGGAGTCAATGGTTACAGCAACTCCATTTTTGGCCCCCACACCACAGGCTCCTCCCTGCGTCCGTCCCCCATGCAGACCATCCAAGAGAACAAGCAGGCTTCTTTCTCCAGCATCAGCCTGTCTCGCTTTGGCAGTCAGACATTACAAGACCTGCTCAACTCTGACAGCCTCAGCCACAGCGATGTGATGATGTCCCAATCGGACCCTCTGATGTCACAGGCCAGCGCTGCTGCCGTCATTTCCCAGAACTCCCGCCGTGGCCTTGTGCTTCGTAATGATCCCGTTATGACCTTTGGGACAACTGGAGGACTTCAGGGGAACCAAAGTGAGATGCTGCAAAGTAACAACCACAACCAGAGCTCCCTGAGGTCTTTAAATGGAGGCCTGAACCTAGCCAACGAGGCTAATGCTCTAGCTAATGCCAAGCAGCAGCTCCTTCTCTCACCTTTGGGAGGTAACGGTTCCTCTTCCATGCAGATCGACACCTCGATTTTCCTAAATGGAACCGTTAGCAGCAACGGAGCGATCTGCCAGGACCGTTTCCCCTCTGATCTGGACCTGGACATGTTCAATAGCAGCCTGGAGTGTGATATGGACTCCATCATCAGGAATGAGCTGATGGACGCAGATGGCCTGGACTTTAACTTTGACTCTCTGGCCAATATGAACGGAGTCGGCAACTTCACAAACAACAAGCAGACCTCTCAGAGCTGGGTACCCGGGTGAGAGGGTCCGGACAGGAAGGAGCAGGTGTGTATATTAAAGAGCTGTTGCATGAGCATGAATCATGTAGTTTTTGAGCAAAGCTGAGCGTCTTTAGATGTCAGAATTAGTGATGAACTGATCCAACATTTTATTTAGTAAAACCAATTTGTTCTGCTCTGTTCTCAAATAAATCTGATACTAGGACCCTTTTTCCAAAATGGTTAAATCAGTAAGATGTGTGAAAGCCAACATGAGCCTACAACTAGTAATTTCTTTTAAGTGGGAATATTTACATCCTAATAACCTTTCTTAATCTGTCAAAATTAAATACTAAGGAAGAATTTTTATGCTTGAAAATTACTGGTGTAAACAGATAAAAAGCACTGAGCTGTTAAAGTTACAAAACTGCATATAAAATGTAACATTTGTGCTTTTTTCCTGGTTTATTTTCATTTATTTAGATTTTAGTAAACAATCAAAATAACACCCTAAAAATTGTTTGAGAAAGTGTATCTTGTTTATAAAGAAAAGGTCATTAGTTCATGTAACTAATAACATTATAAGTTATTCTCAAAACTCCCATCACATTAGTATCATTTATTGTAAAGCACACGAAGGAAAATCAAGTGCAACAGCTGTAAGCACTTTCACCTTCTGCTGCAAATGAACAGAGCAGAACAAAAAAAAACATTTTTTCCCTAGATTGATGACCTTTGACCTAGATCTGATCTGCTAAATCCCCAGTGGAAATGTTTGGTTTTAGAGCTTTCCTCGCCTTACAGTACGGCACAAATACTTATAAAACATAATCATCCTGTCTTTTGTCTCCTCAGGTCTGAACTGTGTAGTGCAGGAGAAGATCAGACACACAACATCCTTTTGCCAAACCTGCCATCAGCACAACGCAAAATACAAACCCTGTGTTTACAGAAGAAGACTTCCTCTCGAGAGCTTTACCTTCGCTCCCACACTGGTGAACCATGAACGATCTGACAGACTCTAGAGATGCTGCACAAGCAGCCCTCAAAGCCTCCTGTGAAACAACAACAACAACAACAACAAAAAAACAAAAAGAGAGCTATGTCAAACTCACAAATCTTAGAATTATGCAATTTTCCTTTGACACCCAGTCTGTTGATATCAAAGAGACACTGCTTATCAGAAGGGGTTTCAGGTGGAACACAAGGACTAAATATCAAGCAAAGATTGAAGGAGTGCACAGTGCAGTTGTTCCTGTTCAAGACTTTTTTTTAAAAAAAGAGACAAAAGTGTAAAGTGAATACATCAAGAAGTTATGTGGTGTAAATTTGATCCAGTGGTTTCCTGGGATGTGTTATGTTAAAAAAAAAAAAATTCCCTCTGTTCTCACTTAGTGATTTTAAATGTTCAGTTGTTTGAATTTTCTGTTTTATCATAATTGTTTCTGCATCATACATGTCTGTACAAAAAAAAGATTTGGTGTATTGGTGAAATGGAAAGATGGAAATGGAGTATCTTACTTGCTGCGCGGCCACGCATACAAAACATGCAAACACACAAACAGACAAACCTACACTTTTGCCCCAGTTTTTTGCTGAATTTCAGAACAATTAGAAGTTTAGGTCACTCAACTTAATGCACTTCAAATTTTTTTGTTCTCATGAATTGCTTGAAATAAATTATATGCCACATACTGAGGGTTTCATTCAAATTAGCTCCATATTACAAAAATATTTGGTATCTTTTGTGTATATCCAACTGTAAAAATAATGAAAAAAAAAAGACTAGAGGAAGATAATCTCTGTCATGGATGTTTGTACAGTGCAGGGCAGTGAAAATTCCAAGAAGCAGGAGAAAAGATCTTGTCCGTCTTCTCTTAGATTTCTTAACTTCTGGTGAGTTCTGTTGAGGTCGTTTATCACTGCGTACGATGTAGCCAAAAAAAAGGAATACCTGTGTCCTAGGGTTGTGACCATTTCCACACCTGAACAGGTGCTATGTAAACAGTGTTGAATCCTGCCCGGAGAGCAAGCAGTGTATTTTGTGTGTTTGTTTTGTTTCTGTTTCTACCCACGACCTGCAGAAGCCCAAAGCTGCAGCCACTTGTAGCACAGTTTTAGGCTCATTCCTCCGGAAGCCATTTGTTTCTGGAGTCAAACAATAAGCTATCTCTGTATATTGCCAAATTACTTGAAACAAACAGTAGGATATGCTGGCAGCCAAATCACAGCACACACACACACATACACATGCACACACAAATACACACAGACACACACATGCACATATATATATAAATATATATATATATATATATATATATAACACAAACTTAAATAGAAAAAAATAATACCAGGGATCTGTGTTAAGCTCTGCTGTTTTCTTGTCATGAGCTTGTGCGGCTTGTTATGCATATATAGAATCACTCAGGGGGGGGAGGTTTTGGGGGGGCTTCCTGTTCGAGTAACATCAAGTCATTCTAATGGTATTTTAACATTTCTTGATGAAAAACAGTAATGTTTTTGTGTTTTGTGAACCTGTAACCTGTGAACTTTTGGCCGTCAAGATGAAGAGGAGGAAGGAAGTGAAACGTCAGGATTAAGACTTCACGCGGTCCGTTTATTTTTGGTCTCGCTGTCATAGGTTTTTTCTTTTTTTTTTCTTTTTTTTTTTTTCCTTTCGTTGGACTCGTGACACACATGCACACATCCCCTCATAGACATGCCTGGTGCTCCTGCAGGTGACTTCCTGTATCTCCTGAGTACATGTCAATCTGTAGTGGGTGTGTGTGTGTGTGTGCGTGCGTGCGTGCGTGCGTGCGTGCGTGCGTGCGTGCGTGCGTGCGTACGTGTATCTGTGGAGTTTATTTCTGTTGAACTAATCTCACGAGGATGTGTAATACGCTCACTATCCTTCATGGTGCATACAGCAAAAGCCGACTGTATGCATGTATGTATTTATGCATTATGAATTGTGTGAGATGCATATATACTCGCTGTTTGTCCTTATATGCTCATGTAGTACTTGACCCCTAGATTTTGTGATACCTCTGAAGGTAAAGTTGAAGAAATAATGAACAACGTTACACATCGGGAAGGAGCGAACACTGTTACCAGCGCTTTACTTGTTGAACCAGATTTTTTTTTTAAATCATGGGAAGCGCCATTGTTGTAGCATCCGGAGACCCTGGTATCCCCTTCTCTGTGTATGGAAGTGTATGCCCCGCTGTGTATAATAGTGTACAGATGTGTGTATATCACTTTGAGGCCAAGGCAGAGCAGTGTGTGTGTGCATGGTTGGCTAGAATGATCTACTGTGCTATCCGAGGTTTAGTGCATGACCTAGCTGTGCCCCGCTCGACCCTTCCAATGGTGCCGTCCTGCAACAGAAACTGTAACACAGAGAGGAACCCTGTGTCTTTAGCACTCAAACACACACTCTGTTATTTCAAATCAGGGCTTACAGTGCAGCACTTGCACCATCCTCCCCTATTAACGGGGTAGATTGTTACAAATGTGTGTGCACGGGGCGTGGACACAGGTAAAGCCTCTTTAATAGACGTTTCTCAGCTTCACACTTGTTTTATTCCACGTGGAGTACAGTAGGTTCACGCCCTCTCAGTGAGCGTTCGACCGTGATGTCAACTTGGGTTTAAGTGTCATCTGGCAAATGCTGGAATTTCCATCAGCATTTCACAACAAAGATTTCCAGAGCATTATCACATTTCTTTTGGTTTGGGGAATCCTGAGCCATCACCTGGACTGCTAAGCATCTAAATTCATCTACACTGACTGTTCTGAATGTTAGGAGCATTTTATTTCTCCTGTGAAGAAGACTGACAAGGTGAATCTAGGGAATCATGTAATTTTCTCATCTAAAAAGACGTTACTGATCCTCGATAAACTGCAAATCTCAGTCACGGGATGATGTTCCTCACATTTTTGAGCATTCAGTGTAAAATGTTTTGGCAATTTTGGGAAGACAGTTTTCACCTAGTCACAGTGAAGCAGTCCCTCCACCGAACCACTCAGTGCTACTGCTTCATTCAGGCACACACGATCTCTTCTTGTGCCCAACACACACACACACACACACACACACACGCCTACAGCACAACTCATGCAAATTTAAAGCAAAGAGAAGCAAAAAAAAATAAATAAAAAACCCCAGAAGAGACATACCACTAGATACCTTAATCACCTCTCAGACGTTTCCTTTTCATTATCTTCTCTCCAACCTTTTTCCATCCTTGTTTAGAGGCCCGGGCCAGCTATCCTCCATACGCCCTCTGAACTTTGCCCTTTGAACTTTGCCCCTTTATTAATCTTGCTTCTTCTTGACTTGATGTTAGTGGGTATTTTTCCTGTGTATTCCATTTTGAATTGTAATCTAGTTTGTTTAAGAAATGGTGCGCATGTAAATAAAGCTCGGTGAGGCTCCACACCCTTTCTGTCTCCTCGTCTTGGCTCATTTTATTGCTGTAAAAAAAATATAAAAGTATTACAAGAACATCAATTTCACGAGCGCTGTGGAAGCACAGGGGCCGCTGTTAACAGCTCACATTGCAACAAGAGGAATTTATAGCTCGATGAGGAAAATGTTACAGACTTTGACCGCCTTAAATGTGATGTTAATTCACAAGTCGAGTTGCCAATTCTTTTCCAAAACAGTGTGTGTCGGAGTGAACAAATGTAACCTCACACTCCTTCCAGATGATGAATCTCTTTCTTATGTCAGTCTAGAGGGAACAGCTAAACAACTCCATGTTCCTCTGCGATTCCTGGAAGTCCTGTTGCGCAATGTTTGTTTTCTGTAAGGCTGCATTTAATAAGTACAGAGATGCAGTAACACTCCAGTACAACTGCACTTGGTGGTGTTTTTCCTCAGTTGTTGCGAAACATAAAGAGAAAAGGAAGACATGGATGAAAGTTGCTTGTATGACTAAAATTTGCTCCAGGCCTCGGCGCCAAACACCAACACAGACCTTGTCCTGGCTGCTCTGCTCCTTGTTTCCTCTCTTGCCTTTAGAGAAGCCAGGGGGCCACTTTGCCCCTCTGCCAGCGATCAGCCTGTTATCATAAAAAGATTACTCTGGATTATCCTGTAAGTTTACGTGCGTTAAGTGTATTTCTGTGCCTGGCTGCTTTGTCTTAAGGCTCAGCTGATCAGTGAAGCCTTTCAGGAACCTTCAGACTGCGGCATTTATGGGAACTTAATTTGCTTTTCCTTCTTAGAGAAAAATATATTGATCTTATTTGTATAAATGAAAGCTGGGCTTCTCATTTAGTTAATTAAAAGTTATAATGTCTTACAAGAGGACTTGGATTTTGTGTAGGTATTGAGAAAGACACCCAAAGACGTCACGTATCACAAAAAGAGCCCACATATACAAAGCACAAAACAGGTAAAAATTACTAGGTAAATGCAAATTTTAATCCTACATCCTAAAACAATCTCACCTCTAACTTATTGAAATCATCAACTCATTGTTGGAAAACTAATGAAGCATAAAGATTGTACACCTTAGAATAAATAAACTCAATTAAACTTTGTATCGCTGAGGTTGTTGCTCAACTTTTAGCATTTTTTCTTTTTTAATCTGTTGTCTTCAAACAATATATTTTATAAGTAGAAACACAGCTGTCATTACGGACACTGATGTCATGTTACAGTGTTATTTCTAAGGATTTGGAGATTCTTATGACCTTTTTAATGGAGATTAAGACCTTCAGTTACAAACAAGATACACATGGTGGATTTTGTAAGGCTCCACCTTGTACTCAATAATGATTAAAAAAAAATCATCTATTATCCATAAACACTCATCCTTTGCTGGGTCATGGAGAGCAGGAGCCGATCCTAGCCAACACTGAGCTCCCTGCACAGGTCGCCAGCTCATCACATGGCTGACACATCCACATCATTTATGCCCACATTCTTACCTATAGTCAATTTAGAGTCACGCGTTCACCTACCCAGCATGACTCTGGACTGTGGGAGGAAACCACAGCAGATGGGAAAAAAAACAAATGCAGACACAGGAGAGATATGCAAAGTCCACACAGAAAGGTTGGATTTAAATTCAGAACCTTCTTGCTGTGAAGCAACTGTGCTGAAGGTGATTTGAATATCTGCATCCCTGGCAGTGCAGAGCATTCTTTGAAATTTTGCATTTTAGATCATCATGTAGGAAGATAAAACATGCAGAATCAGAAGAGTTGAATAAAAAGCAGAACATGAAAAACATTATAAAAGTTTTTCACTCTGAGCTGGAAGAATTTGTGTAAGTTATTTGGACTCATGGCTTCAGCATTTCAAAAATCCTGCTAATCAGGACTTTCTATCTAATCATTATCATCAGCTGCTGTTAACAAGGTCATTTTTGTCATCAGCCTTTATACAAAACCATAACACTAAACACCAAAGTGGCAAAAATACACTAGCTTATTAAAGAACCTCAGTTAAATTAGACGTTCTGCCCTCACCCACATATGTAGTGTGTTCCATGATATGAACATACAATTGCAAACCCAACTCAGGTCTTTACTGTACTGTACATTTATAGCACTCTGCCTTCACTATTTGTAGAGTAAAACCAGTATGAAAGATTTATGAAACCTAAGTTGTGTCATCATATACAGTAGGGTACATTCATAACCACACTGTTTTTCATAGTTGCCAAACTCAGGATATGCATCAGGTACTTCAGGTCTTCCACTGTGGCCTTTTCATTTTTCACTCAAATATACAACAGAACCTCAAACAAACACATAGACCTTTCTGTTTGCTTGCTGTCTTCAAACTCTCTTTCATGAAGAGGACATATGTTTGAAGGGAAAATAGAAATAAATTGTCTGTACTTCTCCAAGAAGCCTCTGCAAAGCTCAGGATTGACTGCAGGCTCCAAAATACTCAAACATGTTTTATGACTGAGAGCCCAGGCTTACCACAACTACAAATACCAAAGCCACATTTCAATAGCAGTTCCCAGTCAGCTGGTCACCTGACTGGCTACATGTCTGGCCTGGCAGCAGTCACACCAGTTTGCACGAGGTCACAGGAGTTATTGTTTGGCTGGAAAATCTCCTGAACTTGTCTGTTATTTCATATTTTCTCAGCTCTATTTTAGAAGCTACACCCAGAGTCAAGATTTAGTTATTTTAAGCCAAATTATGTGTGTGATCCTCATCCTAGCATGATCATAGACATTATTTTTTAGCTTTAAGTACACTGAAAAGTCATGGTGGCTCTCAATTATTTCCCTTTTGTATAATACAATAGTTATAATAACATGAACAGCAAAATGATGTCTTTCCTGTTTGCCCCAGTTGTCTGGCTGGCTGGTTTCATATCATGTCATAACTAACGGACTGCTTCAATTTATTTGCCCACATCTTGCTGTTTTATTCGCCTCTGCCTTGTTCCATGTCAGTGGGCTGCTGTTTTGTAAATGTCACGTTTGTTTTAATACAGGAAACAATTAACCTGTTGCTCACTGTAAGCCCCCAGAAATCAACCCATAGTTGCTTCAGTGAGGTTTATTATGTGAATAAGTGGGTATATGGCAGTGTGTGCTGATGTACTCTAAGGGGGGGTGTATGTATTTGTGGTTTGCATAATATATACCACCAGTGCTATCATATTGCCCTTTGTTAATCTGTCAGGAACCACTTTGTTTTGGGTGAAAGCAGACTGTTGTATTCATACATAAGTTTAGAGGTTGAGAAAGCACTCAGATGCCTGTTTTTAAGTTATTATACCACATACTGTAAATATACTTTATTACAGGTGAAAGTCATGCATTGAAGGATATAGGTATTATCAGGAAGGTGTATTTAAAGTATCAATGGTAAAAAAAAAAAGGTCAATAAACTTGTTAAACCATGCTTTGTTTGACCAATAACCCAAAATTCAATTTACTGTCATCTAATCTGAGTTGCTTTGAGGCTAAAACCATGAAATTTTTGACATTTTTGCACAGAAAATGATAAACAATTTTAATAAAAAAATTTTAACAGAGCATTATATTTTTAAAGTTCTTTATGTGTTATATTTTTAAAGTAAACAACAATTGCAACTGACTGATTATTGTAAAGGAGTAAAAAGCACATTATCATTTTCAAAGATGCAGTGGCAAAGATGCGTCATGAAATGGAAAAGCTTAAGAAAAATACAGGAAGTTTGCACTAAAATACATTACTTGAGTAAATGTGCTCGGTTACATTTCATCACTCGGAGGTTACAGGTGTTTTAATGTTGACTTGCATTTATGAGTGTTTGCACAGTGAGATTACAGACTCTGAGACATGGGTGTTGCTTTTGTACAAAAATGTGGTTAAATTACTCCCAGTGTCAGACTGGGATGTAATTCAAGAAGGCGCGGTGTGTCATGTGAGTTTTTCCACACATACACATACACACACACACACGTGTCTGTATGTGCATGTGTGTGTGTGTGTGTAGTGAAGCGAATTTTGTATTTGTTTAGAATTGCTCTAACAAATCAGTAGTAAGTGACACATCGATCCTGCCAACATCATTTTCGGTCAACACAGAAGCTGTGAAAGTGGTTGCCAAGAGCAGTTTATTTAATGTTTGTCACACTGATCAAAGAATAATGATGATTTAAGACACCCTGTGCAGCTCAACACCTTGTACGGGCTGCATCACTCTCATCCACGCTTGTTGCCACTTTTCTGTCACTATTTTTCATGAATTTAGCTGTTCAAGAGGAGGATGTTCCCATTATAAACTCTGCCTGCTGTATTTTGATTGGTCACTTGTTTTTCGGACTTGTGAAAGCAGCCATCAATACAGCCAGCACCAGGTCGTTTTAAATTTGTTGAGCACATCTGAGTTATAGGCGGTGATTCAGAGGCCGGGAATCAGGCTAACAATGTCCTGAGCTCTGACTCGCCAGGTAATGTATCAAACAATGGTGTCTTTATGAAGCCAGGAATGTGAGTCATAGCTTCATCCATTGTGACAGCTACAAAACCACAAAAGAAGACAAGCTGAGGGTGTAATGTTTTAAAATGACTGCCTTTCTGAAACTGTGACAGTGACATTAATCCTGATTTTGACATCAACAAAGACAATATTGAACCTTTTTGAGGCCTGGTTGATCAGAGTTGTTCTGTATTTAGATGTGTACAGCATCCTACAGTTTCTGTTTACAAGTCTCAATTCATTGCGTGCGTATTAGCAGCTGCAAAACCTGTTTTCTAGAAACAATAAGTTTTCAGCTGCAACATAAAATGAAATTCTATTTAACCATTCAGTGTGGAGGCCTTTCAGCCATCTGGTACATGCACGCACCGCACATCATTAGCAGTACAGACAATATAGAAACTCATATTCACATGTATAAAGAAAAAATCTAATTAAACCTTATAAAAGAAAAAACAAGGTTAAAATTAAGCCTCCTACCTATTACACTGCAATATTATCCATCATAATATCTTGTAATACGTCCAGCTCTAATCCTGTCTCAAAGCTTGTGACCTATGACTAAACTCTGTCTTCTAATCCCAGTCCAGACAGTTTCTCACCCCACCTTTGAGGTCGGCTCTTTATAACGGGCGTAACCAACCTGATTTTTTTGATGTGGTCAAACAGCACATCCAACAAATTTTTTTTCAACCATAACAAAAGGCTTAAGCAGTTAAAAAACTCACAAAACAGACTAATGCCTGGCCAGCCTGCAGGGTGAGGAGACGATGTGGCTTCTGGCTTCCAGCGATGTATTAGTCATAATGACAGGTTGGGCAACAAGTTGGTCCTGACATGAAGATAAAGCAGCTAAATGCAGAGTAGGCATCTATCTGTCTAAATATCTATCCATCTATTGCTCGTTAATCACGGGCTTTTCTCTTTCTCTCACACACACACACACACACGCACAAAATGGAGATACTCAATGCGATGCTCAAATGCACTGACTGGCTAATGAGGAGTGAGTCATCAGTGTGTGGTGTGGGGTTCGAAGTGTAAACAAGATTAAGATGTGATGGATTTGTTGAGATACGGTCATTAGAGGTCTCCTCATCCACCCCCCCACCCCCAGCACTGACACCGCTTTGTTGATGGATGTGTTGCAGGGCTTCTCTTTAATCTCGACCGCTCACCTGATCTCTGTATCTTATCTAACCTCCTGCTCTGCACGCATGCACACACAAACACACACTACCACACATACTAATTGCTGACGGCCACACAAGGACAGATCCAAGACAAGTCAAGGAGTGGGGGGGGGGGCTGAGAACTGAGCAGTCGTAAATGATACTTATGTGTGTGTGTTTGTGTGATAGAGTGTGTGTATGTGTGTGTGTGTGAGTGTGTGCATGCGCGCGCTAAGTGCTGCAGTGGAATGATGTCATCTCTGTAATGGCACACCGGCACAGAGCGGTTGAGCATTGTCCCGCAGCACCTCCATTCACAGGCTGTGATCAGCGTCATCAAGGCAGATTATAGCCTCGGATCACAGCCTGTGGTGGGACGACAGATCGCTTCACACCGCACATAACATTTTGTAATTACACATCCCCACACACACACACACACACACACACAGAAGCACAATGAGCACGCACAAACAGACCGAAAAACAATCATCATCATCGTGGATTCACACATATGTGGGAAGAATGTGTACCTACATAATCACAGGCTTTTATAAAAGTCCTTCTCCTCTGTTTTCTTTTGTGATTTACAGTGTGTGTGGATCCATAAGGGAACATCACAAGTATGAACTTGCGAGGATGCGATGCACAGTATGGGTGTGAAAAGTGATAGGTGATAGGCAGAGGTGAGGTGTGATGAAATGACAGGAATAGAGATAGGAGAGGAAGTGAGAAGAAATGATCGGGTTAGTGGAAAGAAAGAGAGGGATTCAGATGTGGCAGGGTGCTGAAACTGGCATATTTTTACATAAAATGATAACATGAGAGGTGATGGAGTTAAATATGTAGCCTGCAGTTGTACAAAGGAACACCTGAGGCTTCTTCTGTGGCTGCCTTAAGCCATACAATAAAAACTGAACCCAACAAAACAACATCAGAAAGAGAAACTCAACCCTTTTTTAGCTGTCCTGGAAAGAAAAGGTTTTTTAAGGACACTTGAGTCCATAATGTCATTTGTCTCCGATTATTTATGGACTTTTCTGGATGTCTTTACCAAGAATTCTTTTTCTTCTTTTGATTGTTTAGTTGTTTTGTGGGTTTTGTATTCACTTCACTACGGTAATTACGTGTTCTTGTGGGGTTACAGTGTTCCATGCTTTGTTGTAGTGGTTTTTAAATTATAGAACAAAAAACTGTTCAAGTGAACTTTTCAAAAAAAATAAAATAAAATAAAACAGGGATCAACCCAAAAAAATTGCTGTAATCTGTTACAAAGAGCTTTTGACTTTGGTTCAATGTAATAAAATGAATTGGGGTTTTTTTCAGTGTAATCTAAAAGAAGTAGAATATTTATTTTTAAATGAAAAGACTAATATTTTTTAGCTATCTAAGAGAAAAAAACATAATGAATGAACACTAGCTTCGTCTTACTTTTTTCATCTTTAATAAAACATACAGTATTTTTAACACAATTAATATAGTTTAACATTTGCAACTTGAACAAAGACAGATGTGACTGTACATATCAGCAACTGAACCATTATAACATATGAGAAAACCTCCATCAGCTGATGGAGTCTGCAGGAATTGATTACATGCTCTGAAGCGGACTTTGAATTGTGTTTTTTCAAGGTCAAACTACTTAAAGCTCTCATGCACAAAATCAACTTCAACTTTACAGTAGGTGATTTTATAAAGAAAAATTTAAGAAACATTTTGGACTTTATTGTATCATTTTACAGAAATGAAATCATCAGACAACTTAAAAAACATATAGCAAGAGACAAATTACATAATTTTAATCAACTGTTTGAGCTAGAAAACATAAATGATAAATTACAAACTGCTGAAATCATGTAAGTAAACAAAAAAATTAAAACATGTATTCAAACCTGTATAAATGGACAATGTGTCTGTTGTTATAAGCTCTAATCCCCTATGTTTACTTTTTTTTCTAATTATGATGAATTTGGTCTCTTTCTGTAGTTTTCCACTTTCTTCCACCCTGATGAAGGTAAAGAGAAAAAAAAAGAAAAGAGGCATGTATGAGGAAAAGAGGGTAAATTGTTTTGGAGGAATAAAAGCAGTAAAGGCTGATGGATTTTCCCACGCTTCCATGTCACCCATGTTAGTGAAGTACCGCCATGGATTCGAAATGATTTTGTTTTTTCCGTCTCAATCGATGGGGGGGGGCTCGACCACTGATGGGATTGAACTGAACAACCTCACGCACCAGCAGTGCAGGAGTGAACTGTTAGAAGAGGGGAAATCATTGCTGTGATTGATGCTTTTCATTTGTCACATTGATTCCGACTCAGGCTTGTGAGCATGTGATGTCATCTGAGTTACACACAGTAAACAAAATCTGTTCTATCTGTTTAGGTCTTCAGTATTATTTTTCCAAATAAAAGCATGCTTATGATATGATCAAATCTGGTTCAAATGTATTATTTCTTTCGCTGTCTTTTTCTCAGCTTCTGCCTCGCATGCTCTATTTTCTCACCTTCCTCTCATCCATTCTCACACCTCTCTTCTATATTATTCTCAGTATGTTTTGTTTCTCTCATCTCTCCTCTGTCAACCCCACTTTACCTCAATAACAGCCACACACAGAGAAGGAGAGAGGATGATGCTGGGCTGGATGCAGGGAGGGAGATGAGGTGGAATAATCATGCAGGAAACAGAAGAGCCGCCTGTCCAGCCTCCTTCTCCTCCCTCTATGCATCTCTCCTTCAAACAAACGAAAATGCACACACACACACACACACACATACCTAGGCTGTGTTATTTCCTCTTGCGAGTGGGCATTGCGCTCAGCTTGCTCTCAGTCTTGTTCCTGTAAAAGCCCACTAACCCCCATCGTGTTTCCATCCCCCACCACCCTCTGGGTCGAGAGCATTACCTCCCACTGTAACATGTGCCTGCATGTGACTGCATTACATGTGTACGCTCTGGGTCATAGGGCGCAATATATTATATTGTGCTCCATCAGGCTGCTTTCCTACGGTGAAGGATTATTCATGAAATTTGCTTTATGAAGCAGCTAAATTAAAATGCCTTATGATGGAAGGCGTGTCAGTGTGTCATACTGTATATGTGTTTGGACACTTCTTGCATCATCCACCACTGACCTACATGGAAATGTGTTATCTTACAGAGTGTGTTTATTACTCTAGATTAATAACTAACCCAGGTTGTTCCAGTGAATGCGGCAGAAATGTATCACTTCTCTTCCTTGTTGGTTGGTCTCCTCTGACTGTTGTCCTCCTTATGAACATCCTTTTGCAACTAAGGCAGAGAGAAAAATATAGACAGCATATTTAAATAAGCCAAAGCAGAGCTGTCTATATAGGTACAAAAATAAATTAGGTGCTATGCACAGATTCGACAACTCAACACTTGACTCAAGGGGTAGTTGTCATAGTGATGTTCAGCAGTGGTGTCTTTAAAGCCCTTATGTTACGGGAATGAGACAGTTGCAAACAATTTTTTAAAGGAAAACAGAATAATGAAGTTACAGGTGGGAATCTGCAGATTAAATGGTTTGATTCAATTCTGAGTCAGAGGGCTATGATGCAATGATAAAAACCACGTAAACGCATTTCAGCGTGTCAAAATTATTCATTTTTACTATTTTAAATCATTTTTTTAAGTAAACTGTAGTAATCAATTGATTAATTTGACTTTATTTTACAATTCTGCCTCTATGAAAACATCAAAATAAGTGGGATGCCGAGCTACACTGACTTGTTATTAATGTTAAGTCTCCAGCAGTGAAGAGCCTCTCTGCTGCACTGCGAGCTGTGGAGAAAGCAATCACTGTCAAGGACACTGAGCAGGCACAGGGTTTTGAGGTGTAAAAGACTTAGCAATGAATTATTCTCTTTACCTAAGAGATGTTTCAGGTTGTTTACTGCTGCACTGTGTGTTTTGATTAACCAGTCTTGTCTCTCACGGCTAATCCCTGCTCCGCTCAGTTCATGTTAGTCTAAAGTTGATAGTGTAGAAAGTTAACAATATACTTCGGGTAAGATTAATGTTACAAATGTAATTACTCCAGAATTAGATCAAAAAATGCTTGCATCTTGCAACTACTGCCTTTTTTTAAAATGAACAAGAGGAGACTAGGGTTTGATACCCAGTGCTAAAATAAAACAAAAGACACTAGGAAGGTTAGTTCTCAATAGTGACTAAATCTTGCAGTTTGTTGCACTTTGTGGAGGTCTCTCAGTCCAAATCTGAAATCTTATTTTCATTTGCCACAAACTAGTTCAATTGTTCGGACGCACTTCATAGTTTGTAGGGTTATAACTTATCTGCCCTTTATACAGTGTGCTGTATTCACTGTGCTTGATGAGAACTTGAACGCAACAGGTGAGCAACAACCAACTTTGTCCCAGATTTCCGAAAGACATTAGTCCTGCCATGCGCACAAGTAAGGCCTAATTTGCACTGTAAAGCATTTGAAACAGACCTGAATGTATTTGAAATGGAGTGAATTATATTTTAAATATCGGTTTAGATGATTCTTTGAAATTATATGATGACAACAGCAACTTTCAATAGGTGTGTCGGACAAGTTAAAATGCTATAGTTAATGGTTTGTCATAATTGTTGATTTATTCTAGAGATTAATGTACTAGTAGACCATTATAATGATTCATAGATGGGCGTATTGATGCACCATCGATATAGACCATCACCCACCCCCATCTTACACACACACACACCCACAGACACACTCGCACACAGAATGTCAAGGTCATTGTGTTCCACATGTCCATATATCTTCCCTGCACTGGCCCAAATGGAGGGGTGAGACACACACAAAGACACAAAGAGAGAGCCAAAAGTATTGCTTTGGGGGTCTGTGTGTGTTTGTGTGTATGTGCATTCATTTGTGCTTTCATGCTTGTGTGTTGGAGTGAATTATGGCCTGCACTCACCATTTAAACCACCAGGGAAAGCACATACACAGCTTCATTACTCCCTCTCTCCATCTTTCCCCTCCTCCCTCCATTCCTCCATCCCGTTTTCTCCACGCGTTAAGTAGTAGTGATGGTGATGTGAGGGCTGCGGTGAGACAAAGACGAGCTAATCTACCATAAAGAATGAGCTGACAGGGAGGTTACGTGAGTGATCCGGTCACACATAAATCTTACGCTATAGATTCTTATTTATTACCCATACAATTCCTAAAAGTTCCCAAAATGTCCAAATGCTTCAAGAAAAACAATTATACTTAAGAGGCAATACTCTTGCACCAGTTCGGCTAATGCTAACACGCTAAAAACACGCCACACGTGAGCAGCACACCACTTTACATACCAGAACATGTCTGGCACTAAATCAGTCCCATCAAATGTGGAAAAATTATCTCTGATGACTTCAATTTGTATCTTGGGTCTCTTTGAGTCTTAAAATAATGTGTTTTTGTCCTTGACATGTGTGTTACAGGATGCACATGTGTTTGTGTGCTCATGCTTGTGAGACAGTGAATAATTTTCCCACCCTTCTTTTAGAGGCCTCGTTTTCATCTGTGTCACATATGTGTTTACCAGTGTGTGTTCTGGTTTTGACGAGCACAGCTGTATGTTTGTGTCTTTGTGTGCATGTGTGTTGTGAGCGAGAGAGAAAGAAAAAAACTTGCGGCTCGGCCCTCTTACTTTGTTTATTAGGACTGCAGAACCCCATGTGAAAGCAAAACATGCCAACCTGCTCATGCACACATAATAATCAGCACTGTCTCTTTGCTTTGTATCTTTCATTAAAAGATCTTAAGAGATTGGTATTTGATTAAATGTTGATTCTAAGATTGTGTTTTTGTTTGTGTTAACGTCCGCATGTGCGTGCAAAATCCAAGTGAGTCCAGACGCTGAAAAGTTCATCTCAATTAATCACGGGGAAATCTTGACAGGATGTAGGAAAAAGACGCAAACAGCAGGAAAAATCAGAGGGAAAGAAATAAAGAGGGTTTTATCACAATGCTGGAAGAGGGGCAGCTATGACAGTGTGGTCCTTCACTGGCAGATATCACCCAAGAGGGATGGATGATCCTCACAGTGGAACAAAGGACAGCAGGTCTGGGGGAGGGGTGACGGCCGGATGAGAAAACCTTACTGATAATGGTGATATAGAGTGTGTGCAGTTAATATAATGCAGGTCACTATAAAGTTCCATAAAATGCTCTGCAGAATGTCCTGCTACAGACACACAGGATGTCATCTCGGTGCATGTGGGTTCAGTCCTTTTTTTTTTTTTTCCTTCTTTTTGAATATTCTTACCACTTTAGAATTTGTTCATGGTGTTTACTGGATGTTGAGTTTTAGATTTTAAAAAAAATGTGGTTTGGGCTGGAAGCATGTGGTTCAAATGGCAATGTTGTGTCCTATTTTTGTATTTTTCCTGTTTTCTGTTTGACTCGGTTAGGCCTTTCTGTGTCTAATCTGCAAGTGCAGCAGGGGTCAAAAGAGGTGTTTTTTTGCATGTGATAAGCAGAAATTATATGACATGCTCCTGTCAGTTTGTACTAGTACACTTTGAAAGACAACTTTATATTGGCATTTGTTGCCTTAAGGCTCGTGTGCACCTATGTACCTAATATTTTTCCACTACATTCCACAATCCCAACAGCAGCGACCAAGCATGCAGGGCGCAGCTCACAGGCCAATTTTAAGAACACCATGTAACCATAACAGTTACTTTACTTGTTTATCTAAGTCCATGTTGCTTCTAAAATGCATAGTTTCCACATTACAATCTTTTTTTTTCCAATTATGTGTTTTGTTTTCTTTAAAGGGAAGCATGAGTTCTTGTTTCAGCCTCTCAAGAGAAAAACAGCAGCTTGAAACTTAAATATGAAAACCAAACTGCTTTTGGCTTTGTCTATAAAAACGAACCCTTGTCTTTTGTTGAAATTTGTTTTACTCCCTCGTTGTTTAGGATCCCATAAACCACACTGTTGTATTGCAAAATCCACCAATGTTTTCCTTTAAATTTATCTTTCCTTTTTCTCCTGACCCCGTAAAAGCTTATCATGTAATAAAGTGATGAAGTTTGAACCCTTCCTCCTGCCAAAAATAGGGAGGCACATTCAACCAAGGTTACACAAGAGAAGTGACGCACTGTTAGTACAACTAAAAACAAGCCAGGTTTTATATGTTACATAGGCTTTCATAATTTTTTTTTTTTGGTAATTTCATGCCCCTTAAAATCACTTTGAACTGTGTTGTGCAATATAAATGAACTTGCACTTTCTTGCCTAGTAAACCTCTCATGAACAAACCAAATGCCAGTAAGAGAAATCCAAATAGACTTTTGGGGTTTTGAGAAGAGAAGAACAAAAGTCAACACCAATCAGAGATACAAAACATACAAAAATCCAGTCAAATGTCATTTTCAGTTGTAGACCTGGAAACCTTAGTATTTAAAATGTATGTTTATCAGCATTTGAATAAAATTAAGTTACGGAGCAATCATGGCAGGATAAAATACAAAGTATGCCTTTTGAGTTGTCTGAGGCTGTTTGGAACCTCATACAGAACATTATGATGAGAAAAATCAAGAATTTTTAGCTTTTTTTTAATTAAGTCTCAGCCTAAGGTTCTCTTATCCAACTGGTTGTTTCTTACATTGTCAGAGCAGCTCATGCATGAAAAACCCATAAAAAAAACATCATATCAGACACATTTTTCCTGTAAAATGATGAATGGCTGTTGGATGATGGAAGCTAATTTTCTTCTTTCCTTGTTTTCTGTGTTCCTAATTGCACCACTGCTTGTACAACATAAAATGAGCAATCGACATACAAGTGAGAGGAGAGTTAGATATTGTCATTCATATGCAAAAAGACACACAAACGCACTAGAAAAGTGTGACCCTGATAAACACACTAGAGCCTGAAAAAGAACAGGATCTGCAAAAGAGCTACGCAGGCAGCGATGGCCTTCACCAGCCCCCGTGTGTACTTGTTGAGCAAAGTCTATTGTGAGAGACCAAACACAGACCTTGATGCTCACTTTATAAACTGAATCTTTTTTTTTTTTCAGGCCTAACAGCACAAGGAGGTAGTACATTTCTGACAAAGCATAGAGTACACTCGCATTAGCATTTCAGCGTCTGTGACTGCTTCACAAATAAGATAGATGAGATAAATAATGGAAAAAAAGGGCGTATCATGTGAGAATGCATCCATGGAAATATGTTTGGGGATGTTTATGTGCTGTATGATGGCCTTAGTGAAAAGTGATGTGAGGACAGATGCAGAGGAGGAACCACAAAAACACAAAGACAGGCCAGAACCCACACCCGTTTATCTATTCATAGAAACAGACATTAACTCCATCAAGATAGCGCTGAGTCACCTGCATTTTGATTTGCATATAAAAAGAGAGGGATATGCCTCAGTGGGATCTGTCAGAATGATGGAGATCTCAGGGGGAAAACAAGAACCGGTTCTTCCACGGGCGAGTGGGAAATTTTACTCTTTCACTGAAAAGGTTTGAATACATATCTAAACGAAAAAAGCTTAACATTTTGGTAAATACAGTAGTGCTTTCTTATTGAGAAAGAAAAGAGGAGATTAATATATTTTCTCTGTGGAAGAAATATGAAGCTACAGCTAGCAGCCAGTTACCTTGAATCAGCACTAAGACTAGAAATGAATTAAAACAAATTCATCAATTTTACATATGGACATATATAACCTGTGTTATTAATTTTTTTTTTTGTATAATTACATCAGACACCATTCTGTCATTGTGATTCCTGAGTATAAATAATAGTGTCTTGCTGCCCATAATATCTGCCTTCTATTTTAAATCTCTCATTACTCTCACTTTGATATTATCTTTTTTCCTTCCCATGTTATTACTTTATTTGATTGTATCATTTTTATTGCCTTTATTATTGCATATTGGTGTCACTGCTTCCTCTGTAGCTTTTATTTCTTTAACCACACCAATCTGCACTGTGGCAGATCCTAACTTGTCTATCCTAACTGTACAGCACTTATGTTGTTTTTACATGCATCATAAAAATAAGCTGACTTGATTGGACTTCTTGCACTCAACCAAACCTACCTCAAGTTGAGCTAAGGGTTTCTCTTTTAATACATTGTCCCTTTCGTAGATTTTAAAAGGTTTTACGGTTTAATCATTACTATACTAGTGAAAATACATTAGAGAGTACTAGGAATAAGTTTAAAGTTCTTTTTATTTTATGTTTTTATTTCCATTTCATACTGTTCTTTCCTGCATGTACACCTGCATGCCCATATGTTCAAGTGATTGTATGCGTGTCTTCTTCATGCCTGGATGACGATCTCAAAAAGCTCATCTATGCGTAATATGAGTGTCTCCGTGTGAGATATTTTGTTTTCCATGCACACAAAGAGAGATAAGTGATAAAACGGCGACTGTCTGCCCAGCATGTCTGCTGTATTTAAATGTCTGTGTATGGTGTCAGATCACTCATTGTCCTTACAGACAGCAGTAGTCTGGCTTTCTATCCACCTCCTCCTCTGACTGAACAGAGAGACGCTTCAGTCTCATGACAAAAATGTGTACTGCTCAACATTTCCAGAAAAATTAAAATAGTGCCAAGGAAAATGATTGCATGGATAAAATGTACTGACTATGCGGGATTAACTGATTCATTCTGCCTTATCTTCCCTAATAAAGTGATTAAGTGAAAAAAAGTGCTTGCTGTAAGTAAGAAAAGCTACTGCAGCATCTTTTTATCTGCATAAAATACCCATTATGTACACTGTTGAGTCCTGTTTTTCCTGCATGAGTCAGCACACTTAATAAACTTGCCTTGAAGAACAAATTCATGTTAGATTTTCTGACTAAATTCATGTTAGATTTTCTGACTAAATTCATGTTAGATTTTCTGACTAACCACAAAAGCTGAATGTGTAATCTTGTGCAAGAAAAAGAGCAGAAAAGTTAGGAAACAGAATTTTTTTGGTGTCAGAACACACGCACAGTGTCACTCAGAAACCAGCAAGCTGCTGATTCAGAGCAAAACTGATGAACAACTCATGTCATTTTGTAACATCAACCTGCTGACTAATAAAATTTTACTTATGCTGTTATTTACATCACAGGGTTAGGGTTAGAAGACTGACTAAAGAATTATAAAGGGCTACTTGTTAAAAGATAAGCAGATATGTTGGATGAAACAGATAACCTCTGTCTTATCAGGAGTGTTGTGGCCTTGTGAGTAATCTGACAAATCTCTTTTTTTGACTAAAACAGAGTTTCATTTAAAAAAAATCCCTTTTGTATAAGTAAAGGACGAAATCAGAATATATTGGAGGCAAAAAAGGCAAAATCAAACATAAATTAATGAAAGAATGCTTATGCTCAAGATGTCAAATGCATCTGTCACATTTTGAAATGAGAGTCCTAAATTATACACAAATCTTGTGAGTTCTAAAATTATATTAATAAGTATGAAATGGAGAATATGCAATTAATAATTGGTAAGGTATGATTAGCACCATATTTAATACTTTCATACCCAACATTGTAAATTTGGGCATGAAATATTGTACTTTTTTAATGTAATTGAAAAGAAAATTTAATTTGGTTTCTTAAGAATTGTAATTAACAATTTTATGTATTCGCAATACATTTTAAAGACAAAAAAGAAAAACAATCTGCAGATAAGTCAATGATTTTATACTAACTATAATGCATTCCTAGTATACACAGATAGATGAAGGGGTTTTCGGAGGGATGGAGGACAAAACAGATGGAGAGAAGGAGAGATTCCACTCTTCAGGGGTCAAACCAGGACTGAATGGCGATTGAGGGAGAGTAAAAAAGCCCCTGTCCTGCGAGCTGAGTGCTCTCTGTCTGTCAGTCTAAGCTTCTGGCCAGAGATGGAGCTGGTTGCCAGGGAGACACACCACCTTCAAGCAGGACGATGGCTCTCACAAATCAACCCATTCATTCCCGCTCTGTGACGTGAGCAGCTCTGACAACAGTGACGTGAATGTACTATGAGCTTGTGTAAGTGGGGACTGTGTAGCTCCTGGTGACAGGAGCTTCATCTTGTGCTTTTCTTTCCTTGGCAGCGCTCTTGATCCGACTCCACAGGTTATCTCAAACGTACAGACTCTTCCTATGATAGAGTCCACTGCTTAGCATGTCAGTGCCAACTGTCCTGGCAGTATGTTTCCTCCTCCCTTAGTGACAATGAAATCACAGAGACCATCTTCCTCCTCCCATTGGTTGAAAAGCTCCATGGTGATGCCCTGTGATTGGGCATGCCCAGCACGTACTCTCGGCCAATCAGGTTCACTGTATCCAAGAGACTGAAGCATGTAAGGCTATTTAAATCCAACCAGGGACTCAGAAGATTGTTCAGATGTATATTTCACAGAGTAAAAAATAAAAAGCTGGGGGGAAAAGGTTCAGGAGTGGACGAACGTGCAAATCCAGACAGACCTGATTGGTGTTAAAAGTGGTCTGCCCATCTAGACGGGTTAGAGACCCAGAGCGCAACGTGAGTTGAATGGATGACCTCCTGCAAACCCTCAGTTTATTTATGAATATCGATCAAATTCTACTCTTTCTATGCAATGATGCTTGGGTCGCAGAAAGTGAAGCTTGAAGAGAGCAGGGATGGCACGTTAAAAATCAGATGGACAGTGGAAGTAAAAGCTTGGAGGTCTTTTCTCCTGTACAACTATGTGTCGGGGGGGGCAGCCAGCTATTGGTCCTTCGCGGAGCCGGAATGTTGCATTAGAGACCAACTTGCGATGGACCACAACTAGAGAGTGAAACTCGCGCTGCCGAACACAGCGTAAGTCTGTGGCCATTTTGTGTCCACTCACTTTTTGAAACGTCATACCGTCAACAAAATGGCGGACAAATCCGAATGTCGGGCTGACAACACAAAATTCTTTTAGTTAGACGAGTTTCCTAAAAATTTATATTTAAAAATTTCAAATTTTTGTGGATTATATTTTGGTTTATAATGCTAATGTGAAAATTTAATGATGACTGTTTATTCTGTTTTGAATTATGTTTCAGTCAGAATTTGCTCTAAATTATTTTGTTGAAAGATAAAGACATCTTTCTGTCTCACAGAGAACAGACATGTCAATAGAACAAGCCAGACAGGGCTTACGGGATTACAGTGAAAGACCTGTGTATCCTTAGCGTGAATAAAGGGAGAGGTGAAAGCAGGCTACAGTCACGACTGTTCCTCGCAACCACACTGTGACCATGATAACAGCAGAACTTCACTGACTGAAGGCATCCATAGGGCAGTCAGAAAGTTGTAGTTAAAAGAGTGTGTTTGTGTGCTAAATAAATTCTAAAGTACAGCTTCATGAAAGTAAATAAAAATGTCTTTAGTAAACAGTATGTGCTTAATATCAAAGTCACAGTTTGACTCTATGAAGTTATTTGTAATCTCTATGCTCCAGTGTAATCTTTAATTATCACTACTTCAGTCACTGTGGCTGCTTCTTTCTTCCTACATTACGATGCTGAATTTGAGACTTTTGTTGACCAGCGTTAATCACATTACTACTTAATTTTTCATCACACATATCCATTTGCCATAGTCTATATAACACTGCAGTAGTTGTTACTGGAACCTGTAACAGTTAGTCTCGAAGACTTAAAAAATTTATGACAGAAAATTGCATCCTCTATTACACAAGTTTCCTAGTTTCTCAGATCTTTTCAGTATTTACAACATAAACACTTTATATCATCATCTCTTTTTTTAACATCTTTCTAATTTCTTTTAAAAATGAAAGGTTAATATCAAGAGACACCTATCCAGTCAAATTGTAAGTAAAGACACAGTAGTCTATGGACGTTAAATATACAGTGTGTGCCTGAGTTGTGCTCACTTATCTGTATTTATTGTATTATAATGTATTTTCTGCTTCTTCCTGAGTTTGGTTAAAGGGTATGTTCAAAATATACTGTACAATAATTCACCGTTCAAGCTGCTAATAATTCTTTTTTTCACTTTGATTTCAGTTTTTTGTTGGTTCTGTCATGAATTCAAGCTTGAGAATAAGACTATCAAATGTAAGAACCTACATTTGCATTTTTTGTACCTCATTACTTTTAATTGATAATGTCTTTATTGACTTGGTTTATTTTATTCATGCATGCATATTTATCATATTTACATAAGGGATAATATTAAAAATATACTTTTTTATATCCCTGACATTTTCCATTTGTAATATCAACTAAACCAAACTGAAAATGTTTTCTCTGACGTAGTTATTCTGCATTTATATATATAAAAAAAGGCCATATAAAATGTAACAAAGTAAATTTACTCAGGTATTGTATACAATTATAAGGTACTTGTACTTTTCTTGAGTATTACCATTGTGTGAAACTTTTAACCTCTTTTCAACTCTTCCTGGGACAAATTTTGTACTCAATTTCTCCACGACGATAGCTTCAGTTACTAGTTATATTGCAGTTTATGATCAAAACACAGAAGAATCGTCTAATAATTTTGATGTATATAGGTTGAGCTAGTCAACAGTATAAAGTGAGCCTTATTAAAATTGTCCCTACTTTCTTTAAGCCTGTCCGTCTAAGAAGCAAAATGCTTACCACCATCATCACTACCGCGATTTTTTCTTGGCAATTATTGATAATGAGAAGTGGCAACTTATCAGAACTGAATGCTTCTTCCACTATAGGCTCTATGTTGTGGATATATTTGTCAGGATATTTAGAATAACATCTTAATCAACAAATTTGCCAGAATTAATTTCAGTATCCTTACAATTTTCCACGCGTTACTGAAGTTTGCATCCAACCTCCTCAACTGGAAAAAGCGCGTCACCCTTTCACGCGCGACCGGTTTGAAGTGAAGCTCGTGCACTTGGCTTCCTTGGGCTAGCGTGCTGCAAGCCTGAAAACTTCGCAGTTTTCCATGCATTTCGATGTCAAAATTGTTTTGTTTTGTCTGCGGAAACAGACTTTAAGATTTGGAATAACTACTGTCCCGACTATCTGTCCCAGAGGATTTTATCTGAGTTAACGGTAAGTTTTCTGATGTTTTTTCTTACTCTCTGTGTAGTGTTTTCATTCATACCCAGGTTTCTACAAACGTTTCCTGCTTCTTACCATCTCCTTGTCCGGTCTTGTAAACATTGGGCACACTAACTTCATAGCAGATGTGTTCAGCTGCTCCTACAGGGAAAAATAAACTATAAGCTAGCCTTTTTATATGGTAATATTATTTAGTTTCCTGGGTTGGTCGTCTACGCTACCGCAGCGGCATTTGGTTACCATGGAGACGGAGCGTGAACGCGCAGAAGGTCTTGTCATAAACAAAAAAAGCTAAAACGACCAAATTAAACCTTTTGTTTCATTAACTCTTCAAAAATCAATAATATTTTGATTTAATTGCATTTAAGGCATAGTGAAACAACTTTTTTGTAGTCTGACCCTTAAAAAAAATAAAACCAGGATGTTCTTTGGAGCCCTTGGAAAATATTTGGACTGTCACACTGACTGGCGATGAACACACACTGTGTGACAACTGGATTAAAATCTTATATTATCTTGTCATCAGTAGTGAGATGTACCTTAGTGATTTTTTTCAGGTACCACACTTGGGTGTAGTTTAAAGATACTTGTATTTTAATGGAATATTTCTTTGCCATTTACACTTTTACTTTGCCCCATTCCAGAGGGAACAATTGTGCTTTTTGCTATTCTAAATTCACCTGATAGTTGCTTGGTTACATTGTAGATTAAGATTAACATATATCAGCTTGTACTTTGGGCAGTTGTGAAAGACACTGTTTATTTCAACAATTTACAGAATGAATAATTGACCAATTTATTGAGAAAGTTATCAGCAAATAAGTTCAATCGATACTGACAGTAATAATTTGTTGCAGCTGGAAATGCAATATTGTAGTCTATATTGTAACACCTGACAGGATATTCTGCTGCCTAAATAGGTCTGTTTTTTTACTTTTAAAAATGTTGACTGAAGGATTTTTAATCATTAAATTATTATTTTACATTTTCATATTATCACTTTTACTTTTACTCTTTTATCACTGCTTGCTGTCGTTCAAATGTTATTTATTGCAACCTCAGAGGCATTTTACACTTATTATTCATTGTCTGTTCTGGCCATAATCCTTTTTTTTTTTTTTTTTTTTGCCTTTTTTCTTATTTTCAGTCGTTTCATTTCACTGTGACACATTGTAACCCCCTGGTATATGAAATCAAGCCGGTGAAGTCATTTGCAGACTGTCTTGACAAATGTCACATAAGTCTGAATGGCATCTATGGAGAGAAAACATAAGATCTGCAGTCCTTTAATTCCGCGGCGCAACCCTTTGAGGAAAACAACTGCAGAAATTGTCAGTGAGGCCAGACAGTCCCTACGAATCCAATCTACCAAGCGGCCATTTACTCCCAAAGATGGACACAGGCAGCTTTTTGGAGAGAGTTCTGTTCGAGCAGACCATGACAACAGGCCTCCATCTACCTTTAGGTCAGTCACAAATGCCACTTAAATCTTGTTGTCAGGAACAGCACTGAATTTCATTTAACTTGTAAAAGTAATTATGTTTTTTTTCTTTTTCTTTTCTCTTTTAGTCTTCATGCTCAAAATTTTGATGCCTCTAACTCCAGGCCAGGCTCAGGGACTCGCCTCTCTCCTATGACCCATGTAAATTCTCAAACTGTCTGTTTAAAAAGTAATTCAGATTCAATTTAAGGTGTTATTTGTTTTAAGCTTGAGTGCATATTTGTACGTAACAATGCAATGAAATTATCATATGATAAAAAATAAGATAAAGAGCATACACACCTTTATATACCACCTTAAAGGTCATCTGGTTTTAATGCATGGGTTTGTAATGTTACCATATGAC
The DNA here is from genome assembly GCA_029814765.1 of Acanthurus leucopareius. Lineage (NCBI taxonomy): Eukaryota > Metazoa > Chordata > Actinopteri > Acanthuriformes > Acanthuridae > Acanthurus > Acanthurus leucopareius. Next base: position 13,885,803 of record JAQMCX010000023.1, on the reverse strand, counting down.
ATGACAAATGTAAATTAATGAGTAATTAAATTATTAGGACCTCTTTTTGGAAAAAAATAGTCATAAGTGGAGGTTTAAGTTCAGGCTGACTAATCACATTGTCATATGCTACTAATATGTTTGTTTGGTACCAGAAGCCGAAGTTTCCTGTCCTCTGCGATGCTGAGGATCCATGCAGTGCCTTTCCAAAACCCCCCACTGACCCACTGGAAGTGAAAAAGGGTTTGGCAGGGGCACGGGCTCGCCTCCTTAGGGCTGGATCTCTCACCACATTGCCTCCTGTAGAGAGACAAACAGATGGTAAGGAAGGAAAAGAGTATTAATGCCAGTCTGGATTAAAATTGTGGATTAAGCAAAAAACGTAAGGTTAATGAATGTGTATTTTTAAAGAAATCATTAGGTTATTGTTCATTTTTTCTTTACAACAAAATGCTTACAACATAAGTTAATAGATGGTGCATTTGTAAAACAGGCAAAAAGAGAAAAGAGAAAAAAACATTTCACCTTTTGCACTGCAGTAAATCTCCTGTGCAGGCACTAGTGCAGGAGCAGTTTTCTCAAAGGGAAATTAATGGAGCCATTCACATGCTGACATTATACCTGATTTACATTCTGAGTCATTGGACTGGGAGAAAAACGTAATTTTCTGCTGCCATTTTGAGTGGAAAATTAGTAGTCTCTCTGTCTCTCTCTCAAATGTTTTCTCACGAATATGCTATTCGGGGCAATAAAATAAATGATGAGGATGTACAGAAGCATTTACTGAATTTCAAAATCCTTGACCTGAATACGTTGGTGGGGGCTTCTGGTTTGGTGAACATGTGAATGCAGCGCGGTCCTACTGTCTCCTGTTGTTTTGGTTTAAAATCCTGAAAATTCATGTGCACAATATGTGATCGTGTGTAAACTGACATTTGTACTTTTACTTAATGAGTTATAGAAGTGTTACATACAGTATACTGCAGAAACATGTGACTTACTTCTTGCCACTTCCTTTTCATTTGTTTAGTAAAAGAAAGATTTAATCCAGGCCCAGGACAAAAGCAACTGCCAGCAAAACGACTCCCCAGTACAGACCAAACTGAGATTTGCGGTGGTCCTCACAAACCTGCCCCATGCAGATCAGCAAGTGAAAGGTAGGCTTTCTATCCCTCTGTTTGACTTGCAAGGTCTTGCCTGCTCCCTTCACCCTCTCCTGCTCCCTCTTTTTGACCAAAGTGACAATACGACAATGAGTGGAAGATTTATAGGCACACAAAGGTTGCAGTGGTAGCCATTGCTAGATGGATCTGATTGTGCCTCCTCCTCTTGCTTTCTTGCACTCTCTTTTTGCTCCAGTATGTGAAATTCTTTGAGTTTGTAATGTTTTTTTGTGTTCCTCTTTTGGTCAATGACTTATCCAGACTACTACTAGGAAAATTAAAAAGGAACTAACTTAGTAGGGCTGATGTCATTATCATTGTCTGTCTATTCTTAAATGCCAAAACACATAATCCAAATGTTAACAGAAACTGAACATTTAAACACAGCTCTTGAAACTGCTTTTACTTGGATAAGTTGCCAGTATTTTCTAATCCTGTTGAAGAGATTTTTCCATCTGTAACACTTGTAAAGATGAAATTTAAAGAGTTATACTTTTTCTATTAGGCAACACTTAAAATGCTGATATTCCATTTGTAATGCAGATGCTTTTATGAATTTAAATTAGGCACTATAAAATATAAGGGCTGTATTTATAACTTTATTACCCATGAACATTTTCAAAGCAAAAAGCTTTCAGAGAGAGGATTTTTCCAGAGCCAAAACCTTTTAGGTTCATTCAGCTACTAGCACTGACAGCTGAATACATGAAGTCACTTAGAGTACGTAAGGTGTCAGTAACCAGTAGGCAGAAAACATTCTTTAATTTGAGACACTCAGCCCTACCCCTACTTTACTGTACACTATGTCTTGGTCACAGTTAAATCCAGCTTCTCTGAAAGCTTCGTTCCCATTGAAACTGCCTCCATCTGTCATTACTATCATGTCAGCTTTTACACCTTCACGGTGCAAAGAGGCTAAAAGCTCAGCTTTTTTCTGCCGACCTCATCAGCTGCGTGTCAACACGAGGGGCATAACTCTGGGCGTGAGGTTGGGGGCTGACTTTACAATCCATCCGCCTATCGATTGGGTGGGGCAGCTAGGGCTGTAGAGGAGGGACAGACCATAAAACATTTTTACAGGAAATGTGGGATATCGCCAGCGGCCCAGCCTCCTCCCCTCCTCCCTCACAAGCCCAGTTAACACGCAATGTTTTTATAACTTGTTGCTGACAAGAGAGGTCAGAGATGAGAGTGTGGTCTATTTATGATTTAAGATGATAATATTAAAGACTTCCTCTTCTTGATTAGTGTTAGGACACAATTTTTGAAGGGACTGCTCTTTAGTGTTGCAATGAACTACATAAAAGGTGCATTAAATAGAGAAAAAAGAAGAGTAAAAATCATAGCAATATAAGTACACGCCAGAAGTACACTAACTGCAAGTGGAAATAGACACAACATGACAGATTAATGTGATGAGTCGATGAGATATAAAGATAGGGGAGATTAGACATCCACTAGGTTCTTTTTCGCCAATAAGCCGAAGCTTTATAGCTCCAAATGGCTCTCTATTAGATTTGGGTGCCCATCTGGGCAAGGCTGGCAGCAGCGTGTGTTGTGACTGCAGTGCACTGGCCAGGCCTAAGACAGGGATGAGGTCATGTCTCAGAGAATGCAGTATCACACAAAGAGGCCTTATTATCAGGCTCTTAATCCTATCATACAGAGCCAAAGCCCCCTCTCTGACATTCACTGTAACATGCATTGGCCAGCAATCCCTCCTGCATATGCCCTGTGTGCCAGCTTATACCAATCACTGAATCTCCATTAAAGTGAAAGTGAGCATTACAGTAGCACCCACTCGCTGCATTAATGCCAGTGTAACAATGTCTTCTTGTGAGGCTCCGATAGATTGCAAAGAAGAAATGTTTACAATATCAAGAGCCATTTTCTGTCTCGTTTCTGTCATCAAGACTGTGAAATAAGCTAACATGGGAGTAAAATCTCAAAGAAATTTTTCATCCTGAGAGTGTTTTTGCACTGCAAAAGCTTCAGACAGTCCAGGAAACATGATAATGTGTGCCTTTACAAGAGTGATTATGCTTGTCCATATTTTCTATTTTTTTATTTACTCATTTGTTTGAGATTTCTTTTGTAATCATGCAGTTAAATGAGTGATTATGATGACTCAACATGCTGCTCCTGTTTATATCTATTTATTAATAATTATTTTCTCAGATGGTCACACAGCAACTAGTCATAAGACACGCCACCTGTAATTATTGTAGCGTTGAGTCATTCTGTTTGTGTGTCAGAGGAATAGTGAGGACTTCACATGCAGAGAGTAAGATGCAAGAGTGACATGCAAGAGGGCAAGCCACAACACATAGCATAGCATGACAGGAGGCGTGTTTTGTGAAGAACTTTACGGTTATTGCACAGGGACAGTAAGACTGTGGAGAGAGCTCACAGTGACAAAGCATGAACAGCTTTAACCAGAGAGCCCACAACGCTTAGATCTTAGTTCCTGTCTGTTGGGGATTGCAGTTTGATGCACAACGGCACTCAAACGCACGTACGTACACTGTGATTCACACGCACACAAAAACTTATTGGTGATCATAGACAAAGAGACCCACACATGTATCTGCAAAGAGAAAATATACATACACAGACATGCACATTACAAATAACAGGACCTGCACAGAGTTCTATCCTCTGTTGCAAGAGGGACACCTAGTGGCACTTGATGAAAATACCACTGTAGCCCCGTTGACAGTTTATTAAGTCAGCAACTTTTTATTGAGATATATTGTTTGACACAGTGATTCATTCTTTAAATATTTTGTGTGTCTTTCAGTATAGGATTTTTGATAGTAATTTAGTCCTCAAATGTGAAAAATTTAATTGAGCCAATCATTAATTAGATTTGACAAGTCAGTAGTCATATGTCTTCATCTCTGAAAAGTGATGTAACCAGACTCTTTGTGTTTTTGTCTGCCAACAGTAGAATAATTCAGCCCAGTGATGACTCAGGAGTTAGACCTACAGAATGCAAAGCAGGACTGAGAACAGGTTTGTCCAGACATACGAAATAAGCCTCATTGCTGTTTTTTCCACATATTTAACATGAATGGTACATTTTGTACTTGCCTGTTATCAGACAAAATTGTCAACTCGTTACTTTCTGTTTACATCTCTGAAGAGTCTGTCTACTGAATGTGGTGGAGTGGGCCAATGCAGTGGTTTAAATTCAGGCAAATTTTGTAAAGCATTTAATATAAAAAAAAGTGAACATAACTTTCCTTAACACATCATTCAACCATTCAGGGATTTATCTTCAAAAGCAACTTGGATGTCTGAAGCCAAAACTGACATAAACTCAAGTATGAATAAATATAACAAGACTTGAGCCCATAAATGTTGTTTCACTAACGACATGAACACGCCTCTCTCACAGTAGCTGAACACCCCTTCCTGAGTGTCAAACTTTGATTGGGGTGTTGTTGCTAAGGGCCTTTATTTCCACCAAGTAAGTCAGCCAGCCAATAGCTGAGAGAGCTGTTGGTTTTGGCAACCACAGTTTCCTGCATCAGGGGATATGCAAATGTTTGGCAAAAAAAAAAGATGCACGTTGTGTGAGACTGCAGACATTTGCGTGCATTACAACATCCACACGTGTGTTCATCACATTCTCACATGCCCAAATGCAGACTATTTTACAGCAGCACAGAAACAGAAGTCAGAGGAAGTGTAGCTGTGGATGGTGACCTTTTACTGTGGCATCGAACTTCCTGCTGCTTTATTTTAAGACAGTGAACTTGTGAACCATGCTTGCTGCTCATGTTCACCGTCTGGGTTTGGAGGTGGTAATTGGCTAACTGCAATTCTCTGCACATTTCAGAGATGGGGATCGAAAACAGCATCACAAGCACAGAGGAGGATGCAGAGTCCCTGATGTGGAATGATATGATTGCTCCTCTTCTAAAACAACTAGAGAATGTGACTGCAGGTAGTGTGAGCAACACAACCATGACAAACAGTGAAAAAGGGCAAACGTGACATAGATTAGTCTTGAACAGCTCATTTATCTAAGAGTATATATAAAAGAATACATAATTTCTGTCTCTTACTCAACTCACAATGTTAATTCTCTATGTTAGATTTATACTTTTAGGTCAAAGAATGTGTCCAAGGCTAATCTAAAATATAATGCGGTTGCATTAAAAAAGTAAGTTTCTCCTTTTGCAGCTTTGTTTCTTTTTTTCTATATTACATTCCATTTCAACCAGCAGACTGGGAGATATATTTTTAGTATTTGCAGATGAAGACTTCATACATCAAGTCACACAAAATGAAAAACCACTGTCATTTCAACTGCTGATGTAAGGCAAACAAAACAGTGTTATGTTTGGCATCCATACAGACTTGTCTTAGCCTGAAACTGCAGTCTGGCAGCCATAAAATGAAATCTATGGCTGTAAATATTTTAAAACTCTACAAATTTAATGGAAAATTCATTTGAAAGATAAATATTAAATATTTATTGTACCAAGTGCCTTCTGGCTCATGCATAAAACACCTCTCAGATTCAGCAAGAAATTGCAGCTGAAGTGTTGTGTATGAGACTGTAGCCAGCCTTTTTTAGAAATGGCCAAACCCTTTTATTTATGCAGTGAAAATATTTATTTTACCTCAAAAACAAGGAAAAGGCTCCACCCTCTCTCTTCCTCTGCATCAAGACTGTAGCCTGTTGCAGAAGTTGTCCCTCTGCATTTGACCATAGAAACTAAGACCTACTTTTTATAAAAGGGAGGGAAATGTTGTTTTACTGCTGACCAATTCATTATTGATGTTGAGGATTTAATTTAAGTTCCTCCCGCAATAATAGATGTACACTTTGCAGTAGAGCCCAAGTATATTGCACAACATACATAAAACATTGTTCATCTGTATTTATATGGAAGCACGCATGCCAACACACACAAGTGAATGTTTTCATTTTGGAATGTTTGCTTTCTCTGTCAATGTTTCACATGTTGCCCTAAATTTGACATGATATTTTTCTTCTTCTTTTTTCGGCAATTTCTGCTTTCCTGCAATGCCAGGCAGTTCTGAGGGCTCGGTAGACTGCCTGTGTGATTTGTGTGATCGTCTCCATGGCACCCTGGCTGAAGCGGACATGCTCGGCCGACGCAGTAAGAGGAGGTCAGGGATACTTCGAACATTGTTCCGCCTCATCGACCTCAACTCTGCCCGGCTCAACCTACACATCGCCAAACTCTGCCTTGCCGTGAGTCCTATATGTGGTTGTGTGGGTGTCAACATGTCTCGGGGCACTTGGGCACTAAATACAAAAGTTGTGTGTTTTGCTTTTTTTTTGCTTGTTTTAATTTAATTTAATTTTATTGCATTTTCCTCTCCAGCTGTGTGTCAGTGGAAACAACCTACTCAACATCTGTAAGCTCATCTTCCAAATCAGCCGCAGCGAAAACAACGACATTCTCTTCCAGAACAACTCTATCATAGGTGAATATTATTCAAGATCTGATCTAGTTGAGTTTTTTAATTAAAAAAACATGTCATACTAAGCAGATTTAAGGAAATGAATTGATAAATATTCCTCTGTGTTTGGTGGCCATCGTAGATATTTCCCACTTTAAGACAAAAATGTTTTTCTTTTGGTCTGGTATATAAGTTGCTCTAAGAGAATAATGTCCTCAGCTGTCCTGAAATGATTTCTCGTGTGTGTGTGTGCCATATGGATGTTAATGTTCGGTTTCTCTGCGTGTCTAGACTCCCTTCTGGGCATTTTGACTAATGAGGATGTGTCTACATCTGGAGAAGCTCTGCTGTACTGTGTGGGGACTCTGAAATTTCTCTCAGGAAACACTGTAATCCTCAGACTTCTGCTGGACAAGAACTGTATTGGTGTGGCTCAGAAACTCATCCAGAGGCTCTGCATTGCAAAAGACACCAGCTTCACTATGGCAGGGCACATTCTTGTACAGGTGTGTCACAGACTGAACACTGTCGGGAAGGGCTGGGTACATTTTTAAAAGATATTTTAAAGTATTTTCAATAAATCATCACTCAGTTAAATAAGAGTAAGAGTAGTCTTGAGGCATCTACTCATGCCCTCAGAACTATACACATGCTTTCAGAAACATGAAATTACACTAAGTCGTTATAGAGGAACACAATGTTAAGAATCTTCATTATATGTTTGTTGGCTAATGTTCCAACTATTAGACAAAAATGTTTTTGTTTATGTCTGGTGTATAAGCTGCATAGACTGCTCTAAGAGCAAACATTCTTTGCTGGCCTGGCCAGTTCAGTCAAAAACACACCCTGCTTCACTCTTCCACAAATGACCGCTGCTAACCACATTAGTTAGCCCAAGCAAACATCTCAAGCCAATGCTTCATTTGATATCCAACACAACTCATTATGCTTTTAGAAAACGTAAATAAGCAGACCATGGCTTTCCAGAACTCTCAGTGCTTTTGTGCATTGGAAATGACCATTTCCCTCTTTTGATAGAATGATTAATGCCCATACTGAATAGTTTCCGATCGCCCTGCTGTATGGTGTCCTGCTCGAGCCAGCAGCCAGCCTTTATAAGCATGTGACTAGCATTGTGTGCAGGTCACAATAGCACAACACCAGTGGCCTAAATATAATCACTTAGGTACAGTAGGAACATTTGCATAGATGTCTTCTTGCTATCCAACACTTGTCTGACCTTTGACTTCTGTAGCTGACGGCAACCCTGAGGAACCTTGCAGATCACCCTGATTCCCGCCCACACTTCATCTCCTTCTCCATACTATCAGAGCTTTGTGTGGTGCTACATCATCACCACAATGACCAGGACATTTGTACCAACATTTCCAGGATATACAGGTACCTCACATGCATTTCCATAAGATAATATTGACATGACATGAAGTCACATTTCACTTCTGGTTTAGACTTTCTCCAATACTCTGGATAATTTCTAACTTATTTCTCTCATCCCTTTAACTCCAACAATCACTCTTATTAAACAAGAGTCTCCAGACAAGACAGGTGGGGTGTGGTTATAAATCAGTTTTTTTTAACTTGACAAAAACACTCAAGGTAGTAAAACAGCTGATTTCTTTTTTGATAATTACTATGATAAATAAGTCAAGAGTTCTGAATGCACAAATGAAGACCTATATGCAAAAAATTAATTAACTATACTAGCCACTGTGTTAACACATAGGTCATTAGTCCAGTAAGGTGCTTTTCTGTCACGCAAGCTTGACAAGTGAAATGCTACAGTTATGACAATTTACAAAAAGCATTTTTAAACATAGCCAAATTTCACATAGGGGTATAAACTGTGTCTAATTTAATTGTAAATAAAGATCATTTGAAAAAATATACATTCAAGAGTGACTATGTAAAGTCACTCAAGCCTTCATCCTCTTTGTGACACCAACCACTTGGTACAGGGTCATTCTCATCTGATCTTAATACCTCCACCTAACTGAGTGCACTGGCACCAACAACGCTCTAAAGAGTCCTCATCTTAAGTTTCTCAAGCTCAGCCTCCTACACAGATACAAGTGATGCAGAAAGATGAAAAATTAAGCTCTTTAGTGTGGAATAATAAAATGTGTTTTTCCAGTTTTAAATTTATGGCAAAGCAGTTTCACAAGGTTTTAATGGTAATAGAGCTAATAATGATTAAATGTGTTTGCCCAAGGTAAAAAGCATGGAAGGTAGATCCCAACCCAAGCCTATTTATCCATTCGCTATGTTGAATTAATAACTCCATATTTAGTCAGCATAGCAAAGCAGTCAGTGAGTGAAATGATCAGTGGTATTTGTTTTCCCCTCTCTCCCTCAGTAAACTCTCCTCTTACTCGGATTGCCGCCTTGCTCTGGCCCGGACCCCCAACTGCTACAGGCTATTTTTAGAACTGCTGAGCAAACATCACCAAAAACAGGTGAGTCCACCAGTCTCCTCTTGTTTTTGTGAGTGTGTGTGTGTTCTGTCTGTGTATTAGAGAGAAGTGAAGACAGGCCCCTCCCGTGTTCATGTGACTCCACTCAGCATGTTTACCCTTGGAGCGTGTTGTTTGTGTATATCAAGTCCAAGCACATTTGTGGGACATTGTGTTCGTCTGCACGTGTCATTTGTTTTTCTTCCCCGGTTTTGCTGTGTGGACGTGTGTTTGTTATGATATTCAATCATCCCAGGGGGGGCTGAGTCAGTCAAGGAAAAGGGTGGAGGGAGAAAGTAGAAAAAGGGAAAAGTAAGGAGGTGAGCATGAGTAGATACCAAACAGAAGGTGATGGGAGGAGTGATAGATAAGAGGAGTAGGAGGAGAAGAAAAGGGTGGAACTTTGGCAATCAGACATGAGTGACGTGTCTCCTTTGGAATAAACACACACCCATGATTACAAATAAAGACACACACACACGCACACACACATGCACGCACACACACATACACACACACACACACACACACACACACACACACACTGGACAGTAAGACGTAATGACCATCAAGTCCAAGGACAGCACAGCCTGTCCTC
>JAQMCX010000023.1:13852518-13876128 GCA_029814765.1 Acanthurus leucopareius | reverse complement strand
CACACACACACACACACACACACACACACACACACACACACACACACACACACACACACACACACACACACACTGGACAGTAAGACGTAATGACCACCAAGTCCAAGGACAGCACAGCCTGTCCTCATACCACTGGCATGATGCTTTTATGAGAGGAAAGAGTGTGTTCTTTGCTCACCTGATCTTCATATTATTTACTAAGTAGAGTCAAGATGCAAAGCTGACGCACAGGGTGTCATTTGTTACCTCTTTTCTCAGTAATTCTGTGATAACTCATTGAAAAGATAGGATGTAGTTACATTCAAACAAGTCAACACAGCTATGAAGTCTCAGGGGGAAGTGAGTGACTTTGTGCTGCCAGAGAGGACGGGCCAAATCTGCAGCACATGACTGATGTTCTTTAGATCTTTAATAGGATCTCATATTGATTGTTTACGTTTTTCATTTTCTCACCGGAAACAATCACTTTCTCTTGGTGAAGATCTTTTTTAAATTCAGAATAGCCTTGTGTAGATACACTAAATTTGCATGCAGTATGTACTATGTAACCGTTTTGATCATCAGTTCAAGCAAAAACACTCAGTGATCCTTTCCAAAGTAAAGATTTTTTGCTTTTCTGAATTTCTGAATCACTGTTGACTGAATATTTATGGGTTTTGGACCATTGACTTAACAAAATAAGGCAATTGAAGATATCAGCTTGTTCACTTGGAAATAATACTTGTTTATAGCAATGAATAATTTAAAATCCATCACAGCAAAACGTGAATGTAATAAAAGTGATGTTTCAAACAGTCGAGCTTATCAGACACATTTGCACTAGAAAGAAACATCTAAAGATGTTTTGCTTAATTTTCTCGAATTCAGAGAGTAAAATAATTGACAAGTGCTAATTAACTACCCCAAGTATTCTTTGTCACTTTCTCACAGGACCTTGTTGTGCGCCTGCTTTTCACCCTTGGGAACCTCACAGCCAAAAGCGATGAGGCCCGGCTGCAGCTCTTTCAGTGCGAGGGCTGTATAGTCACACTCCTACAGCTGTATGACAGCTACCAGCTCAGACACAAGTCACCGCAAATACCTCAACAGAAAGATCCCCCTTCCCCCTGCAAGCCTCCTGCACCTCTGGCAAGCAGGCAGGAGGATGAGGATGTGCTGGTGAAGCTGGTCAGGGTGCTGGCAAACATGTGCATCCACCCTGCTGTAGGTCCCGCTCTGGCAACCAACACAGCCTGCATTCAACTGCTGATGGAGACACTTGGTGAGCAAAGAGCAGAAGAAACTCATTCTCTTTTTGTTAGTCAGTGTTTAACAAAATAAGCTATTCATTGAAAAATTACAAGATGCAGTCAGTAACAGATTTATGGCTGCAACATTTCCAGATGTGCCCTTTTTCTCAATGTTAGATCTCTGTCATACAAAGGAGGCAGGAGTTCTGATAAATTTAAAAATAGCTGTTTGCTTCATTGTACGTACAGTAACTGTCTGCTGGGCTCCTGACCACTTCCTGTGTGCTGGGAACAAGACATGACTTGGGTTGAAAACACACTCCTTACTAGTCTGTTCATTTCATCGCTTGCTTTCCTCTCAGAACTTTCTGTTCGATACACAGCACATCCTCTTTTGGTTTACTTTTTTTTTTAAGTCTGACAGAGCGAAGCACTTCACGGTATGAGCAGGATGTTCTGTCACATCTCACAGCCGACTTGGTTTGCGTGTGTGAAATTCTCCCATGTGGTTAGATGGTTTCAGGACAGGTTGAACTGATACATAGGTGGGTGTGAAACTCTCGATTTCTCTGCTTGCCTGCCTCTTGCACACATTTCAGAAGTTGGGAGAGACAACTAAATAAACAGAACAGAGGTCACACTAGCGAAAACATCTAAGATCTTAAGAGATAGAGGGGTGTGTTTGATACCAGAGCGTGAGATGGGAAATGAATGAAATATCTGAAGAGAGAAACATACAACGTGACGATGAAGAAGAATGTGGAGTTGGTGCGACAGCTGGAGACAGAAAACAAAATCTCAGCAGATGATGAAAGAGCAGACTTGGCTGATCAATATCCTGTTTTGATCAAATTTATGACAGGCTGAGCTGCTTTACATTACAGTTCTTTGAGGGAGAGGCGTTTTGAGTCAGAACCAGAAACTAAACTCTGTGTGACACAGGCGTTGGTTGACAGACGACCGCAATATCTACAATTTATGACCGAGCACACGACATCTGCTGCTATATCAGGAACAGACTCAGTTTCCAAACCACTCATGGTGTCACGGCTGATTGGACTGGGTCACATTGACCTTTGTATGCCAACTCATGATCAAACCGACTATTACAGGCCAAAATTAACCAGAGATAAGAGACACTTTTTATGATAAGGTTACAGTGTCATATCAGTGCTAATGAGCTTTAATATGCGAAAAGACTGAAGACCCGGGGTTTTCTTGCTGTATTTCTGCATATACTTACCATGCTCTATAAACATCTATTTATCTGTAAATTTTCATGTGTATCTATTTACATCTGCAATGGGATGGAAATATGAAAGACCAATATCCTAATTCTGAGTGCCACCCAGTTTACACAATCCAGGTTACAGCTGTTTTATTGATTAATGATTTACCTTCACTTTATCTTCTTCCCTTTATCAATTTAAATGCATGCAAAGTGTTCACCTGGATTCACCTGGTCAGTTATTATCAGGGAGAGAGCAGCTCATTTTGAGCCCTTGGTCACTGCATGTGTTCTTAAAGACGATGAGTAGATTTATATATAATCTCTGACAAAGAGATGAGACTCGTGGTCATAATGAGTATCACTTTGTATGAATGGCTAGTGGGAATGAAAGCTGCTCCTGATGACTGTGCAATGTGGATTGCTCCCTCTGTTGGTTGTATTTTAAACAGGAGGATTTTTAAGGAAAAGTCAGAGACATCTATTGCATGATCATTTTTTGTCATAAAGAATTCAAGTTCACTTTCTTGTTTTTCTTTCTTTTCTTTTCCTTTTCTTTTTTTTTTTGCACCTGTCTGTGATTATACGGGGTCATCACAGAGCTGGGATCTGTGCAGGACAGCGAGGAGCTGTTAGTGAATGTTGCTGCCACCATCAACAACCTGTCCTTTTACCAAGATGACAACTCTGTGCTCAGACACAGCAGACTCACCATCGCAAAGTGTAAGACTGACAGAAATTAAGAATGTAATGGGGGGTTTTTTTAACCCTCCCACATTTACCTTCCCATTTCTCTCTTTTCCTCTGCTGACTCTTTTTTATTTCAGTGATGTTGAAGTTGTTGCTCAGCTCCAGTAAGGACGCCATGCTTGAGGCCACTCGTGTTTATGGAAATTTGTCACAGTCCAAGGATGTACGGGACTTTATTATGCAACACAAAGGTATATGATAGACACCAACAGACACACACTTAACATGAGACTAAATGCATTTCATGTTTTGTTTAAGCCATACATTATTCATTGATTCTTGAGGGAAAGAGTTGCCATGTTAGAATCAAAACTGACCGTTTCTTTAAAGACTAGAAGTGTTGTCTAAGGATGCATGAATCATATTATCTGAGCTGACTCTGGTGATAGCAGCCCTCTTTGCTTTGCTTTGTCTTTACCATTCCTGCATACTGTCATCTTCCTGCTCTCTTTCTCTCAGTGCACCAGTTTGTAGTGACGCTGCTGGACTCAAAAAGCACTGAGATGTGTTTTTCAGCCAGCGGGGTCCTCACCAACCTGGCTCTGGACCCTCCAAATAGGGTCAGTCTCTCACTGCAAGGCGCTGCTGCCAAGTAAGAACTGATGTACTTGAAGTTTTTTCATGTGTTTGTGTGTGTGTATGTGTGTTTGTATTTATATGTATACATTGTAAATCTTTGTTTTTATATAACAGACATCTCACTGATTGTTCACTTAATTAAGATGATTTGAAGCAGATGCACACAAAAATGGATGAATAAATAAATTGAAATCACTACATGGTTCTTAGTGTGCCATGACAGCAGTATATGACAGTAAACATAAATAAATATAAGCCATTTTGAGCCACTAGGTTAGATTTGGAAGTTAAATCTAGTTATTATGCAACTATTAGGATACCTTTGGATGTAGCTCCATGTTTCCAGTCCTTCTCTGTACTGAACTTAACCAGCTGTTGGCCCGAGTTTCATATTTGGCAGACAGAATTCCGCAAACAGGAAAGAGAAAAAACTAACTAGGGATTTTTGGAGAAAAATGGTCTTCATTTTGACAAACATGCAACTCCACTAGCATGAACAAGATGCTACTAATCATCTCAACCTAAATGTTATTTGTTCATAGTCATTCTACAAAGATAGAATTACTGACATAACACCTGCAGACAGAGTAAAATAAATTCTGACACTTTCCATCTATAGTGTTAGCGTCTTACTTCCAGAGGTAAGCATTGTTTGAACATATAAGATCTTATTTCCTCTTTACACACACACACATAAACACACACTCAGAAACACACACAGTCCTCAGATGTCAGTCCAATGAAGTGGAGCTAATGCCCACAAACCTGCTGGTCATGTGAATCCTTTTCCCTTGAGTCATACATTGTGTTTGCCTGTGTGTGCTCCTGTGTGTGTGTGTGTGCGTGTGTGTTTGTGCTTGTGCTTGTGTGAGACCAGGCTTGTGGACTGTCTGAGAGACTTGGGACCAGGTGATTGGCAGCTGGCAGGCCAGGTTTGTCAGGCGCTGTGGAACATGATCGGCGGTGGCTCAGAAGACGTGCTGGACACTCAGGAGAGAGAGTCACTGCTGGAGATCCTTGCGACATACTCAGGTTGGTGCACAGTGTTTTCAATAATCCTTACATAACAAGGGAGGGAGTCATGCTGGGAAGAACATGCTCTTTTTCACATCGTTGGCTTTCAGGGGAAGGGAGGGACACATGTTTTCCCACTGGCACATGCATTCTACCTCTCTTGTCACTATTCAACCCTGTCTAATCCTCATTTCAATTTTATTTTCATTTTTCTCAGATCAAGAGGAGGCTCTGAACTGGGTAGAAAATGAAGATATAAGGGACTTTCACAGGGCATGCTGGGAGTTAGAGTTCCAACCTGTAGCTCAAAAACTGAAGAGGACTCTCCAGCCTGGGGACCCGACAGTCTGACAGACTGGAACATGGAGTTAAGTTTGTCATCAAAAACCCTGGATTATTTTAACACTCCTATATTTTTTAGTCGAAGTATACATTATATTTAGAAAACACATTGCCAATTAATTTTAAAGATGGCTGTTTGTTTGTAGTTACTCTTCATAGAGAAAGCAGGGAAGGTCAGGTCATAATTGAAAAACATTTCGAACACTGCTGACTGCTGAAACATAATTCACATATGCGTGCATATGTCGTAGATAGTTACAGTTATTGTAAAGTTGTGGCTTAATACTCAAAATTCAAGTATAAACTTTATACATCCAGTTCTAAGGCCTACAAGTGATCAGCATGTCATATTCAGTGCAGCAGACTTTAGGTGGTTAAAAAGGTGATAATGCAAAATAAAAAATGTAAGAGGCAGACTGAATCTGCTTTCAAAGTTAAAAAAATAAGTGCATGTGTGGGTGTGAAAATTATTTTTTTTCCTAAGGTCTGTATAACTTAATATTTTGCATTTATATTTTCATTTATTTATATTTTTGCGTTTTTGTTGCTCCTCATCTTACAATCTCATCATTTTTTATTTTAATTTTGTTTTAATTTTGTAACAACTTCATTCAACTTTGATGCACTTTAACTCACATAGAGCTTTCAAAAGCCTTATTTTCCATTATGTTCATATGTACAGGGATAATTTAATTCAAGCTCTTTGCACATTTATACAACAGACTTTAAAACTGTTTTGTCAGTACACTGTGTTATAAAATCTAGTTTATGATAATGTCGTCTCAAAAACAGATGACTGACTGACCTGAAATTTACCTCATAAGGAAATCTTTTACTGTCTGTGGACTGTGATATTTGAACTTGTACGCAATAAAGCAGAAGAAAGTGGAAAAACATTTTTTTGCTTCTCAACGCCTTTATTGTTACACAGATATGGGGCCAGGCAGTGCTTACAAGTTACACCAAGTAGCCTAAAGTACAGCATTTCAAAATCACATCATTATTACATCGAAACAAATCAGAAACGGCACTTATGTAAAAACCCTCCGTGTTAGTTTCCCCAGTTTTCACACAATAGTGACCTTAAAACAACCACAAGACAAGCTGATGTTTCAAAAACCTCTACACAACTCATTAGCCAGAGCTAATAACAAACATTGTTCTCTACATAGGATTTATAAGGTTGATATGAAAGACAGTTGGCTGGCTGATACTGAGGTCCATAAATGTTTCCTATTCTGTAAATCGTCTGGGAAAGCCATCGAAATGTAAAGGCAGTTTGGTCAGTGGGGATAGCACTGAGTTTGTCCTGGTGATTGTGAACTGACAGACAGGCCTCTGTGGCCTCGGTGAGAAAGACCCTGAAGTTCTGACAGACTACCAGCCTCACTGGGGTATATGAGGGATATTCTCCCAGTGATGTGGAGGCAAACAGGAAAGAGGTAAGGGATCCTACAAGGAATCCACCCTTACATCGATCCAGATATTGGTCAGGAACAAAGAGAAACTTTGACCTCGACCGCACCACAGGAACAGGAACCTTTATCTGGCCCCTTGTGAGTCATACAGTTATCAAGCTTGTACAGTAAAATGAAATTCACAAGAAAGTCCCTGGAAATTACTGATGACAAACTGAACTATTCCCCTGAGTTCAGCTTACTGTTGATGAAGTCAGCTTTATAATCTAACAGCTGAGTGTACTTTGGAACATGTATGTCACACTCCATGTCCTTTCATGAGTCAGCTTTTTTGCATAAAAGCATCGAAATACGGTTGGTTATTTGACTTGT
Organism: Acanthurus leucopareius; assembly: GCA_029814765.1. Taxonomy (NCBI): domain Eukaryota; kingdom Metazoa; phylum Chordata; class Actinopteri; order Acanthuriformes; family Acanthuridae; genus Acanthurus; species Acanthurus leucopareius. The sequence goes on along the minus strand of JAQMCX010000023.1, from coordinate 13,869,196 downwards.
TGTACTTGTGCAACTGAGCAGTGGAGGTGAGCTCTTGGTGACACTGATTGTGCTATGACTGTTTGATTCCTGAAGTGTGTAGGCCTCTCCACATCGAATACAATCGCTTTGATGAAGCAATGAAATCAAATTATTTAGAAGAAAACTACGAATGATACACAACAATTCAATATCATAGTTTTATTTTTTATCTTTTTCATATATTTTCATATAAAAAAAAGTGTCAGTAACTGACATCAGTCAGAAGTTTGAAAAAAAAACCTCCACTTCCTCTCAAACCACTTTCAAAGGTACCATTCCTTTATCATCATCACCCTCCTCCTCAGAATTATCTCTCATTCATCTGTCTGATTCTCTCAATCCACCATCACAAGAATGGTTTAACTGGTTTTAGTAAACAAAAAACACAACAGCAGAGGTTTCACATCTCTGTTCAAAATAAAAACGCTGCTTTTGCAATGGTTAGACTTCCCCAGCAGGGAAATAAGCACAGCTACAACCTTTTGCGCTCGACAGCTATCGACCGCAGTCGGCCCCATGTGGGCGAGCCGGGTCCCCGAGCAATGGGAACGCAGCAGCCCGGAAAAGAGTCTCTGCTCACCAAAGAGCACTTCTTAAATGTTTTCTAGAGAAAAACAGAAGAGGTATTCATTTACTGGTAAAATTCACAATCCAAAGCTTCGAAAGTGTTAGGCTGACCAGGCAGCTGGGATAAGCGGAAGACAGGTAAGGTGTGGTTAGGGCAACCGGAAGCAAATCCCTCCTGGAAAACCTGGTTTCTAACTTTCTTTTTGATTAGCTTTTTTTTTTCTTTTATCTCCCCCCTTTACCAGAAAAAATAAGGACAACATCATCAACAACAACATATGATAAAACATTTATCTCACAAAACAGAGCTACAGCATAACCAATAAGTCTTTCCTTCAAAGTGCCTCGCTTTTTTTTTTTTTTTTTTGACACATGAAATTCAAAGACAATTTTTTTTTTCTTCTCTCAGTCACTTCTCTGAAAAACACACAACACATTCACACCTCAGTCACCATGAATACAGAACTCATCCACACATGTACAGTCGAACTCAAAAAAGGGCTCAGTGTTCTTTTGAGTTTCTCTCCACACCTCTCTGGTTTTCACACACTCCTTGGATTAGCTTACATTGCCATTTGAGATTTGGGATGGGGGGGTAGAGGACAAGAGAGAGGGGAGGGGTAATGCAGTGGATTTCTAATGGATAGGGGCTTAAGGGATAAATTGGGGTTTGGGGGTTGGGTGATTTGGGGATCAATATGACCCCATTTAATACAACATGGGAGCAGCAGCATCAGCACGTATGCACACTGTGCTGGATAGTTCAGGCACACGTAAAAAAAAAAAAAAAAAAAAAACAACACCGCCCAAAGGTAATGCTTCCATCTCCAGTTACTACTAACAGCAACCACATCGACAATGACATCCACTTCCCTTGATACAAAATGAAATAAAAAGATATTTAAGAAACTAAACAAATATAACAGTGATGACAGAATCAAAGTGCAGGCTTGTTTCTGCCTGCAAAGCTTTCTGGGGATTATCGGTGGGTCTTCACTCTGAAAGAGAGGAGACAGAAGAGACCGGCAACAAACGATGTTGCACGCTGGAATACTGAAACGTCGTCCTGGATGCCTCCAGTGTTACAGCTCAGGCCTGGCACAAACTCCCCAGCGGAGCAGGAGTTTGATCCAGGCTGCCCTCTCTTGGTCAGTTTTTACACTGCAGGCAACATGAACTGAGTTTGTGTATCCACTTGTACATTGAGATGACTTTCGACAGTTCTTTCATTTGTTCTGATCCTCTTCTCAGCATCCATCCAACAAGCTCCCTCACAACCAAAGGGCTTCTGAGATCTCTTCCATATTTTTTTGTTTAACCCCGCCCCCCTTTTTGATTTTCTTTTTTTTTCTTTAAGTGTCCCATGATGAGCAACAAAAAATGACAGTAAAAGACAACGATAAAACGCCAAAAAGCACTTCATGTCATGTAGCGGGTGATCGCTCTCAGAGCGTATAACAGTTCTGCCTGCATTCGCGCTTCCATAAGAAGCAGATTAACATGGACCTGCAGAAGAAGAGAGAGAGCTGTTAAGTACCGTACAGTCATTAAAACCAGCTGCAACAGATCAGGCCGGGAGGAGAGAGCAGTATCTTACCTTCTCGGAGTGCTGAAACTGCCTCCAGAAACTCTCATACATTCGTTTGGTGGTCTTCTCAGGGCTACAGACCATGGTCTTAATATAGATTTTAAAGCTACGGTCCAGAAGCTGGTTTATCTCTCCATAATCATAGTCATCATACCTGCAAAATACAGAGGAAAGTGTGAGGAAACAGAGACCACCATGCTGATTGAGCAAACGTCACAGAGTTAAGTGTTACATCACACAAGAAGACAAAGTTTCCACTGACTGACCTGATGCCGAACATGCAGTGGATGTAGTTCCAGATGGCCCTGCGCAGCATACTAGTGTCCACATCCTTGTGTGTTGCCATGGTGTTGTAGGTCAGATTGTAAGCCATCTGGAACTTCTCGTCCAGCATCTGACCAACATCAGGATACAGCCTATTGACCAGAGAGAAACCGTGATCCTCCCAGCTGTAGTCCTACAGCAAAGAGAGATAAATAAGAGGTAAGTAACAGTAATAAATACCATTTTTTTAAAGCATACTGCACTTTATATTCAGCTTGTACTCGATCTCTACCTGCACTCTGAATGTGGGCACATGCTCCCCCCTCCTGGAGAAGTCCTTGTAGCCGTAGCTGGGGTCCTCAAAGTGTCTGGAGATGTCTCTCGAGGGGACACACTCGTCGTCCTCAGATGTGACCACCAGCATGCTCTCAGTCTTCTCCCTCTCAAAGCGAGTTGCCATCTCCTCCTGGCTTGCCTCCTCGTCGTCACGGCACTCCTGCAGCTGCTTCATGCGCTCCATCAGCACCTCCACCTCGCCGCACATCTCCTACAGAAATAAGAGCAAGAGAGAAAATACGCAGTCAGTTCAGAGTCATACAGGAAGCACAAATCTCAGTTTTGTGTAGATTTGTGTCTTAACACACACACAGGATGTTTAAGTGCTGGGACTTTACCAGCTGCCTAAATATGAGTTTCACAAACTACTAATAAAACTTTCGCTTTTACTTTGCCTGACTTGAACAAAACCGCCATTCTCTACCACTCACCTGGTTGCCAAGCAGATCATCATGGTGAATAGCATGACCGTTGCCATTGGCAATGTCACAGACGCAGTACTGGCTGAGGGAGGGGGGTCTGAAAGTGTGTCCGCCGTCACAGTGGATCTCGGGCGAGATGCCGCAGCCGAAGGTGAACGAGGAGAGGGAGTGGTAGTGTGTGAGGAGGACAACGGCGTGGATGAGCTCTGCGAGGGACCAGCTGTGTTCCTCTGCCTTCAGAAGTCGCTGGAAAAAACAAAGGAAAAAACTGTGAGTATTGGTGACCGGTGCCAAATAATGACTTCAGTATCACTGACCTTTTAAAAAAAAGGGGGAAAGTGTGTTTTCACGCTTCCTGACCAATATACTGTCTCTTCCTTTTCCAGCCTCATCCCCCCCTCTCCTATGCATCTTAGCACTCCAGCCTCCACCCCTGATCTCAGCCTGTTGCATAAGACTTTAAATGTCCGCATCCACCCTCCAAGAACATGCCCGTTCTCTCACCTCAATGTGTTCCTTGGTGAGGAGCCATGGTCGGTGGGCCAGGATTTTGTTGAGTTCTCCGAGCTGCTGCAGCTTCTGTGGGGCTTCATCCAAGCCGTTCAGCCACTTAGGATCACCCCCGACCTGGAGGAAGTCGTTCACATGCAGGTTGACCAAATAGGAACACTGGTGTCTAGCTGCCGCCTACAGAACCACAGGAAAAAGAGGATATTAAACATGATTACAACAGCTTGACACTGTACAGGAAAAAGAGGATATTAAACATGATTGCAACAGCTTGACACTGTAACAGAGACATGGATTTGTGAGTTCAGAAGTTAAACATGCCCGTACCATGATGCCAATGTAGTGTCGATAGTGCAAAGACAGGGGTCCATCCATCTGCAGCAGGTAGTGCTGCGTGCGGAGAAAGCTCTCCAGGTACTGAGGATGGAAGCCCATCACCACAGAAACGTTATCTAGGCGGCCGAGGGCTGCAAACGCATCCTCAAATATAGACTGTGTCCTGGTGTCCACTTTACTGACTTTTAAGATCTGGTGGGGAAAAAAAAAACATAAGTAGGAGGTTTATTACATAAACGTCATATTTATTACTGGGTTAAAAATCTCTGGCAAAACGACAGATTGTGTCCAATTACCTCTTTTTCAGGGATAAATCTGCTTGGTCCGTTACCTAAGGGTCTTGGGATTCTTACTCCTAAGTCCTGCAAGACAAAGGAGGAGAACAACATGCAGTTTAAGTACCACTGGAAAGCAGAGACAAACCACTGAGCAGTTTGACTGCGAACATCGCTTTCATTTTTCATGTAGAGCAGCTACGGTCATTTCACCTCTTCACCAATGTGAGAAACCAGTCACTTTGTTTGTTTGACACAAGTAAATCTGTCGGATATTTAGGCTAATTTGGTTATGAGAAAATAACCACAAATACAGGCTTTAAGCGCTTTCTCCACGGTTGAAGCAACATCCAACAATTTGCAAAGGCACAAAAATGGATACATTAAAAAAATATGAAATAAAATCTGACATTTAAGTAATGAGAAATCCAAATGGATAAGCGATCTCTAAACCTCACACGGCAATTAAACACAATGGAAACCTTTACATTGCGTCTATTATGCTCTGTAACTTTCCGCTGCTTGTCGAGACATGTCTGCTAGCGGACACCGTCCTGCAACGCACCATACAGCAGATGAATGAATGACCGTGAAATGCACAAAAGTGACAAATGACAAATGACACTAAGTTAAAAACAATCATTTGAACGTGACATTTGCACGACTACGTCTCTGAAAGAAAAATCTTCACAAAAAATAAACCCAGAGACGATTTCTTGCCCTAATGACCACAAACTCTTCTTACTCGTAAACAAGTGAGCACAAAGACTGCAAGACTGCACTGCAGCTTGTTTGTTAAATCGGAAAACGTCGCCTAAAAACGTCAATAATACGAATTTTTGTCATATCCAAACGTTACGTTGAAGCGATGCATTTTTTAAAAAAGCGACGTTAATTTCTGCCCTCAAAGTCTGTTTTCTTTCTCTTACCTTTTTGCTAAGCCGTTCACAATGGGTACATATCTTAAACAGGTTTGTCACTGCAAAAGAATTATTTTCCACGTTTTCTGCCGGCGCGACCGCGTGCCTCATCTCGCGTCCTCGCTGGGCTTTGATTATTTTAAGGGCATAAAAAATTTAAAACGAAAATTAGACGTATTCTAAATGGCTGTTTCCTCCTCTCTTTGTTCCTCGAGGCACTGGATAAAGTGCTCGGCAGTCAGCTGTTGCAGCCCTGAAGCAGAATACCGTCCTCTCTCGGTCATACATTCGGTAAATAAGTCGGGGCTCGTGTGAGTGACATGCCAAGCGGCCAATCGGGTGTCGAAAACAGCCCCACAGCGACCAATGACGCCGGGAGTAGCTCCTGTGGGCGGGGCTAAGCGTGAGGAGAGGGAGGGAGAGGGGGGTCCTAAACGTGAGCTGAGAGAACAATCCCCCCTCTAAGAAAACATCATCACTTCTCTCTTCTTCTTTTGTTCCCCGCTGCCATTGATCATGATTACATTTACAGTTATGCATCGCTTTTTCTGTATGCTAAATAATGGAAGCAATCAACTCACAGTGATTGCTGCTTGATTTTTTGTTCTTTATCAATAGGATACTTAATCAGGTTTTTTTAATAATGTGGAGAAATCACATTGCAGGAAAAATAATTATCTGTTAATTGGGCTGGAAAAAGGCATCTGTGTGTTAATCTGTGTAATGTGCATTCAGTGCAAACAACAACAACAACAACAACCCAACGCCTGCTACAGCATGCAGCAGCAGCAAGCCCCCCCCCCCTTTTTTTCCCTTCTGCACCAGTGTGTGTAAGTGTGTGTGTGAGTTTCGGTGGAGGGGTTGAGGAGCTTGAGGTCTGCCGTGTGAAGATCAGCATCAACGCACAGCGAGATGGATAACTGCAGGACCTGCTGCAACAACAACGGCCCTTCAGTTTGTGGTTTTGTACAGCAGCCTATCAGACCACAGATAACACCATTGCTCCACCAATCAGCCCAAGCTGAAGGAGTCCTTTAAAAGCCAGGAGGAAGCAGAGATAAGGAAGGCAGCTCTTATGGCTTTGTTTATCCCTGCTTGACAATAACACATTCACTAGAACTGTGTGCAACTGGTTTATCACACTGCCGTGGCAGGAGAGTCAATAATTACCAGGATTATGAATATCAGAACAGATGTGCTTAAAAATAACACCGTGTTCTCTGAATTTTTATTACAGTGTAATATACACATTGTAAGTATCACCCAAACAAGTCCGTTGATGTGGAGATAATTTGTACCAAAAGTGGTGTAATTGTCTCACCATAATTTCTGGTAAACAACAGATAAAACGTTATATTTTTATCTTAAAGCACATGTGAGTCAAGTGTCGTTTCCTCTGTGGATTGCCAGAAACCACATTACAGAAACGTTCCATATATTGGCCGGTGTGTCCACAGACACACACACACACACACACACACACACACACATGCACAACTGTGCATCATGTTTCTGAGTGAGACCATGTTCCTCAAGCAAAAAAAAGGAAGACTTTTTCCAAGACTGTATATACATTTCACACAGATTTTATACAAAACAGGTTTAAAAAAATGTGAAACTTTATTAGATACCATCCTTGTTTCAGTTCATTCTATCAACAACAACTCTGGCCTGAAGGTGTTTATGCCAACTGTAAAAGGTTTCCCAACAAAAAGCAGACAAGCAAGGTGAAGCTGGTAGCGACAAGTCTGTCCCTGTGCAGCGATCAAGAGCCTGCCCAGCCAGTTCGGCAACAGACTGCAAGTCCCCGGCACTGATAGCTGGATAGCATGATGTTCAGCAGGTTCATTGTGTGGATCGAGCCAACTGCTTCACCCCCCCACCCCCCCCTCACCCCCCACCCCCAATCACCATTCCCCCCTCTCCTGATGCCACAGGGTGGGGTGCGGGGCAGCGGTAAACATGTTCCCATGGTTAGAGTCAGCACTCCCAGGGCTGCCGGGAGCCCCATGGCTCAGCAAAGCTGCAGAAGAGGCTGGTCAGCGTTAGGGCTTACGACACACCAAACCTTTTCACATAAAAGCGCTTAGGCTCGGGGGTCCGGCCTCGCGGACAGGGCCAAACACTATTGTCAGAGTGCACGCACTGACTACTCTGTAAGGCTTTACTGTAATCACATCAGGAGTATCTGTGTGTGTGTGTATGTGTGTGTGTGTGCAGTGATCCTGGCATGTATGCTTCTCCTTAGATCAAGGCCGTAGCTTCATCTCCAGTTCTTTGTCTTTAGTCCAAATGACAAAAAGTTGTATGTTTCCAGTTTGTGCCAAGAGCTGAATTATGCAAAAGTTATATGAGAAGCCTTTGTTATCAAAACACTAAAAGTCCATTTAATACTCATATTTAATATTGCTATACAAAGATTCAGAAAGCTCCAAAATAAAAGTGAACAAGTGGCCCCTCAGTTGATGTTTTTGTCCAAAACATATCCAATTCCAATCCTCATATTTATATGACAGTTTATTGAACTTGCCAGCACACTTGGATACCATTTTATCTCTCAGTGTTGACACTATTTAAGAAAACATGACAAAATATCTGACTACAGACTTCAATACATTATATCTTGCATGTATCACAACCTGTTAGGCTTTGTGTGTTCTTGGTTGTCTGCTGAAACTGGTTCAGAACACAGTGTGACAAATAAAAAACCACACAGCAGGTGTCTTGGGGGAGTCTGCAGACCCAAATTTTAACCACATGAGTTGTTTAGTGTCAACTACAGTGAGTTTGTATGGTGTTGTTGTTCGATGACAATGGCTTTAAACTAAGGAAACTACCAAAGATCAAATGAACCACTCCGAACACAATTATAAGTACGATGCATCAATAAACGAGCATGTGCACACTGTGTTTCTGGCTCTTTTAAACTTACAAGACGACACAGCGACTTGAGAGGCTCATTATTGTTGTTGAGGATAAACCAATGACCCTTAAGCTACAGGACAGCAGCTCAGCCAATATGTGTGTGTATGTGATGGGCGTTAAGAGTACAGGGGGTCAGGACAACATTGGGAAGATTAGCTCTGATGGAGGAAAGGCTCCTGGAAACAACAGGAGTCATTTCAGTTTTGTTTTAACAGACCATGTATCTTCAGATAGTGATCGGGTGGAGGAAAAGCCCGAACAATGGACACATTTCCACTAGTCTTGAACTAACGGTAATAAAACCATTCCCATTAAGAGTTATAGCCAGGAATATCGTTCTGATTGAACACTTTGATGGCTATTTAAGAGGGTGTTTTCAACTTGTCCTCAAACACTGTTTTCAACACATTGGAGCCTTTTTAAAGGATGTCCACATAAGCTTTTATAGAAGAAGTAACACTTTTTCTTTTACAAATTAAAAGAGGAATTCATTAGGAATAAGTTCTCATTAGCTTAATTCAATACAGTCTAAGGTTTTATTGCTTCAGCCTTACATGATCTGGTACAATCAGAAGTTTATTATGTCTGCTTGTAAAATTTACAACCAGTCCTTAGAGCAACTGCCTGATTTTATGACTCTTATCCCCTTATGATTATCTAACACTACATTTTAGCAATTTGCAAGTTCCCCAGTATTGCTTCTTCTTCTTATTCACTAATACTTAAAAAAAAAGACTTAATTCTAACTTTGAGAGCATGAGCTTATACACATCTCCGGAAGGCAGTCATAAAACAGTTTATTAGCATATTTTGGTCATCAAATGACTTTTGGGAACATAGAGAGCATACTCATAGGTAGCAGAGAAGCTTATTATTTAGTTTCCATGGACATTTTTTTACTTTTTCCCCACCTCATTTAAAACTTCTTCAAAATTTCAAGAGTCTGATTCCTCTTTGTTTCCAAGCTGATCACTGATCTTCATGTATAAGCGAACTACAGCCTGCAACTTCGAAGTATACAAAGTATAGACATTTTCTGCTAACTTTTTTATCCTTAAAACATATTATCACTCATTAAAGGGTGAAATAAACTCCACGATGCCACCAGAAACTTTAAGGTGCACACACAGCAGTAAACAAGTATTGTACTTTCAACAGCTGGCATGTTGTTAAAAACATTTCGCAACTGAGTTAAGAGGACAGAAATTATATTAGTGGACAGAGTGGTATAAAAGAGGATACTATTTCTGGAACAGACAATTAGTAGTTTTAAAGCTAAGTGAGTTATTTCATTAAGATTTAACTGTCTACTGTCAAGAATTAGTTCACTAAACTTTTTATAAGTAAAGAAGTATGGCAGCTACTTTCTCAAATGCTCACTATAAAGCAGTTGTTTTTCCTTTATGAGCACAGAGCCGAGTTAACAACAGCTTTAAACCTATAAAGAGGATGATAAAAGTTAATAAGATTAAAAAACAAGAGAGAGAGGAAGCCATGCCAGGCTTAAACTCTGCACATATGTGTCTCAGCGCTGCGGCTGCTGTGTTTTCTCATGCACTAAGACACAAGGGAACCGCAAAAAACTGTGGGGATGTTCAACAAGTGGCAGAAGTCCACCAGACCAGCTCAAAACTAACCTATCAGTGCACAGAGGAGAGGAAGCAGAAAAGTCTCGAACACTGACATAAGCCTAGCAACAGGCTTCCACCAATCATAGTGCAGAACAACAGTTACAGGAACCAATCTTCTCTCTCTCTCTCTCTCTCTCTCTCTCTCTCTGCCTCTCTTGTTTCTCTAAAAAAAAAAAAGGAAAACAGAAAAAAAGTTCTGCCGAGGTATGAAGTTCACCAGGCGAACGATTCTGGTCTGTTTCATTTAAAGTAATTCAGTTTTACTGATCTATTTGCTGCACAGTTGTAACTTTTGTCTCTTTGAGTTTCTCTGAGCAGAAAAACAAATGACTCCTAACTTCACGGCAAACACAAGTCCACATGGCTCAACTTGAGCCCAGAGGCTCATAACAGCTACTCTTATCTGTGAAAAACAACTAGAGATGTTTTTCCCATGTAAACAGATAAGTCTGAAATCTGCAGGGGTTTCTGCTTTTAAAGCAAAGGAGTGACTCAAATCATTTAAATACTACAAAACTACAAGATAGTTTTTAGCTTTCACACAGTCAGAGAGAGAAAACTGCAGACTAAGAGGGTATCCCCCAACCCACTCCTCAAACACAGCTTTAACTTCAAGCCTGTTGATCTATCACCAGGCATTTACCTAAGCAGACTGGAGGGTTAACCCTTTCCTGTCCAGCCAGCAACAACCTGCAGGCTCTTCTCTCCTCCTACAGAGCAGCAACCAGCCTTGAAAACTGCTGCTAAGTTGCAGAGCCTGTTGCTTTTAAGCATTAGGTTTGGGGATTTTAATGTAGTGTGATTTTAACCATAATTTCAAGTTGGTGTTTAGACTTTTAAGTCAAATCAATGTGGGAATTAACTCGATCAGAGTTGCCTTTTGGCCCTCTTTGAGCAACTTTTGGTCCCTTTCTCTTCTTTTCCCAGTCGCCTCTTCTCTGATCTGTGTGTATTCTGGCAGGCTATCAGAGTGGAGTGGTCTCGCCAAGCGCCGGCTTTCCTGAGAGCAGAGGCGTGCCCTCAGACCAGCGGGTCCTGGACCAGCGCACACCAACACTGGGAGGAAGCAGCGTTCCCTGGATTCCATGAAACGCGGAGGAACTGCAGAGACCTCAGGGAAAACACGGAAGAGGGGGGGGAAAGTACAGAATCGAAGGGGGAAAGAGGTATCTGGGACAAAAGATAACTTCTCTTTTATGACTTTAAACTGACATGAACATGCATACACATGCATACTCTAAATAACCTATATGTGCTCCACGCTCCATGCTTCAATTCAAGGGGAAAAGGCGTTGGCCTGCAACCCCTGTGTGCACGTGAGGAAGAGTGAGTTCCCGGGGATGTTATTCTAACAGGGAGAGGGCAGCTGTCACAATACAATGAGCTCCAACAGAAAAGATCCCATAGAAAAACAGAAAATACCAAACCCTTCCCTGCTATCTTTAGCCCGATATGACACAGCCACCGCAAACCAACGAAAGACCCACTGCTTTGCTTCACCTGTCCTTTTCTCTCTCCATAGCACCTCTATTTGTATAATAACAAACCCGGATGTCCTTTGACTCCCTGTCTTCATAGGGTTTTACAGCTGGGAAACATGGGAGTCAACACTTTGAGGCGAGTCCAAAGGTGCTGCCCAAAGTTCAAAACGCAAAACTTTGGCAAAGTATCTTAGACGTGAACAGTAAAATGTAGGACAATCTTATCTTTATAACTCGTGTTAACTAACAGACATGGATCTAAGAAAGCTCAACTTATACCAACTTTAGGATTTAACAGCCCCAAAGAAAACAGCCCCTCTGGTCTAACGCGGCTGTGTGCCTCCTGGCATGCACAGCTGTTTTTTTCTCTCTCTCTCTCTCTCTCTCTCTCCGTCTCTCTTTCTGACAAGACCTCGAATCTGCTGACAGAGCAAAAAAAAGTGACTCATGTCACCGGGAATCAGGCCAAAAAAGCTGTTGATCATCGCCCTGTAATTCATAATGGGCACTGTAAATCCAGCTCAAAAGATCAGACCATTCACCTGTTTCTGTGAGAATACAGAAGGAGATGATTCACGACCAAACAACAAACCATAATAAGTTCAATCAAAGTGGCTGGTTTTGATTCAGCGGATGATGAGCCACTTAAATAGCCGTTGAGTCTAACAAACAAAGTTTTACGAGCTCTATGTAGCTGCTCATGGAAAACAAGCAAGTCAATGAACTCCTTTCATATACAAGAAAGGTTGACAGTCCAGAGTGCAGCAATCCAGTGTGAAGTATACCAGCTTAGACAGCAGACGAAAACAGATGCTGATAAAGCCTGATGTAATACATCATAGAGACTAGAGCAAAGATTAGAAACTATTGCACTCCGCGTTAATCTGTGCGCCTGTCTGTTGCCGACGCCGGTTTCACTTCTGCCCTCTTTTTCCATTATCTCCCCCTCTCAATCTGTAACCTTTACCAGGATGCATTTTGATTGCAAGGAGTGGATGTGATACTTCTGCACTTTAATAGGGGGAAGGAAGTGATATGGCCTAACAGATCGCCTCCAGAACCATTTTGACCGTGTCCTATTACTTCATTAATAGGCAATGAGCCCCAATACTGAATGGCTGAACAAAATAGCTGGCAGAGCCTCATTTGGGTGCGACGTCACGGCGGCTGCCTCATTAATGTTTAATGGTTTATGAAATGTCTGTTTGATTAGTTTGGAAATTCGATCACCTCTGTCTCCGTCCTTCTCACCTCCGTCATGACCGGCTTTACATTTTCCAGTAGTTTTGGAGATTATTTAAAGCTGTTGTTGCTTCATGTGACATTACACAGTGGAAAAGGTGGTAATCCTAATTTAAATTCCTGCTTTTGTTAATGCTAACTGTTTTCTTATAGTGGCTTAAATCTTCTTTATATGCAGTGTAACATAAAGGGTTTAAACCAGGCTGTGTAAAAGGAGTTAATGGGTCCTTGCCTTCAGACAGTGGTAAACAAAGGCAGGCTTTTCATTTCAAGCTCATGAAAAGTTTTATTGCACCTGAAGTGACAACTAATGCTGGTTGATTTAATCAGCAGTTACTAATTAGCTAAAGTCAGCTCCACAGGTTGGTTGCAAAATGCTATCTCCGGCTGTTTTTTAAAAATGTGTCAGGTCGTCTCATTTTAAACACAAAAACCCTGTAACTTCGTCTTAAATATACACTCTATGGCTACATGCAGGAAATGCTGAAAGCCTGAGTCTAAAGCTGCATGTCCCAGACAAAAAAAACAAAAATCAACCTCTGTCAACATAGCTGTTGCTGATCCCTGCAGAAGACGAGGAAATAAAGAAGCATTTTTCTTTTTGTTTTGCAGAGCAGAGCAAGCAAGCCTGAGTATTTTAAGTGTGATAAGAAAAAGTGTAAGATAAGACTGTTATTTTTGTTCTAGCATTACTCTGTCTGACAGATCAGCTTGTTTATGATTTATGCTTTACTGTTTTTATTTTTTTTAACTAAATATTTCACTTTAAGGATAAAAGGTTTTTTAGGGCGAGGAAGCGAGAAGGGTTTAGCTACACACACACATGCCATGTGCCCGTGTTTTCCACTGAATCTCTTGGCATGGGCTTCTTAAACATGTTATTGCGAGTTTTCCTGTTCTACAAGAAGTAAATGCAGGCAGTTCTCACTAACATACAAGGAAATAAAGGTTGATTTTTCCTTCAAGCTGCATCTGTTTAATATTTTGACTCTGCTGAGTGAATGTTAATGGAAGAAATGTGACTAACTGTTTAAGTACCTGTTAACAGACTGAAGTGGAGCCTACAGGTTATAGCTATGGACTGTTTTTCTTGCACCACAAGTTCAACTTTAAAGAAGGGTCCGAGGTGAAGTACAAAAAACATACACAGTGAAGCCAGCAGAATTATTGTGTGCAAACATGAGGGGCAAGTAGCAACATACACAAACTCATAATACATGTCCATGCATGTCGTCCTCTTGAGACTATACCCAGTCAGTTCCTCAAATATGAAATCATAAACACATGACACGAGGTCAGGAGTTTGTGCTGTCCAAAACAACTCTGGAAAAAATGCAGAAAATGCTTACTGAGGCAAATTAGATTCCAGGCTGAAAATATGTGCATACATCCCACCATACCGCAAACAGTGCATGCTGAGTCACTCACATGTCTCACGTTGAATTCAGGCTGAATGAAATTATGACAACCGGTTAACACAGTATTTGCAGACTATTAACAGCTAAGTAAATATTTTTGGGAATAAAATAGATACTTCTAGGTTTTTAGATTTAAGGAATAATGTAGACAATACATTTTGAAATTCTGAACAATATTGTTTTAATATATCATGTGAACATGCTGTGTTTGCTTGATGTATGCAAGCTGCAAGGTAAGAAAAACATGACAACATTAGTTACTTTCTTTAGAAAATTTCTGTGCATATCTGTGTTTATATCATGTGGGTTCAATGTTTTTAAACCCTCTCTTTAATTAATTAATGTGTAGGTTTTGGGTGTATGCTGGTTTTTCACTGTTATGAACTCCCCATGGACCTCTTAACCCTTACAGAAGTGTGTGTGTGTGTGTGTGTGTGTGTGTGTGTGTGTGTGTGGTCCTCTGTTTCATGCCACAGGTAGTGTTGGATATATTTGCTCTGTGGTTAATCAATTACAGGCCTGAAAAGAACAAACCAACGGCCAAAAACTCTTCTGTATTATTCTCCTTGTGGACTCAAGTCTGATTCAAACATCTTACTAACTTTCAATTGTCAGATCTAATTAGGAGATAAGATGGCTTCTGTCCAGTGCAGCATTAGCTTGTTATTGTGGTGACATGAAACATTGTTTTTTTTATTAATGCAGCAAGTAAAACACTGTTTTGAAATACTAAAGTTAATGCTTTTATTATGGTCTTCAATTGAACTCTTCATACTGCTTTTGTAGATTTCAGACAGATGCTCAGATGACCTGCTGTATGCTGGGAGCTGATGTGTAATAAATGGTCTTACATAACCTAAATAGGCAGATACCATTGTAGTAACACTGCCAGGAGGCCTGGCAGTCTTCCATTGGTGTCATGCTTGATAAAAGCATAATTAATCCATGCGAACTTTGATACGCAGTAATAGCACATAGTATGCAGCCAAATTGGCATTAGGGTTTCACTGAGTCAGTAGCGACTGAAACTTGTAAGACTCCATATTATTTTGAAAAGAAAAGGACAAGAACATAATATAGAGTTAAGTTTGGACTTCAGAGATAATCACTAAAAGGTGATAAATAGTACTTTATACTACTTATTCTTCTTGCACCAGGGGTTATTGTTAACCAAATCCAGTAGTTTTGGTGCCTAAACTTGATCAAAGTGCAACTAAAAACTGAAACTAAT
The DNA here is from genome assembly GCA_029814765.1 of Acanthurus leucopareius. Classification (NCBI taxonomy): domain Eukaryota; kingdom Metazoa; phylum Chordata; class Actinopteri; order Acanthuriformes; family Acanthuridae; genus Acanthurus; species Acanthurus leucopareius. The sequence goes on along the minus strand of JAQMCX010000023.1, from coordinate 13,854,029 downwards.
AAGTCATTAAAGTCTTAAAATAAAAGTCAGTGTTGGCTTTTGGTTTCACACAAGACTCCATCTCCAGTTTCCCGTCTGAAACTCCTTTGTTGGCTTTGTTTATCCACAACAACCTCCTGCAGATGCGAACTCTGTTGCTCTTTATTCATCACTTAGTGATAAATAACAGCCAAATCGCTGCTCGGTGACTATTTTCATATGCATGCAGATAACAGCTGGTACATTTATACTCACTAGCAATGAAGAAATCACACACTGTAACCGTACCCTTATAGATGACCAATCTGGCCGAATGCACGTCTCCCCTAATCAGTGGTTATGTCACACATAATGGATGTTGGGGTGAAAGAGGGCATTCACAATGAATGAAAAGATGGAGGGTGGAGAGAGCGATGTGAGAAGAGTGATAAAAGGTAAGAGGACAGAGGGAGAGGATTATTTGATCAGTGTGTGGAGAGAAAGCGCCTCAGACCTTATCATGGATAAGTAAACACCACACACCGTCTGGAGTGACATCACTGTCCCTGGGAATCAATAACCAGCCACTTCCTGTGCAGCGGGAAAATCGATGACTCTGTACACTAGATTACCTATCTGTGCCCACTCACCTGAGGAGGCACACACTACACACAACTAATGCACACAGTGTAATGCAAAGCACATACGTGGAGAGCATTAACAGAAACAAACCCACTGTCACAGTTTTCACCAAGGGGAACAGTATTTGTGCAGCTTCAGTGCAGAGTCAGCCCATTATGGGATTAGTGGCAGCCACAGCGCAGTGTAGGCCTTCTGTTGAAGTCTAAAGGGGATAATGGCTCTGCCAAATCAGATTTCTATCAGGTTTCCCACACAAACACACACATACACGTACCTAAAAACCAGAGCAGCATGGCTCAGCACCAATCCTATCCCAGATCCCTGTGCTTTCCTCAGGAGTGTTTGTCAACCTCTGGTCTCCCTGCCAGTTTTCTGTTCAATCCCTTGCATGTTATTATGCAATAAAGCCCGAGTTCAGAGCTAAAAGGTAATAAAAATGAATAATTGGAACCTGAAACATTTTGAACCACGCAGGAATTTGGCATCACTCTGAGAGCCCCTCATAAATTTTGTCACCAATAAATGTGTGTGTTGTATGTGGCATGAGCTTAAAGCACCATTGACAAAAAGCCGTAGCTGGATGTGCTTGGAACATTTTTCAGTTAAGCAGCAGTGAAAATTAAAAAAAAAAAAAAAAAAGGAAAAAAGCATGGCTCCAGGCTTGTTTTCCTCACTAGATGTCTGGGAGGAAAGAGGAAAAGTTCAGCTCTGTGAGCACGGCTCTCAGATTGCCACTGTTGCTCTGCCAAGACGAGCGGTGGAAGAGCAGGCAGCCGAACTGACAGGACTGGAGGGAGGATAATGAGTAACTGAGCTCAGTACAATCCTCCATCACCTGCATGTGTGTGTGTGTGTGTGTGTGTGTGTGTGTGTGTGTGTGTGTGTGTGTGTGTGTGTGTGTGTGTGTGTGT
>JAQMCX010000023.1:13841181-13852418 GCA_029814765.1 Acanthurus leucopareius | reverse complement strand
TGTGTGTGTGTGTGTGTGTGTGTGTGTGTGTGTGTGTGTGTGTGTGTGTGTGTGTGAGAGAGACAGAGAGAGAGAGACGAAGCGTTCAACAGGAAGGAGACGGAATAACAGACAAGACAAAAATGGAAACAGAGAGTGTGAAAAAAAAAATCAAACAACACTTAAGCTGCTTCAAATCACGCAGAGGAAATAAAGTCGGAGAGAAATGTGCAATGAAAATGACTCTTGTAGGAAGGAGAGAAAAAAAAACACAAGAAACAAGTACAGTGTGTTAACTTCCTGAGGTGACCAAGATAACGATGCGTTTGCCGAGTGGGTGTTTTCCTCTTTCTACACACACCAGATTAGGTTTCTTTATCGACAGATACAGAGATGTATATTTTTCTCGTTAGGAGCAAAATGAGTGGCTAGCCACAACGGATCTTTCGGTATTGGTTTTGTGCAGATACAACAAAACATCAGTAGTGACTTAGCATGGAAACCTCTTGTCAAACTCATAGCATGAGCTCACCTGGGGCGCTGTCTGTCTGTCTGTCTGTCTGTCTGTCTGTCTGTCTGTCTGTCTGTCTGTCTGTCTGCTGACACCCCGAATGGCACAGAGAAAGTCCTGTGTTATACCAGTATGGCCAGAATGGTCTTATGAGTAAAGATGGTCACCCAATTAGATTGTCATGATTTAAGAAACAAATTATACCATGTTGTTTAGTGAACTTGAGGGGCTTGTCAGCAGGTTTTGTCACCCTCATACAGAACAAGGCCGGCTGTGTCCCTGCTTTCAGTCTTTGTGCAAAGCTAAGCTAACCATCACCTGGTTGTAACGTCATATTCAGCACGCTGACATGGGAGGAAGATCTATCATCTCAACCAAGTTTTAGCAAAAGGGTGAACTAGAAGTTGAGTTGGCACGAACAGTGAAAGCCAAGATGGCTGAATAGACAAAATTAAAGAAGTACAGACGTCATAGCAAATAGTTACACAACTTGACACAGTGTTTAATGTCTGTGATGCATTACCAACAACTGAAAACAAAGAAACTAATTACCCGAATGACCCTTTCATATTTAAACACTCATTACTTGTGTAAAGTTTTTTTTCCCTTTGGCTGAAAGACACTTACCTCACTAACATTTCACCGAGAGTTAGCTGAGAGGATTAACGACACTCTCATGTTTGTGGGTTAAGTGTGAAGCTGGAGGCCATTATTTTAGGATAAAAAATGGAAGCAGGATGAAACAGCCTGGTTGTGTCCAAAGGTAAAAACAATCTGCCTCCATGCACCTCTAATACTCACTGATTCATTTTATCTTGTTTGTGCAATCTATTCACAAACAGAAATGTAAAAACAACACACTCTGGCTAGCTGTTTACCCCTCATGCTAGGCTAAGTTAGCCATAGCAAGGATTAACTTTATAGGTTTATGGTTCAACCATAAGCTTTGTGATTTAGCATTTGCTTTTATGCATAGCTTTATGATTTGGACATTTAAATTGATCAAATTATGATACATCATCACAAAAAGCTAGAGGGACTTCACAACAAAATGTACTTATCTCTAAAAACTAACATTTGCTTTTATTTTAACTTTTTGGACTTGACCTGTCCCACTCACCTTCTACACACCAGCTTTGACTCATATGATCCATAACAATAGCGTGTTTGGATGTGTGTGTGCGTGTGTGTGCGTTGTCTATATCTGCGTGTGTGCGATCATGCACACATGTCTGGAGAGGAAATCTATTCTCTTGATGTACTGGAGCACAGGTTTTGGCCTATAGTCTCATGAATTTCTGACCCTCCACTAACCCGACTGTACGGTCCAGTCAGCTCACCCGGCACAGAGCGCCGTCCTGCTGGGCGAGGGTGCGTTCTCTACGGGACTCCCACAGGAAAGCTTCACACAATACTTGCCTCTCCTTGAGGTAGACACACAGATATTAACTGCACAGAGTCACACACACAAAGACAAATTAAGACAAACTTCAGCACTCACACATAAAAGGCGAGTACACGATCCTTCTCACGCACGTTAAATGCAATGTACTAGCTTGCACACACACACACACACACACACACACACACACACACACGCACACACAAACACACTCAGAGTCTCCAGCAGACAATGGACTGTGGAACTGTGCCATAAGGGAAGGCTGTTGTCCAGTCACTGGGCAACTGGGGCAGCAGATGGTCATCTTCCCTTCCACTAACACCAGCGAGGATGGAGGGGGGTGGTGAGGGGTGAGGATCAGCGCAGCGGTCTCCATCTCCGAGTGGACACCTTTCACCAAGTAGGCCTACACGGGAATGACTCAGCCATAACCCATAAAGCAAATGAGCTGGACACTGATTATCTGCGAGTGTGCATGGAGTTACAGCACAGAAATGGAAAGTCTCCTCGCCAAGATGTACAGTGAGAACCGCGTGGTTTTCCCTAAGGGAAGGTATTGCTTTCAGTTGTCTTAGAAATGAATGCAACAGGCTCAAAAAGTCAACCAAACAAAACTCGGGTTGACCACAAACACGGCGGAAACGCTCACACGAGAGGCAGAGGGTGAGCTTTAGTGAAGAATGGGAAAAAAGTAGGGGAAAGGTCAATTCTGGCATGAAGAAGAAAAAGGAAAAAAAAAAAACGGCAGAGAGGAAGGTTTCATATCCTGTTGACCAGTTGCTGCCTCTCAGCGTGAAAGTTTTGATTGGAGACCATGCGTTGGTGGGTGTGCGTGCTCAGTAAAGAGAGAGAGAGAGAGGGGGAAAGAGAAAGGAGGAAGAGCCTCTAGTCGACTCTGCGTGCTCAGTAAAAAACTGTTCATAATCTTTGCTCATCTCAACCTATAATAAATGAGGAAAAAAAAAACAATAGCCTTGCAGTTTCTCCCTCCTCTATTTAATGTAGCGTGTCAGGCGGCATGTTTTGGGGTGGTTAAACCCATAACAAGAGTCATCTTGCATAAATAAAGGACTTATTGGCTGCAGCAGGCTGGCAGATGCGGGGAGAGACATGCGAGCTATTTGCGCTCTTGCATAAAAAAAAGATGAAAAATGCAGAAAATAACTTTGTATGAATGGAGCCTCTGTGTGTTCCGCAGAGTCGAGAAAACATGTTTATTAGAGAGAGTTACATCACAGTGGAGGTGTGAGTGAGAGGCAAGAGTCAGAGGGAAAGAATGAGAGAGGTCAAAGAAAAGCAAAGGGAAGAGAAAGTGGCAGATCAAACGGGAAAAGTTGGACACGAGAGAAGAGAAAAAGTAATAAAAGTGGGTCATTAAAGATGTCAAGGCAATGCTGCACATGTATGTTTGCATGCACGGATGACATATGTAACCTTGTTTTCTGTTCACGTGAAACAGTAGCTTGCCCAGTCTTGTTCTCTGTCTGTTCAGTCGAGTTGTTTTCTTCTGCTCTGTCAATCAACACCCCTGTATCTCCACTTCTATTCATCTTCCACCCACCTTCCCCTGTTCCTCCTCTCCCGCGGTAATTTGTTTCCCAGTTGCCTTTCATCATTGCCTCGCAGCCATCTTCCCCGATCGTTGCTTTTGTAAGTGGGACAGTTTGGAAGAATGTGGTCAAAGCAGGACTGACAGCATGCCTGAGGGTCGGCTGACGTATTAGTCATCTCGGTGAGAAGCTGCTTGGGTCACCCCGGTATGTGTTTGTGTGACAATGTATACATCTGAGCGCATGGTGAAACTGTTAGAAAAGAAAGGTGAGGATTGGCTGAAGTAGGTGCATGATGGGACATGTTTGTTTGTATGCTTCTGAGATCCTGTTAGCCCACTAAAGTACACAAAACAAAAAAACAAATACAACAGTTTTGATAGCTTCAAGGTGCCTGCGATAAAACCACCAAGTTTTTTTTCCCTCTGTGCAGTCTTTCTAAGAAACAACATGCCGGTGGATTCCTGAAAAGCCGGGGGCCAACGTTCATTTTAGGACTTAACTATTTTAGCACAGTGTTGAAAAACAACATCTTGTGCCAAGTGCCTGTATGGAGAAGTTGATTTTTTTCATACGTTTAGCTATGACACTAGAGGGAGTCATAAAATTCTCGAAGCCAAATCCAATCCTCGCTCACACCCCTCTGCCCTTTGGTATCCCCCCTATACACCCTCCTGTTTATTCCCTCTGCAAAAAGCACAACTCTGAATCACATGTCTGAGAGATTTGGAGAACGAGGCAACAGAGGGCCGAGGGTAGAAGAGAGAGAGAGAGAGAGAAAGGGAGTAGGAAGGGAGAAGGGGGGTTAACCTATATACTAAGCCATGTTTCTTTCCCTTTGGGCTCCCAGCAGACTTAGCTTCAGTTTGATAAATAGCAGGCCCCCTCAAAGCAACAGATGCTACGGCTCAAACCCCAGCAAATTCATCAGCCCTGTAAAAAAAAAAAAAAAAAAAAAAGAAAGAAAAAAAACAGAAAGCCCTGAGCCAAAGCCCTTCATGACTGTTCCACATACTGACAGCCTGCCCGAAGAGGAACACTGCAAGTATGAACAGTGCACATGGAAAACAGGGCCCCCTCTATACCCCCTCTGCGGCCCCCCGCCGCATAGACAACCCAGTTATAGTAAGCCCTCAAGTCCCCAGACTTGGCAGGGGAGGCACTTCCAAAACAATCCTTCACCAGCTGAAGAAGGTCACTGCACTCCTCGCTTTCTTGTCAATTTCAAGGTTCTCCGCTGCATTTTGTCTTTCTCGTATCTGTGGTTTGACACCGCAATCGCTGCTTCTCTTCTGTATCGTAACGTCGCAGTTAACAGCTGTTCCCCCCCGTGACGTCCAGGCATGTCCCCACGCTGACACTCCTACAGCTGAAATGATTGTACAGCATGGAAACAACTGTGAAACAATGAGGCAAATATGTTTGCCACGCCGTTTTCTGCGAACCCTGAAAAACACTGGCTTCTTGAAAAACGCTTTTCCCTCTGAAGACAGATTGTGTTTTCTCTCTCAAGCCAGACAGAGGCCTTTCTTTGGGGGATTGTTTGGTGTTTTTTAGGTTGTGTAGGAGAGCGTTTGCTCTGAAGTGGGGTTGTGCAACCTGTTTTGTTTGAAATAAAATAAAAGAGACAGGCAGGGGATGAGATATTTAGGGACAAAGTTTGGGTTGCGAGGTGCGAATGAGGTGTTTGATTATAGGTGTCGATGCAATCAGCACTTTTTGAGCAAGATGTTTGAGAGGGCGTCTGGGTGCAGGGGCCTGTCGTCTCATGGTCTGTCCAAAAGTCAGACCGTCTGCAAAACTACACACTGGAAGGAGTGTGATTTAAAACAAATACATAAATATTCAAATATCTCATGTTGCAGCCAAAAGGTTGCATAGTTTGTCTACATCTTACAAGGCACATGACAATTCTGTTTTTGTCTACTGTTTGCTCTCACGGCATCTGCTTTTAGAAATGCTCCTGAATTCTTCCTGTTTTGTTTCACGTCTGGTTTTTATGCACTGGATTTTCCACCTAGAGACAAATAATAAACTTGTGAGCAGCGAACCTTAAAGGAGCTGCTGCCGGTCGGCTCTGGCATGTAGGACATCAGTCCCGCCCTAAATTTACCGGCTATCTCTGTGTGATTGTTTGTTTGAGTAACGCTGGGAGAGTGTTAAAGAGCATATTTCCCAAAGTGCTTAACAAGAGTGGACTCTACCACAGAGCGAGATAGAGAACAGGTCATACCATCAGACAGATGGTTGCCACAGCAGCCACACACACACACACACACACACACACACAAATGGAAACAGTCTCATGACCTCAAACAGCCCAGAGAAGCTCCCAGAGGGTCAAGATATGGTGACGCTGACCAGAGCTTTAAAAGTGGGAGTCTGCCAGTGTGTTACGCCTCACCGTCAGCATCGCCCTTAAATAAAAGCGTCCATCTTCGGATACTGTTACACTTATCATCAATCTGATGCTCAGAGCTCAGGGAGATAAACTGCAGCACAAGTGTTGGATGTACCTCACTTACTAATTATATTTCAGGTGCTGATCTCTTAAATCAGCTTTAATCTATAACTTGGTAGAAACAGTAGATCAAAGGATGTTGTGTAACTAAAAAGGGGCCGCTCAGAGTGATCAGTCTGATTCAATTTCTGTCCTTCCAAACACCTGCAAGTTGCACCAAATTATGATTTTTGATTTGTAATCATTGCTACTTATATTTATGCAGTTGTTTAAGTTAACATACCTGCAGTGATGTGAAGGCCTCTACTTAAGCCGACACTCTTACAGCTAAAAATTACAAAGCTTCATGGAAACATGTAACATATTTTAAATAGATATATTTTATAAATATTTATATATTTTATGATTGATAAAGTTAGGATCCAAATATTATTTTGCAAAATGGCTCTTGTCAAAGCAAAACATGCATTTTTGTATTTAAAATTTTTAATGTTTAGTCAATCAATCACTACTTTAATAAATATATAGATATTACTTGCAGGCAAAAGCTGAGAAACTAACATCTGGTATCTATATATAGATCAGATTGTTAAATACGTGCAAGAGTTAATGGAGGTGCAAAATTTGAGAACATTTTTAAAGCTTGAGCAAACCCTGCCCATAAACCATGCAGCTAACAACATCATTGGGTCACATCCAGTGAAAAACAGGCCATCTCTCCACTTCCAGATTATAAAACAGCTAAATAAGCTTTAAGTGGTGTAATAACAGCACAACAAGCAGCCAATAAGGTCTGCAAGGGTCAAAACAACAGCACCCAGACGGGAAGCAGAGACATTCCCCTGTGTTGCAAGAAAATTGCCGTTTCATCAATGATGCAGAAGTGCTAACCACATAAACGAGAACCAGGATTGTTGTTTTTATTTTGCACTTTTTGAGTTGCGATTTCTGTCAGAGTCGGAGCCAGCAGTGTTAACCTTGTGACCTTACAGCAGGTATCGGTGACACATTATGAAGTCTGGTGAGATGGGATTGGTGAAAAGGGGGTTTGGCACTGCAAAAAAAAAAAAAAGCCAAAGGTAAAGATAGATAAAACTCAGAGTGATCAAACAGAAGCTGGTTTGTGACAGGATTTTCACAGGCAGTGACATCACTCTGTGGGAAAGTTATTTCATGTCCTTTCTTATCTGTCTCTGACCTCAGAGGTGTCAGGCGATGTTTGTGCGCACGGAGCGAAGGTCATGGCGAAGCACAGCAGAGAAGCCCTGTGTGCCAGTTTCCAAGTGCACCCTCATCAACACCTGCTTGTGCGTGAGACACTTGCCAACGTACACACAGTCATGTACAGTAGTTTTCGTAAAGCTGGAAGACATGAAGGAAACCTGACCGAGATTGTGGCAGGGCAGGAAGGAAGTGGAACACACCCCTGAATCTGAACAGGAAGCAGCCAGGAAAAGAGGACTCTGACAGGACACACACACACACATTCACACGCGTGTACACACACACACACGCACACACTCAAACAATCACAGCACTGTGGTAACAAGCTTAAGCACTGACCATGACATGAAATTTTAAAGCACTTTGATGGAAAGGCAGCACATTAACTCAGAATTGTCATTCATTAGCTTTCAATTCATCATTTCCATTAGATGTTAGATGGTCAGTTAAGATTTGGCTGAGCAAAAACAATCTTAGCTGTTTCTGAATAAATTAGTCCTAATAATTTGAGAGATATGCATGTGGAAATGCATATTAGCTACCCATCAACACGATCATTCCTACATTTTTAACAAGGGGCCTTATTGACAAAAGTATGAGAGTTTTTGCTAATAGAAATTATTAGAAAAGACAGCGGTGGTATTACATTCGAGTTATAGACAAGTCTGATGTTGCACTAGCTGTGTTTTCATCAATGTGTTTTTCTGAATGTTTAAGAGTACAGTATATCACAAAAACACTTATGCTGGCTGGAGGTGAATGGGAGACGGAAACACCTTTACAAAATAAGTTCTTACATAGCAAAGATTTCACTCACATTACTGATTTGCTGTTTCTGCTCAAAGAAAATAATAAAGCTGCCCTTCTGTTAAAAGTTTCCTGAAGACAATTTTCCTTTTAATAGACGACCAAAGCAACTGGTTTTGTTTACAGTTTGTGACCTACATCTCTTGGCCTTAAAATTAAAAATCACAAATCATCAACTCAGAGTGAGTTTTGGTGAGGGTTGTTTACAGCCTTAGACTTTGACTTTCTTCAGGTTTGTTATAGAGCCTCTTGTGTGTCTTAGAGTAAAGTTTGTTACCTAGTTAAACCTGTTAGTTGTTTAACTTACAGTATCTACAAGCTCATGTTACTTCCTGTGCTTCCAGGGATGAAAAAAATTCCTGACAAGCTACACAAATATGGAACCTACATTCTACAAAAAATGTCTTCATCTTGACAGAACGTTACATGGAGAAAACAGTCTGAGAGTAATCCAACAAAAACAGGTGTTTAAAGAAAGGGTGAGTCATCTTATAATTGGGTCCATACTGTACTAAAGTCCTAAAAAGCCAAATAATGTCAAAAAGTTTTTCACTGTCTTATGTGATGTGTCGTGATGTTTAGTCCTCTATGCCATTTTTTCACCATTTCTTGTCAAAAAATTACATCTGTTGAGTCTATTTGTGTCTCTGAACTAGTTAGCCCAGTCTGCTGACAGCAAAGACAGTCAAACACATCAAAGTTGAGATGACACATGTATACATGACTCTCATGTACTGTTTTATACTTCAGATATTACATAAGTTCAAGGTAACTGTTGACAGGCCAAAACACAGACAACACACAGATGCAAAGAGATCCTCAACAATGAGCTGCAGGCGTACAATACATGTTGACAGAGAGCATGAGCACTGACATCCACCCACCCACCCACACGCACGCACACACACACACACGCAAACACACACAAACACAGAGTTAAGCAAGCAGAGAAAGACAAGCGTTGCCTGGGGTCTAGGTGGGGTGCTGTTTCTCACAGGCATGTTAATGAACATGTCACCATAGCTGCCCCCTATATTCCTCCCTGTCCTCAACTCCAGGGTCAACAGAACATTGTGTACCTTTAGGACACGGCCCCGGTGTGTGCATGTGAGTTAGGGCCGTCACAAGTTTCACTACACCATTTTTGGGACCAATAGAACTAACAATATTAATGTTGTTATGATGTCTTTGGAAAACAGATTAAAAAAGCAAACTCCTTACAGTACTGGAAGTTAAATTCACATTTGACTTTGTTTATTGTGTGTTTTATCTCTTTTTTTGGCGAATAGATTCCAATCAAAAAGGAGTGAAGGGTGGTATGGAGAGATTGTGACCATAATTGTGCAAAAGTGTAGAAAAAGAAAATTTACACTAGATGTAATTTTGAGTTTTATGACAGATTGCGACCGACATAAAGGTGTATGAAGACCATCTACAATGACAAAGCATGATCAGAATGACAAAAATAATTTTAAGAGGAACTATATTATTAACACAATATACTAATTTCGTTTTTTAAATATCATAGCTACAGTCAGTACAAGTTATCCTTAACACCACAAGTGTAAGTGTGTTTTTGTGTACTATGTGTGAATGCGTGTGTTTGTGTCACTTCACTGTCACCTGAAGTGCCCGCTGTGCTTCACAGTCAGTGATGATGAGCTATTTTCATCCGAACAAACAAACAAACACCTTAACATGCGGCTCATTAATTCTGGATAGCAGCAGGAATGTTTTACACCTTCATGTCAAATGTGCTGCAGTTGCTAAGCATAGAAAGCTGGAGACATCTGCCTGATAGACACGGTGTGAATTACTGTGCACTTGTGCAATTATGCAACAGTTCTGAAAGTTCAGAACCTTAGACTTAAAAAAAAACTCTTTTATAAACTGTGTTAGATTGCATATTATGTCATGAGAAGTTAAAGTACAGGCTGTTTTACTGACTTTTAAGCAAATTTGTTCTCGGACATATGGCTCTTTGTACTGTTTTGCCATAAATGTAATGGATTTTACACAGAGTGAAGAGATGTAGATTGTATTATGTATCAGTGACATCAAAATAAGGGAGATATCTGACTTTGAGAGTGAAAGTTCATTCTTAATTTTGGTAAAAATAGAATAATGTTAGCAGATGGTTCAATCTGATCATCTGCTAGCGTACAAGCATACTGTATGTTCTGCCTAGGAGTACTTTCACACAATTAAAAGTCTTTTGTTGTGTATGCAAAAGGGAAAACAAAAAAACTAAGATCACTGTAAAAGTACACTGAAGGTCTGTTTATGCTTCAATAACTTGCTAACAGTGGCTTTTTGATTGCATCATTAAAGTGTGACAGCAGGAGCCACTCAGCCTCTAATTCCTGAGATGGTTTAAATCAGTGCTTGAAAATCACTTTGAGAGCAGAGATGATAAAAACAAGCCTCCAGTGCAAAAAGGTGAAGGATTTTGAAACGACATGAACGCGCTTGTGTGTGTGTGTGTGTGTGTATATATGAGAGAGAAAGTGTGAGGCTAATACTTTCCTGATCTTTGCAGCACAGGGACCTTTTCTCAAACAGCTGCATGGGGCTTTCTGCCAAAATAACCACTCCCACTCTGTCTTCTCCAGCTCCGTCTGTTCATTGTCTGTTCAGCATCTACAAATGTGCACATGTTTTTTTTTCTTCACTGATTCCTGGTATTGTCTCACCTCAGTCATCTTCCCAACTCCCTGTCTGCCCATTCTTCCTCTTTCTCTCAGACCGCTTCTTCCTCTCTCTGTCATCTCTTATATATGGAAAATACAGTAAGTGGGGACTCTAATATTGAAAGGGGAAAAACTTTTAATATAAGTAGACTCATATGTAAATACAAGAGAAAAAAAACACAGAGTGGAGACAGCACACAGCTTCCACTGCCCGCTGCTTCTCTTGGGCGGCTCCTCTTTGTTTTGTTTCTGGTCCTTCCCTTTTCCTTTCTCTGTGTTTTTTTGGCCGTTCCCACCGCAATATCAGTGTCCAGTGTGTTTTCATGACTCTGCCGTCTTCACTGTGCATGCGTGTGTGTTCAGGGGAAATGCAAAAAAATATAAAAGTAGGACGTATTGGTTCAGGCTGGTGCAGAATGTCACACAGGAGCATCACAGCACGGAAATAAATTCTCTGCAGCCGTCACTCTTACCCCCTGGGTTACATAACACTGAGGGGCTGAGGTTTGTGTGTGTGTGTGTGTGTGTGTGTGTGCGTGTGTGTGTGTGTGTGAGCAGGAGCTGGACCCCTCCTGGTACGTGGGTAATGTGACCAGAGGTCAGGCTGAAGGTT
>JAQMCX010000023.1:13770675-13840625 GCA_029814765.1 Acanthurus leucopareius | reverse complement strand
CCCCCCCCCCCCCCCCCCCCCCCCCCCCCCCCCCCCCCCCCCCCCCCCCGCCGGCCGCCGCCCCCCCCCCGCCCCGGGGCGTGCGCGCCCCCGCCGCCCCCCCGGCCGGCCCGCCCCCACATGACTCTCAGCAGGTTGCACCTCAGGTCATTTACCCTGGGAACACAGCTTCTGCTGTCTGCTGGCATCTATAATAATACTGATGTAATATCCGGGTTTTCTGCAGATTTGAACAGTCATCCTGTAATCTGTGATGATCACAGGATGATCATGATTAAAGTTCTGGCACTGACTTCACTGCTATAAAATCTATTTAATCAGAAGTAATGAATGTGTGTTAAGGTGGACTGTTGTAGCCCCTGGTCATGAAATTAAAGTTTTAAAAGAAAGCGCTATTTTCTGAACATTTTTAGACAGCTGAGTTTTAACTGTGACACTAAAACTAAACCACCTATTGGACTAATAGTTCCAAGTCCACACCAGCTTTTCATGTTCAGAATAAAATATTTGTAAACTCTAGTTATTAAAAGAATAGTAAATAATTTTTAAAAAAGTGACAGTCAGGCTCACAACAAAAAATCAGCCAAAAAAAAAAATTTTGAAAAAACAACCATTGGCAAAAGCCATTGTTTTCTGGCCCTTCAAATATGTTCTAATACCATGAAAACAAAAATGATTGAATGTGATTTAACTTCAAATATTCTCCATTAAGCAGCTCAAAACAATAAAAACTCACTGTACAACACCAAGAATGCAACTGAAAAATGCTTTCATTACAATTAATCTGCCAACACTTTCTTGATTGATCGATCGGGTTGAAGAAATGTCAGATAACGGTAAAAAAAATGTAAATTCAAAAATCCCTGCAAACTCAACAGTCCAAAACACAAAGATAATTATTTTATTATCACATAATCAGAAAGAGAAAAACAGCAAATACACAACATTAAACACTTTGACTTAGCTGAGTCTTAACTTCACCACTATTACCTCAGCATTTTATTGCCCTTACATTATCTGGCATCAACAAGTTACAGTCGCCGCGATGAATGACTCATCATCTAATATTACCTGAGGCCTCACTGAGTGTTTTGGCTTCTGTACAGATTATTTAATTATGGCGTGGCTTCATGCAACTTTCATTATGCAATCTTAGATCATAAAACAGAGCATTTTTTTAAATTAATTTACATTCCTGAGGAAATAAAAGCGTCTGAAATGAGTTACGGCATGCCGGGGATTTAAAGTTTTCAGCGCCTGTCAGCAGACAAAAAGTATGAGGATGAAGTTTAAGGTGAGCAGTGCCGCCACTCTCCTCTGACATGCTCAATGGGTGGTGCAGCAGGTCAGGTTTGGCCTTCATGCTGTAAAATAACTCCCGGTAAGAACTTTATTTATGTCTTTATGCACGTGGCTGTGCGTCCAGCCTCATGCATGCGTGTGAATGTGTACGTCCAACCATATCAGTCATTCGCAGGAAGAGAGGAAGAACTTGTTGGCCTTCGCCAATCTCCCATGCCCCCCCGGTTTCCTGCTCCAACCCCTGACCCCCCCCAGCCAGCCCGAGGATTAGCTTGTGGTCACCCCACTCGGCCTATTCTCTCTCCTCTGTGTGTCTCTCTCTGTCCCTCACAGCTCTGCCACCTCAGCGTTTGGGCTGTTTGGACAGGAAAGCCCTCCGCCAGCTGCCTACAATAACAGGCCGACCTTAGTCACTGTCAGTAAGTGTGTGTGTGTGTGTGTTTGTATGTGTATGTGTGTGTGCAGTGTTTCTGTTCGCCTCTGGTTCAGAAATGTCATGAAGTCGCAATAACACGACTCCACTCGCTCTTCATTTCTTCATAAGCAGCTGGAACGGTGACAGAATGTCAATCACTTGCAAACTCATGACAGTCAAATAAAGGTGTGACTGCAGCATTTTCTCCTCAAGCACAGTGACGAACTGAGCAGAGGAAGGAATTACATTACCTCAGAGCAAGAATTTGACTTGCTAGCCTTAAGTTAGATTGCGCAGTTTGAATATGCATCCATTGCACAATGTATTCTCTATTGATATTCATGCCTCGCAGGCTCTGAAATTAACATCCATCAACGACAAAAATGCTGCTTAATTTTACATATGGTGGATATCGTTAAGTGTCAAAGCGCTTATTTGCCACACTAGCAGGTCTGTATCAAAATGGTCATGTAATAAAAGTACTATGCTGACAATCTTTGCTGTGTGTTTAAAATATTTAACTCGTCTTTGAAATAATCTTATCAAATTGTGATCAGCAAACTTCACAATATTCTTGTCCAAAAGATCCCCACATACCTCTGTGATCATTTTCAAGTTGTTTTATGGCAGCATTCTTTAAATAATCAAATACTGAAGTCACACTCGATATGTATACATTTTGGCGAGTAAACAACATGCTTGGTAGTTGGATATTACTGAAGAGCTGGGTATGAAAGCAAGAGTGAAAGTCATACAGTTAGAAAATGAGAGTGATGTGTCAAATGAGACTTTTAAATAGCAGAGATTTAAGAGAGAGAAACTGAGACATATAGGCAATGACTGTTCACGTGGGACAGTTGTAGCCATGACTGCCAGGGTACAAATAAACAGGGTGTTTTTGGACAATAAAGGATTAAAGCAATGCAACTCTGGTTGCTGTGGACTTACAGGAACAATATGGACTTTACAGTCAAGTTTTTAAGTGTTCTTAGTGGGTAAAAATACATGATGAAATAACTGAATATGACAGGCCAAACCACACGTTGCCTACCAAAAATGTGTCATGCTAGTGTTTCCAAGCAAAACAAATGCTGGCTATCAGACGTTAGCATTCCTTAAACTCTTACTTTAGAGAAGTTTCATGCAGAGTTGCTGTTTCTATATGAGAAACTCAAGCCTGGATACTCAAGAGCTGTCATTTGACAAATGTGTTCACTTTCAGACTTTGAGACAGTCTAAAGAGTAAGGTCTTGGTATCCCTTAAACAAAGTGTTTGTTGAATTGTCTAACGGTGTCTGGGGACACCAAACATCATATGACCTAGTTTGTCAGAAGCATACTGAGGTCTGCACTCCCTGTGACTAGCAAATTAGCTTTGGCATGCATAACCTTTACAGCTGAATTCCATTATTTTTTATCCACCCTAACAGATCAAACTAGATAGACGCTCCAGGGCCAGATGTAACTACATGCTGAGCCACTTACACACTTTACCATTTGGTACATGCACTGACAATCAACTAAAAATGCCCAACATGTAACTGTAAGCTACAGTAGATTAAAAAAAACGGCTGCTGAAACCTTGGAGGAACTTCCCCTGTGGGCTAAAATGACTTCTTACCCTTTCTCTCTACTTCCTGTGTGGGACAGCTCACTCTGAGCCTCATTTCCTGTTAAAGACCTACAAATTTCCCCCTTGCAGCCATTTCAGCATCATAATCCTCTTTAAATCCACACACCATCTTCTTCTCAATGTCTCATACACAGTAGTTTATATGTATTTGTGTAGTTGTTCATGCTTGTGTGTTCTCAGCGTCTTGCCTTCTGCACTCTGTGAAGCACTGACACTGAAAATGCAGCAGTGATGAGTCTGGCACCAACCTGATTTGGTAAATTTGCCCAAACACAGCACCTCACACCATCAACCACCACCCGTCATACAGGCAAAGCAAAAACCCCACTGTTATTACAAGTGGCTTTGTGCGACCAGGCCGCTGCCGTACACCCCACAATGACAGATGAACTAGCCTGAACCAGTAAGGACTGTGAGCACCGGGCGAAAATCACCACACAAACACAGACCACAGACCTCATAAAGTACACAGAAATCTTCTCACACACGGACAGACATTTACAATCACACGTATAGTGTCTACCATGCACCCGACTGTTATACACACTAACACATGATTGCTGTGATTTAAATAGCTTCTTTTTTTTTTCCATTGCAGAGCCAGTTGCGCATTCACAGACAAACACATATGGGAGCGATTTGGCCCAAAGCCTGCACATTTCACACGAGCTTGCTACACGGCAGCTTCATGAATGGCTCACCAGTTAGCTTATACAAGTGTTACAGCTCTGCGTCTGCTCGCACACACACTTTTATGTATGTTTTACTGTGACTTATGTATGTGCCATTCTGTTAAGTGCTGTAACCTTTTAACTCTGAGTAAACTGAACCCGGAGACAGGAAGAACATCCAGCACATAGAGAAGGAATGTTAACATACTTTTTGTAGCCGCATATAAATTTGAGAATATGCATGTTAAAAGTTCAAAAGAACAGAGTGATATGGGCTCAGAAGATGATTTATGTGTGTGCATCTGCAGGTGGCTGTGTTACCAGCTTCACGGAAGCAACAGATGAGCTGAAACCTGATTTGTAAGATGATTGCTTTTGCTGTTATTTGTTTATACAGAATTTGCTGCCATTAAATATGATCAGCGGGGGAAAATAAGCCACATGAAGCTACATGATATCTTAGCTCAACATGCCTGAACAGTCACTCTCAATGCAGCCTTCAGCAGCCTCCTGCAAAGGGTGACTTGTGGGTAAATGAAATGTAATATATATGACAAATGCACGTTGCCACCCACCCACACACACACCACTTGTTTACTCGTTTCTGTCAAGTGTATTCAGCAATAACTCAGATGTAACTGACAGGACTTGAATCTGTAACCATTAAAAAAAAAAAGCTGAAGCTGAAAACAACATGACATATTAGTAACTTATTACAAACTAGATGTTTACTGAACATCTCCTCTGTCAAGCTTTGGAGATTCAGTATGCAAAAGCAGTGCGCATTGGGCAATAGTAAGAGCACTTTCCAGTAAACAAGTTTGGGAAGGTGGTGTCATTTAAGAATTAAAGTGTAGCAAGTGAAACAGTGTGTTCATCCGCTCTAATTTTAGCTACCACCAAAAGCAGCGGCCAAAAGTTGCCTCCAAAACCAAGGGGGCAGAATGACATTAGTTAATCGGCATTGTTTTACATGGGAACCAGTAACTTTTGGACTGTGACTTCATTGCATGGGATGCAGTTTTAAAAAAACATGTTAACAAAACTCATTTATTAGTTCTCAACCTCAAAACCTATTTTTATAATTAAAGTGAAACCTGTCTTCAGATGATCAATAGAAGATCAATAAAGCCAAGATCTCACTTTGGTGTTGCTTGCCTCATGTTTTTAAATTGATGATATTTTGTCCTTTAAACATGGGAGACTTTTAATGTTTCATCTTCTTTACTTTATAAGAAATGAGCTGCATGCTCAAACAATATCTGGCATCTAAAGAAGGAGAATAGCAGTAAGTTACCCCTCTTCACACAATCAGATAGCAAAGCAGCCCACTGTGGAAGAGGCAGATAACAATCTTTATCTTAGTTTTAATTTCTCTATAATCTAACACTGTTACAGTTGTACGTCATTAACTTAGTCAACCAAATAGCTCAAAACTATTAATGTCTATTACAGCAGTTCAAGCCTAATCAGTAGGCTGTTTATTTTAAATATCAGCACATCCTTCCTCTTTTTTTCTCCCCAACTCTCACTTTGTTTGTGCAGAGAGCATGTGAACAAGAAAAGCTCTGTCCTGGCAGCCTGAACATCAACAAGAGAGCAGATGATAGAAACACATCAACCTGAAGAGTGAAGACAAACAAATGTGACATGAGGAGAGGGGCGTGGTGGGATAGAGGGGAGGGGAAGGGAGGTCTGGTGAAAGAAAGACATGCATTTTATAAGTAGTGAATCCTGAGCCCCCCTCCCTCGCTTTTATCACATGATGCTCAGAGTGACTGTACGAAAGTAACCCATTAGTAACTCTAACCTTTCCCTAAAGCTAGCCCAGGGGTCACTAATGCTTTTGAGCACACCCAGACACTCTTCCTCAAACACACACACACACACACATGCAGTGAGATGGTAAACAAGGAGTGGATAGCACTGCCGTGTGCTCAGCTTTCACGACGAGCACTAATCCTTGACCTTGACCTGTTTATAAGCGCATTCTACATACAGTGTATTTATATACATATACATATACACACCAGGTCTCCTTCCTGGAGCATCTTTCTCCCATTTGACCAAGCAAGTAGGAATGCATTGACTTGAGCAATGAATATATTAGATGCTGGGTTCAAGGACACTTAAATGTGGACAAGAGGAAGTATGGGATTAAACCACAGACCCTCCGATTAGCAAAGTAAAATCCCTAACATCAGTAAAAGTGTGGGTTCAACTGTTGACAGATAAACGACCTTTCTCCTCCAGGAATCGCACTGAACTTTTTGTACATCGAAACTGAGACACAAACATCATGAGCTCCACCTACCACCAACATTAGAAAACAGCTCTCCTGACAGAGACCCACCTACCATAATTGTCTGGTTTGTTTTTACTTCAAAGAGTGATCCTGTATATTAGCCGCCGGCTCTGCAGCACACAAACAGTATGTCACGTGTGATTATTGGCAATTAATACCTCATCCATGGAATGGCATTCAGGTATGTGAAATATATGAAAAACGTGAGTGACTTAGCAGCTGTTGACAATAAACTGGCTTCCTTACAGCATGCAAGAGCAGGCCTGACCGCAGAAACATGATGATGTGATAAACTGGTAAAGATGTTGATTTTTCTCTATAGTTTTACATGCAGGTCTTGGCCAACTTTCTGGGAAGGGCTTCAGGCTCATAAGTGGAGCTGATTAGATTAGCTTATTAGCCGGTTGTGAGTTTAAGGGAGCTCAGCACAAACACACAAACATACACAGAGCAGCAAACAAACATCCCAGTTTCCTAGAAGTTTTTGAACAAGCTCCAATGGCTGTTTTCCAGAGGGCGCATGTGACTCCACCCCCCTCCCAAATCTCTTCCCTTCTGTTTCTGCACAATCAAACTTTACCCAACAACCCCCCCACCCCACCCCCCGGCCATCAGCCCCATCGCAATCACAACCCAACCCCAACATCCCCTTCCTTCAACCAACACCTCCGCCTCCCTCACTTTCTAGCTGCACATAAACAGATTCTAGAGGTGTGTCACTTCTCAGCCAATAGCAGCCCCGTCAAGCTGTGCATCTGGGCCAATCACAGCTGCCGGTGAGAGCAGCAGACTCTCCTTCTGTTAACGGCAGTTGTTGTTTTGCTGCTCTCTGTGTTTTCTGCAAGTCTTTACAGTGATGGATGGAGGGAATAAAGAGGAGGTCAGGTCAGGCATTAATAAGCTTTGAGTGCTTGCCAACAATTAGGTGGGGGCTAATGCCAAATTCAGAAGAGTGTATGCATAGTGCACACGCAT
The DNA here is from genome assembly GCA_029814765.1 of Acanthurus leucopareius. NCBI lineage: Eukaryota > Metazoa > Chordata > Actinopteri > Acanthuriformes > Acanthuridae > Acanthurus > Acanthurus leucopareius. Next base: position 13,833,324 of record JAQMCX010000023.1, on the reverse strand, counting down.
GCACACACCACACACATACACACACTCGCTCACTTTGTTTTATACAAGAACATTCACATGTTCTTTATCTCTCTCTCTCTCTCTCCCTCAAAAACACACAGAACAGACTTTGTTTCTTGCACATAAACATCATTCACATCCTCCCTCTCCCACACACACACACAAACACACACACAGCCCACAGTTGCTAGTTATATCTGGTCAGTGGGTGTGGAGAGCTGGCAATAAAGGAAAGACTGTGCCCAGTACAAACAGGACACCTGTCAAACCAGTCAACAAACACAGATAATTCTGCACACCGTTATCAACATCAGCACAAGAATATTTGCAAGAGATCTGAATATATATTAAAAGTACAAGTGGTTTCAGAATCTGGAAAGTCTTTTCCTTTCCAAACAACACAAGGGATATTAAAAAAAAACACTGCAGGCTTTTCGCAGAAAGTCAAAAACAATCTGTTGAAGGAAAACATTCATGACTTGTTTTTCTCCCTCTCCCCTCGTCTATACAATTTTATGCAACGCGGGCTGTATTGCACAACGAGGCACCCAGAGTGTTGTTTAACCTGTAACGTCTCAAATGAAAAATCTTGAGCAAACACAGTCCTAATAAAGAGAAGTGTAACCGCTCGGACCTCCTGTGATATCAGCTGCCTTCAACAGACCACATTAAGTCAGATAGCAGAACAAGAGGGAGTTTTGACATGTGGCATGAACACTCAGCTATCTGTTTTCCACTTCTCCTCACGTGTATGAAGAGGGAAAACTTCTGAGACAAGGGAGTGATGACAGCATGTTTGGACGAACGTCTCGGCTGGATGGTCACCTTCACACACCTGCGTTTGGAAACACACAGACGCCCGCGGTATTTCACAGAGGTGTCTCGGTTCAACGACATCCACTGATCTTTTTTTTTCCTTCTTCGCCCGTATATAATTGAGCCCTGCTGACCCATATTCCTATGCGAGGAAAGACAGGTGAAGTCGCTGATACAGCACGAAACACAAAACAAACTTTGAACCAAAGAAGAGGAACAAGTTTTTTGAGGTTTTTCATAGCATAGGAATCAGGGTATTAGTTTGTTTGGCCCAGTCTGCGTATGCCTCTCTGCAAAGCAGCCGGTCAGCACCATCAGCAAAGGATTCACAAGAAGCACCTGAACAATCACAATCACCGAAAAAAATCACTAATAATATGAGCGGACTAAAGAAACATAGGTACAACACAGCTTGCTCCATCAAAGTAGAAGCAGGCATTAAAAATACATGCATGCAGACGCACACGTGACACATACCGTGACTACCATTCAGCAACTTGACTAGTGCATCGAACGAAATACACAAGATATGACTCACAGACAAGCAAACAAAATGGCGCTGATTTCCCTGCAAGACATCTCTGCAAAGAAAAATAAGCAAAACTTCCAGACGAAGATAAGACAACATGCAGAACTGAAAAAGGAAATGACATATGGGCAATATGGTCACTGATAGAAGACAATGTTTTCTGTGTTGGCATGTCTGCCTGCATGTAAAGTACGTTAAATGATATGTGAAGAATGGGAGGAATCCATCAGCCTACTGAGCTAAATTTATCTATTTTTTGTAGGCCAGTTTAGATAGACTGTCACAACAGGAAGAAGTGGTAAGGAGCTGTAATAAATCTTCACCTGACTTATTTTGAGCTAAAAAGCTGCAGTTGCTGCTTCAGACTTATGTTGCAATGCCTCGGCTTGTTGATTTATTGATTCTTTGCTCAGTAGACATCTGTAATGAGAAAATATGTTACATAAGCTACATCATTTGTTTGCTTTTTCTCCTGACATCATATCTTGCCCTTTGCTGTGTAAAATTTATGACAAAGGGCCCTTATAGAGTTCCTTCCTTCCCCACCTTCTTTCCTGACGTCAAGTGACGAGAAGTGAGCTACTGGGCCACTGACACTCCCTTAAAACAAGCCAATGAACGGCCAGGAGCATGTTGCTGATGGATATCCTGAGTGGAGCTCTTGTCCGAATGAGCTTGTGTGAGTCATGAGGGGATCTGTTCTCACAGCAGATATGGACTCCGTCTCTCCATGTCTGAGATTAACATTTGATGTCAGGGAGAGCTGATGTTGGTTTAGGGCTTAGAAATATATGCCAGGATGTTATACCCAGTGGTGAAAAAAAAAAAGAGGGAGGGAGACAAAATTGAATTGACTGAGTGACTCGAGGGGTTTGTGTATTTTTTTTGTGTTGGTTAGTTGCCAACCTTTACATGCCCGGTTTCCTACGGGCCTCAGAGTGTTTATTGCAACATGACTAGAAACCTACAGAGGAGCAGACAAGGTGTGGCAACCAGCCAGCCAGCAAAGACAACTCAGGAACCAGATGGAGAGGTTGTTTTTGTCTCTCTCACCATCGATCTCCCTATGGCCTGGATACTTCTGCTCTCTCCAGAGTTTAACCAAGCTTGGCCTCTTCTATTCTTGTACTTCTAAGCTCACCAAGAGTAAAAAAAAAAAAAGAAAAATCAGTGGTGGGCTTTTTCCCCCACATCTCCCTCTGCTAGAGCCTTGTTTTTTTTATACTAATGTGTAAGATATTGCTTTGTTTTGCCAAGACTGCCAAGAAGAAGAAGGCCGACATATCTTCCTCTGCTATTTTCTTCGCTGTCTCATTGGATTTCTCCTTCCACCTCATTGCCTTCTCCTATTTACAGTTTCTTTTTCGGTGCTCATTCACTTACTTCAATTCCAACTCCAACCTTATTTTTCTCTCTCCTGCTCATTCAACAATGGGTTGCATTGTTTTCAAATATTTCTACCTGCTTAGATCTCTGTCTAATGTGCTCTTTGCCCTCAGATTATACTTGGTATTTCCAACTCAGAGCTTATTCTTACTTCTAATCACCATTAGCAGACACATACTGGGAGCTCATAGTATGTTTACACACGCTGGTTGAAATGCTCTGGTGAAGGTTTTGAGCTCTGTTATGCATTATCTGATGTGTTATGGCCTGCAAAACCACATAAAAGGGCCTAGTTTCCACACACATCTACATTTTGTTAACTCCAAATAGACTTTCACAGTAGCACAGACTCTAGTAAATTACAGAATGATCTTCTGATAAGTCCACACTGGTTCCTGTTGTTGATCCAACAGTCCAGCAGTTCATGTGGGTTAATTTCTTCTGAATTAAGTGTTCCTGTTTAGCCGGAGGTCCTTTGCAGAGAACTTTTGTGAGTTTCTAAACTGAACTGGATAACCACTGTCATTATCCTGTCATTTACCCGAATGACTTCTGCAATTTTTTGGCAGCTGAGAAAACACGTGATGAAACAATCTGTAGAGTAAATAGAAAGGATAACATGCATGTATAGAAACACTTATTGTTAACTTATCAAATGGAACAATGTGAAGCCCCACCCACAAAATCAAAGAGCAGGAAATGTTTCTGTGGTCCAATGAAAGGCCTTTATATGAAATCACTGACATGAAGTTCACCTGTACTGACTTTTGTGATATTCTCAAGGTTGTAATATGTATTGCATGTGGGTCTTGGTTAAAGTCTTGATGAAACATCTAAATTTCTTCCCTGGGAATTGAATGCAGCTAACCATAGAGTCAGCTTCTTTGTGTGAAGGAACTTATGACACTCTCTACTTCACTTTACTGCATGTCTCATCAGTATCTTTAAAAGGTGATTGTAAAATTATCAAGGTGGCTAAAGCTAATATCTGGAATAATATAAACAAAGGGTACAACCCAGAAATGCTCAGCTTACAGCACGCCCACAGGACTGCTTTGCAGGTTACATGATGTGTTAATTGACCAGCTTCAAATTTATTCCCAATCCCAGTCCTGCAAAACACGTCAGTCAAGTATGTCAAAAATGCTTACATGTACTGTACTTCACTGACAGAAGATGCTATTAAAGTGCGGTGCTATTAGGTAATGTGCTATGATAACATTCCAGGAGTGCCTAGCGTTGGAAGAATGTGTGCGGAGTGTGCGGAGTGTGTGTGTGTGTGTGTGCAAGAGTATGTGTCAGTGTGTGTGTGTGTGTGTGCAAGAGTATGTGTCAGGGTGGGTGGGCAGCTGCACCCCGGGGGTCCAATAACCCCACAAGGTGTAATGAATGACAACATGATGTAACTGTATCTATTCCAGTTACATGTTGGTACTTGTAGTGCAAGTGTGTGAGCATTAGGAGGGTAAACAACATGCACTTGTTTTGCACCTTTGCTGAGCTGAAGTTTCCGTTCTTTATTCAGTCATGAACTTTAAAAACCGTTGAACTGTTGAACAATAAAAAAAAAAAAAGGGAACATCAGCATTTCCTCTTTGACACGTGAGTCTTCTTTTAGTCTGACACAAGACACGAGCTTCTGAGGTGACCAAATCAACACAGACAGCTACCGCACAGATCTCACAGTCACACTCACAAACAACGTGGAGTTTCACTTACACCAACACAGGCAGGCAGAAAGAGATGAGTGATAAAACACACAGCGAGGAGGAGTAGAGTGTGAAAAACACTTATAACAGCCTCCATTTATAGAGTATCGTCTTTAAAACGCAAGCATATTTTTTTTTTAATGATTTGTGAAACAATCCCATTTGCATTTTTGACAGCTCATCACTTTGTGCATACTGACTTTCACACAGTATCTGATGTAAAGAGAAGTGATGTACTTGTGTAACATTCTCATAACTTTGATAAATGACATATCCTGAGTGATGTTGGGGTGAACTTCTAAGGGGAAGTAACTAAATTGCAGATTTGTCTGGTCCTAAAGGCTAATGAAAGGGTTATTCTAGGTTCAGTCCCTGTGATAGAGGTAAGCCAGTCAACATGGAGGAAGCTGTTTACACTGTCTACATCAAGAAAGGTGCAGATGAAGAGGATAACAATCCAAAACTCAAACTCATCATTTGGTCCTTTAACAAGAATCAATGGAAGTTGCTGAATACTATATATTTATCCCTCTATGGGCTATAAATGTTTAAACCAAATATATAAGATGATTTAAGTAGAATAATTGCATTTTGGTCAAATATCACTGTTGTTTAGACAATATCAGACATGTTACAATGACTTCTATAATCAGCCGCTCAGCTTTCACTCTCTTATTTGTGTTTTTTTACACATATAATTCGAATATATATATATATGTCATATACCATAAGGCATGAAGGAATGAACGATAACTATTAATAATTTACAATTAACATTTATACTGTTGAAAACTGTTAAGTGTGCCTGTTTCTATTCGGTCAACATGTCTACATTAATAATAACTTTCTTTTCCTCGAGAGTATCATCACATTCTACCTATATATGTCATCATAAGGTGTTTTGTCTGAAATGTTTGGCAGATATGACCCAGCCACACTCCTCTGTCAGTCCACTGTAGGATGAAAATGTATCACCATCTATTAATCTTCGTCCCACAAGTGTTTGGCCTGAAGGGGTGGATCAATATCATCACAAGAATTTTGGCACAGTCTCTGGTTACACTTACAAAACTAGAGGCTTAGTGACAGCTGCCTGCAAACTACGACCATAAATACCATTAAGGTGAGTGTAGTAAATATAGCTCATTTAAAGCCTGCATCTTCATGCCTGTGATGTTACAGAATATGTCACTTGATTTTTTGATTATGAAAGTATTTGTAGCAGTAGTAAAATGTAAGTGGTGCTACTTGTATGGCAAGCTCTTGTTTTAAATGGGTGTAAATGGGTTTTTTTTGTGTGTTTTTATGGCAAAATGGTGGATTATTCCTAACTGGCAGAGTCGGTCACCTGACCTCAATGAACTGAGTATGTGTTTCAATCACTAAAGATCAAAGGATGGGCAAAATGGCCAGAAGCTACAGGTGTTTAACACTAAATATGCCTATTTTTAGTGTGTATTAACTTTTCAATGTATTTTCTGTCACCTAAAGAGCAGATAATATGTACAAAAAGAGCTCAAAGTATAGATATTGCTTATTTAATGTAGATATAAATACATTAAAAAATCGGAATTGCCACTTAAACCTCAAAGTCCTAGTTTCAGTTTGAATTCAATGTGCCTGAAAATAGAGCAAACAATAAAAATGTGTCACACGTCTTTCTGACTTCACTGTATAAACATTTATGTAAATCTTTGTTTGTGCAAATGAGTATGTATGTGTGTGTATGGCCGTGTGAATGTCTGTGTGTGTGTGTCTGTGTGTGTGTGTGTGAGTGAGTGATCTGACACCAAGTAACCTCCAACATGGAGGTGCATGTAAAGATTTAGGGCAGACGCACTGGTCAGTGTGAGGGAGAGTGTTTTCCTACCCTAAGTAAACACTGTGAAGCAATCCCCCTTGTGGAGTTTTTTACAAACACTGCATGTCAATCACACACACACACACACACACACACACACACACACACTCTCCCTCTGTGTCACTACCACACATACACACACACACACGCACTCACACTTCAGCCTGACTTTGGAGCAAAAGAGCTGAGGTCAGAGGTGAACGACTGTGGGAACGCGGAGGTCCCGTAGCGTGAAACTGTCGCCGTCCTGACAAACTGGCCTGTAACATAAACAAGCACACATACATCAGCCTGAGACAATACCCCGAAAAGAGAGCACAATACCCTCCACCACTCCACACTGGGCCTGAAACAATACCACACACGCTGAAACAACACCATAGCCAGGCCTAAGCTAACATGGCACTGGGTAGAGCTTGAAGCAACATCATTCGGTGAGCAGCACCACACAATGCTTGCAATGGGAAACGATCCATCAGGTGCTGACACGGCTAAGTTCATGTCTCAAAGTGTGGGGTCTGAACTGGTTGAGCTGCACAGAGGTGAACAAGGCCTTGGGAACACCGTTTGTGAGTGTGCCGCTGCATGTTAAATGCGTTTCCTTCAAGACTAAATGGAGGAATGTGCCTTTAATCTCAATGAGAAGCCAAATACAGTGGTAGAAAATGATGCATCATAATGCATCTTGAACGGGAGCTCTGATACGAGTTTTGATGTTTATACCACAGGCAATGCAAACACAGCTGGGCTGGGATTGAAAACAGACTCAGAGACCAACTGAGGCCAGTTTGACAACAGGGAATACAGTAACAAAGTGACTTACAGCAGCTCCAACCAGGACTTTGACTCTGGGGACTAAGAAGACAAAGTGACAAAGTTTATTTTTAGTTTGTTTCTGTCAAGTTTGATTGAAGCATTTTTGCACCGAGTCACCACGGCAATTAAGCTCCACAGGGACTCGCTGGGGCTAGCTGGTTAGCTTACTTCAGCAGATATCTCTACAACACAAAAAAAGACGTCTGACTTAACATTAGGTATTTTATTCTGCAGATAATGTTAGTTCATTTTATTACTTTTTTATACATGAATTCTGGCCTTCTTTACATATTGCTCCTTTGGTAGTGTTGCTAACAGGTGTAACAATCTATATTTTAAATGTTTTTGATAAATCAAGGAATCAAATGACCTGTAAAATGTAAAAGCAAATGTAAAAGCACCTCATGGTGAGGTCTTATTTTGTCCAATTACTGGTCCAAAACCAAGAGATATTCAGTTTGTAATAAAATACACATTGCTGAAGCTAGAACCAGTAGCTGTTTGGTATTTTTGCTTGACAAATGACTTAAAAAATCATTTGATCATCAAAATCATCGAGAAATAATTTTCTGCTGATCAAACAGCTTTTCACAAGCAACTTCTGCTCAAGTCAGAGGCACATAAAGGAAGTTAAATTGATAAGGAATAGCAGCTTTCCACCTGACTTCAGACTGAACTCCATTCCAGTGGTTACACAATATTACCTGATCTGAGCAGGAGCCAGCCTCCCTAATATTTTGTTTGTGTATTCTAGCTGGTTAAGCCTGGTGTTGAGCCTGGGTGGTTTGTATCCTAATAGGGGCTACCTCAGACTGAGGCCTGGACCGCATCCACCGGGCTATTCATGCACCGTGACCTGATCCGCAGATGCCTTTAAGTCCTGCATGCTCGCTGCTATAAATCTCTCAAGACGTGTAAACACACACACACACATACGCACTCATATTCAAAGGCAGACAGATCAACATAGATAAACACATAGAAAAAGTCGCTCTCTCTCTCACACACACACACATACACACACAGACACTGGATGAACGCCCAGTGACCTGGGCAAAAGGAAAAAATTAAAATCATGCGCAGCATTGCATGCATTCAGCCCAGTGCATGGAAAATTCCCATCAAGCAACTTGAGAGGTGAGCAAAAACAGGCTAAAGACTGGTACATAGCACCCTCCCGTGGCCACTTGTGTGAACTGCAGATGCTCCAGTCCCCCAGCATACTGTTGTAAGTGATGAAACCACTCATAGGGCCATTCTGTTTCATCAAGTAAAAGGTGGAGCATTAAAGAGTAAGATGGTGGAGCATAAAAGGTATGTATTGATTTTTTTCAAAAACTCAATCCACTGGACAGTAACCTTCATCATTAATTTATGAATTCAATCAAATTAATCCTGAACAGATGGCAGGCAAGTCAATAGATGAAAGTGTCCGAGATCAGAGGCTGAGTGTATGAGGCAAGTGGGGCGATATGCAGGCACTCCTATATCAGCAAGATTTATGTTTCTTTTTTACATTAGTGTGTGTGTCTGTGTGTGTGTGTGTGTGTGTGTGTGTGTGTGTGTGTGTTTGTGAGTGTGTGTTTCCTTTTTGAATACCCGCACATAAAAACCATAAGCAAAAATAATAAGAGCTCAGAGCCGAACAAAATGCAGCTTTCATAGAGATGCTCATTCTTTGAGAGCACAGTATATAAAGGCAACTTAGATCTGCATATACAAGACTGAATCAACTGAACTTAAATCTGCATTGGTAAGAGGACAAAATAGAAAAAAAAAAATTTATTAAATTTAACAACAAATGTTTCAATAGATAATCAAAAAAATACACCATTCAAAAGATACATGGTGTTTGGCAGAAACATATTAGATTCCATTCAAGACCTTTTTTACAGCCAATATTCAGACTTGTCATAATAACAAAAGCACAGCCGTTACTAATGACATTAACAATGGTTCCTTTCTATTAAGAGGCCCAAGTAAACTTGGGAACTGAAACAGTGAAACAAAATCCAGTCATCATTCATTTTATTATTTAGATCTGAGCTTTTACAGCATACATCAATATGTCTGCTGTGAAAAAAGACCTACTGCAGTTAGATATTGACTGATAATAAAACAGAATAAATAGTTCAATACCCTGTGCCTTTCTCACAGCAGACGCTTTGACGAGTTGTGGAGGGAAATGCAAATGGCTGAAATATCAACATCTGCTGTAACAGCGAGAATTTCTTTGACATTTTGGCACTTACGCAGAGTGACTTATGGCTGCTGTAGTTATACAAGCCTCAGTTTCTACTGGAAACATTAAACAAAGAGAGAGGGGAGTTGGACACAGTCTTGTGAGAGTCGTGCTGGGAAAATAAATAGAAATATGAGAGAAGGAAGCAGCCAAGGCATTAAGTTTATAAATAATTTGTGCACATATTTTATACGAGCTGTTATGAGCATTACGTTTTGGCAATGAGAAAGAGAGAGACTCTGTTTATTCAACAGCACCATGTGATTGCTCTATCTCTATTCTTGAATCTGCAGATAGGGGCAACACGGTAAAACTCAGCTCTGACTGAGGTTGAACAAAGCATACAGAGCAGGAGAAAGTGCCTGTTATTACTTCCACACACTGAACTGATAGCCTGGGCCTATAGCTCTTTTATTCATGTTCCCTTTCTCTGCGTGTGTGTGTATGTGTGCGCTTCTCCCCCCCCTTCAAAGAGTTTGTTATTTCTTCCCCACCTCCTGCTGCAGCACTTTGTTCCCGTTGTCCGCCACCTCGCCTCCTCTATGCACAACCCCACCCCTTCTTTCTCCCACAGTCTCACGGTTTGTGGGTGAGACAAGTCGAGCCTTGCGACGCACGCCCAGTCAGACGGGAGACAACTGCACGTCAGGCAGGACCGCAATGGATGTGGGCCCATGTGACAAAGTGTCTTGAAAAAGTTGGCCTAATTATCAACTCGTTATGAGGTAGCCTATTATCTATTTGGGGCTTTACTCTGATTTAGAGACATTAAGAGTCATTTTCTGTCACCAGACATAAATTTATTCAGGTTTTGAGCCAAGCTGGGCTCAGGCTCTGGAGAGCAGGGCTCATATACTCGGGGTGCTAGTAGTTTTCCACAAGAGGTTGCAGATTGAATACAAAAAAGACAGTGTTTGTTCCACCTCCTTCATGTTTTCACCTCTTCACCTCTTCTACAGCAACTACATCAAGTATTCAGTCGCCGTTACTCCTCCGACCAATCTTTTATTCGACCTTCAGCGCACGGACATCACGTTCTCCAAGATTCTCTTTGCCACTTTCTTTCCTACTCTTACACCACCCGCCCTCTCTCTATCTCCTTCTCGACTCCTAAATAGCACAGCCAGAAATAATCACAGATGAGCCAGCACCCCCCCAACCCGAAGTAACAATGTTAACCAACCCAGCCCATCCCTGCACCTCATGCCACTGATACCATGACGACTGCTGAGGCGCTGCAAAAGCCTGTGCCCAACACTAACCCATCTCTCACTCTGTGCCAGGATAATACAGGCTCTTTATGCTCATGTTTCAGGGGGAAAATGAGGACTGACTACGCTTACAGGGAACAAATTAAAGATTCTTCATCAATTTTTTCTTCTTTTTTTAATAATGGCCAAATAAATAAATAAATAACAGGAAATGGAGCGGTTTTTTTTAATCATTTATTCAGGCTTACACCAGGATTGACAGTGACCTAGTTGCACACTTCCCACATGCCCCCCTCCTCAATCTTCTCGAGTCTGCACCCGCCAGCCAGCATGCTGCACTGACTGAAAGGTGGGGGTCTGTCTGTGTAGTGGGATCAAAGTGGGAGGTTTTGTGTTAGTATGCTTTCCTAGCATGTTAGAAATGGTCTTTAAAATCCTGGCAAAGACGACACTTGGTGCTGCAGTCAAGATATTGTAGAAATGCCAAGATTTTTGTTCAGTTTAACTCCAAATGCAATGAACTCAATGAACGAGACACTTAATCTGCATAACAGATGCACAGCGAGATAGGATTCCCTGTATGCACATTACCACTTCATAAACGAAGGCTTATTTATTGGCAGATCGTAAAAATTACTTATGTCTTTTAATTTATATCATACATTGAGAGAGCCTCTCAAATGTGTTTAATATAAAAATGGTGTAGCACAAAGAAAAAAAATCCAAGCAATTACACAGAGAAGAGAGCCAAAAGGCTGTTTATTTGTTGTTAAAGTTAAGTTAAAGTTATTTTATGAAACTACTGATTATTCTAGTTATTCTTTCAACATTTTTTTTTGATTTACTGAATAATTATTTGGTTAGTAAAATGTTTATAACATAACATTTTCATCTTAAAATGTCTTGTTTTGTGAAGCCAACAGTCCCAAACCCAACAGTATTTAATTTACATGATATAAAACAGAGAATAGCATTAAATTGTCAAAATGGAGAAGATCCAGGCCACAATTTGACATTTATGTTTTTTAAAAAATGGTCTAAATGATTAATCACCTCTCCGTGACAAAAATCATCAATCAATCAACTAATCATTTAAGCTCTAAACTGCAAGAAATCTTTTAAATCAGGGCTGAAAATAATCACACTACAAGAAGCTTTGAGGATTGAAGTGAAGCCCTAAGTGGCCACAATGTGGTTGCAACATAAAGCTTCATGTAGCTTAGTAAGATTGACACAGTGCCGGTGCGCAAACACACTCCAGCTTCGATCAACACCGTCCCATCATTCTGTCCAGCTGGCTGGCAGCTGTAAATCCACAGCTTTATTTCTCTATCACTTACTCCATATCCATGGAGCCTTTCACTGTACAGTTACTGTGCCAAAGGTCACTGCCTGCTGCTGCTGCTGCTGCTGAATTCTCACCCCCCTTGATATGCAATTTGTCTGACCCGCTTCGAGCAGAGATCGCCCGTAATCCAGCGGATCTGCACAGACCACAGGGCTCTCTCTCCATGGGTCTTCACTCTATTTACACAGTAAGCAGAGGTAGCCCAGAGAAGACCGGAGGCATGCACACAAACACCAGCAGACACATACAGCACACTCACAAAGACACCGACAGGCATGTATAAACACACACTGGTGCACAACAGCATATAAAAGGTAGAGAGCTTCCCGGCAGGGTGATAGTCAGCAAAAAACTAAACAATTCTCTGAACTAATGCCACAGTCTGCAAGTGGACTTTGATTCTGCCTTCTCAGAAAAGCAACACTGTATCTGTCCACACTTCTGTCTGTGAAGGCTGACAAGTCAAGTGTATTTATAAAGTCTCACCACAAGAATGCCACCTTTGAGAAAGGCTTATGCAAACAACAGCTTTAATTTATGGACAATCAGAATTTATGCCTCTTTTTCTTCCCTCTTTTGAGAGAAGAAACATAACACTTGATGAAACATTTAAAGGCCAATCAACCGAGCCCTGTTTTTCAGATTGGATATATATTTTTAGTCTTGATACATTGATTTAAGGGCAGTGCACGCCCCTCAAAACCCCTCAGATAGAGACCATGCGCACCTTCTATGAATAAATGATTCCTGAAAAAAGCAATCTGACAAATATCCGTTGTCATCTCTGACATTCTGGAGACACTCCCAAGCTTTCCATTTGTTGACAGGAATATGTTCCAGGTTATTCTGGGCGGAGGCAAGAGCCAGACCTATTTCACTTAATTAATCACACACAAGTGTTTATCACAGGGGCTGCTGAGTCATCCAAATATCCATAATTTGCTAAATATGTTTGTGTGAGAAATGGGGAGCTGTGTAAGCTTGAATCAGAGAGAAACAGGCAGGCTAAGGTCAACCTGAAGAGTGTTACTTTACCGAAAAAAAGTAATGGTTTGTAAAAAGCTCTTTATTGTTCATCTCTCATCTCATTTAAGTAGTGAAAGCTTCAATATCTGTGACTGAAAATATTAATAATTGTAAAATTTCTGACCTATTCTCAAGTTGCAACTTCATAACTATATACAAAGCAAGATGGTTGTTCATTTTGTAGAAAAGAAAAATGGAAATAAGGTATTACATTTGAAAATACAAAATTATGGTAAATAACATTAACATAAGTACCTACACCTGACAAAAAAAACTAATTTTGGTGCACAAATTGAACTAATCAGTTATTGCCAGTGTTGCTGTTGGAAAACAGAGTCGCAATTTAGAAAATGCTAAAAAAAATCCTCACCAGACGACAAAATAAATATTTTTAATCCATGAGGACAAAGGAGTCTTTGAGGGCTCTTGAAACACATTCATAACTTCAGTAAGTGATGTTAAACAGCCTTATTGGTTGTGCAAAGACTGCTGGTGATTTATCTTCAAGAAAAACAGATGCTTAGCTTGTGACTAATAATACACAAGAGGCACAAATCATGGTTACGCACTTCTGCAAACTGATGGATTTTGCAGTAGGACCTCAATAAAAGAAAGGCTTGGTTGTGGATCAAGTTGCAGTGCGAATAAAGCAAGATGCTGTTTTCTTGTATTGGCTACAACTGCTTTTTTACTCTGCAATCCTCTGCTGAAAATGAGTCTTAGCAGCAAAAAAAGTCTGACCCAAAAGGACCTGACTGCATCGTCAGTTGACCATGTGTGCTCATGACTGGACTGAATCAAATTTAAAGAGACACTAAGTCCATTTGGTATTTACTGTACGCTCTTTACTACATCTTTTCATCCCCTTTAGGCTGTAGATGTGGAGAAACTCCCTGGAATTTGAGCAGCAGCAGCCTGCATCACAAGGACAGGTTGATCTTTTGAGCAGTTCTTAATTCAAGTTAGGGTAGCGCGCTAACACAATGGTGTAATTACATAACACAAAGAAACCCCTCTCTGTCTCTGTCCAGCCGCCCAAGACTGGGCTCCTTTCATTCAGAGAGGGAACATGGTGACCGGAGAGAGAGCGGGACGATGGAGTCTGCCCATCCCCTTTCATAGACTCTGAACAAACACTTGCTATTGTCTCTCTTGATTTGTGTCTGTGTGTGTGTGTGTGTGTGTGTGTGTGTGTGTGTGTTTGCATGTAGTACGTCTGTCTTCACCCATCGTTATCCCATGTTCCCATAGTTGTATAGATCACTAAAGCGCAGCAAGATCAGCCCTTGACAAGCCCCAGGATGACCCTGTGACAGTTTGCACATATGTTTACCATACACGCAGGACTGCATAGGTGAGTGGTTTTGAGCCTTGTATGTTGACCCCAGCAGACCCTCACACAAGGAACACAACCCCTCCACGCGCACATAAAACCCTATTTTCGGTCGCGACCCTGTAACCCTTGACCCCTGGGACTTACTAGGGCAATACTGGGGCAACACAACACGGCAAACATTCGAGCCCACGAGCCAATCCCTTTAACTGTGATCGCAGCTTGCACATTCACAGGGTTCACTCACTGAAAAACAAGCAACGACTCGGATTGCATTAAAAAAGCATGTGAGGCAACTTTTAGGACCAAAGAAAGGTCTCAGTCTTAGGCCTCAGATGATGGATGTTTCTGAATCTCCACATCACCATATGAGTTCCTCAACTGGATCTAGAAAAACAAATGTAACTTGTGTTTATTCATGTGTAGCATGCAGTCCAGACACTCGCCAACATGTGTCAGCATATTTGTCTTAAAGCAGTATTTTGATATTTTGGGTTATTTTGAGTCAGAGAAGATCAATACCACTCTGACATCTGTTTATTGAACACGAGGCTACAGCTCGCAGCCTGTTGGTTTAGTGCAGCACAGAGACTGGAAACAGGGAGAAACAACAAGCCTGGCTCTGTGTAAGATGTAACCTGGAGTCTTGATAACCACTTGTGACCACTGCAGCTTCATATTTAGACACATACTTTATTATCACTTGTAAGTGCAATAAAATGTTGTTTGGAGAGAGCCTAATGCACAATTAAAAAAAGAACAAACACTAAAAAGCAAAAGACATTTACAGACAATAATATATAATATATTATGGACAGACATGAGGAAAGGTATTGATCATCTTTTCTATCTTTTCCCGAGAGGTGTAATTCCCAAAATGTCACACTATTGCTGTAACAGTTTGTAGGTGCAGCAATATAAATTGGAATTTTTTACTGCACATTTTATAGAAGAGTTTTTATTTAAAATCAATGTCATAGGTAGAAGTGAATTCAATTTTGTTCAGGCCATACCCAACCTATAAGCAAGGACATATTTAGATTTACTTTCACAGTTGATGAAATTTACAAAATATAATGTAGTTACGCACACTGGGATGACCAGCTAACAAAAAACTGTTTCAAGCCAAATTTATGCGAGCCGTGAGGGTATACAAGACATTATTCTCACCAAGCTGGGGCCTCTTTGGGAGGAGAGGGGTTGTCATGAGGAAAGGACTGTCTGTGCTTTCAAAGATTTTGTCTTTAATCAGCGGATCTGCTGGAATTAGAGGTCTGTCTGAGTCTGAGCCCCCCCTCTCTCACCCCCTTCCATCCCTGACAACTTGAGAGAGGTATGTGTGTTTGTGTGCATGTGACAGTGTATGTGTGAGTATGTGTGTGTGTTAGTCAAGGGAGTCTTCAACCGTGGGACCAGTACAACGTGAGCTGCCACACCGGGCTCATAAATGCACCCTTTGGCAAGCCTACGGCAAATGCAGCTTAGCATAATTCAAAAATACCAGACGGTGTGTGTACTGTAGTGCACTGCTAAATCCACAAAGCAGCTTTCTCCCTCTCTCATCTCTCTGCCCCTCTGCTCCATCTTCCAAAAACACTTCCGTACAAACAGGAATTAATGTCACTGCCAAGCAGTCTATTTTCTCAGAATAACATCATGGCAGGCCATCAGATTTTGTTAGGCTTAGTTTTGTTTGTTATTAGAGGACTCATTACATGGAAAAGGCTGCAGCTAACAGCACGCAAAAGCCGGTTAAAATCCGATATTTTGTTCTCTGCAAGCAAATAATTACAGCTTTAACTGACAAAATATAACACATTCAAAGATGCTTTGGTATCAGCTTTGATTATCAAAGAATTAAAACTGCGTGTATACATTATTTTTAGTCCTGTTTACTTCGTGGTTTTATTTCATCAGTTTTAGAAGAGAAAACAAGGCTGATTCAGACAGAATTGAGGATATAATGACTACAGAATCATATGCAGGTGCATGCTGTGAGTCTTTGACCTGAATTCAAATTACATCCCAACACATCCGCAATAACAACAGAATAAGCATTGCATACTGATGGGGCTGCTGCTGCTGCAATGGATTTCAGCTGATAGAAGGATGTAAAATCCATGTGAGCAGAACATCGAGAGACAACTGGTCAGTGTGTCGTCTCCACCTTCAGCCAGCCACATTCCAAGCAATATCACACACATTTTCATTTAATTGAAAACAGACCTGCAAACTATCCCACTTTTCAGATCAAAAGCATTGTGCATAATAAAAAATTTAACTATGGATTAAAATGACCGAATCTATGCATTGTACTAAATAAGCTACACTGAAAATATTATGAAAGAAAATGTTGTCCCTGGTATTGACCTGATGTCGATGATGGAGGGTGTTACTTAGTATTTTTAGTAAACATGTCTTTGTCCTGAGAATACCCACACAGGTTGAGTGTAGATGTTTGGATTAGTGAAACACAATGTATTGTCGGGAACAGAATCCCTTGTGCAAATAAAATAAAAAATGTATAACTAAGTCATAAAGTGTACTTCAGAGCAGTTGCTGTTTAATATGTTAACATTTAACCTGTTTTATTCACATACTAAGCATCACCTGTGTTCACTCATTCAGGCCATGTTGATGATGAAAAAATGCATGGAGAGCTTTAGTAAGCATAATATTTAACTAATAATCGAGGACTTATTGTAGATATTTTTAATTAAATTGCAATAGGCTCAGTTTTTACAAACATGCAGGTTTTGCAGCATAAAAATTTCCAAAATGAACCCTTTGTAGCAGTAGTTTTTACTTTTCTTTCTCCAAGATGAAAGCAGTGTGTTTTTATCAGAATTTTTGTCTGTGGAAATTTTGTGTATTCCAAACAGTATAATTTATACTTAAGTAATGTCTTTTTTCAACAAAACAAGTACAATTGTTTATTTAAATTCCTGACTTGTATGCATTTAGCTGTGGGACTGGATTGGCCTCGGCTCTTGTAGTCTCTAAGCGTTAATGAGTTCATGGTGTCTCATTGTGTCACTGAATGTAATCCTATTGACAAAATATGCACTGGGTCTTGACGACACTCTGACTCAACCACAGTGTTTGCAATTCTTATGAAGAGGTGAGGAGAGGAGCAGATGGCAGCAGACAACACTATAAGCACTAGTATCAGCGGACATATGACAGCCCGGTGCAGCTTAATGCAACATAGAAAGAAAAAGGTCACCCAGGTCTTATAATGAGCTGTATGGATCTCCTACCTGCACGGCCTGTAGAAGCAGAGTGCCTCGCTCCCTGACGTCTTCAAAGGGACACCGTTTGGACAGCATGAGAAGGTGAGCCAGAATGTCATTCAGGTCACTGTTTGGAGGGTTTTCTAGGGCTGGTGATGACAGGGCCGCTGACGATATGGGCTTGATGGCCTCCATTTTACTCATGACCATCTGGCAGATGTTCTCCATGGCTTCAGCTCTGGAGATGGCATCCCGGCTGCCAAGTCCATCCCATCTCCCCAGAGACTCCTGGTCCTGCACTTCCATCTTTCAATGTAGGACTAACGTTTGTGCTGTCTTACAACAGGCTACACAACAAATAACACATATAACACTCGGTGATTATATCACAGCATCTGAACAACCTTTAAAAAAATGTATTTGATATTATTCTTATCAAGATGTGGCCTGGCATGAGCCTAAAATCTCATACAATGTTAGATAAGATTGGATAAATCAGCCAGTTTATACTATTAAGTGATATTAGCTTATCAGGATCAGCTCACAGGTCAGCCAAGGAAAAACAGAAACTGCTGCACATAAATGCCATAAGTGTATTTGCTGGAATTTAGAGTTCATTGAGCAAATTGCAATTCTATACTTTGTATACTAGGGAGCACATATAAGTTTAAAAGTCAGTTATAAAATGTTAATCAGTAAGAGAGCTGAGCAACAGGGTTAAATTTTCTATCTACATATGTAACAGGTATATTTTAACAAAGTAAATTTTCAGACAAAACGTCACAAAAGTCAAGTAAAAATCAAATACTGCTTCAAATAAGTCACACTTATTGATTTATAATATTGTTCACAATTGCAAAACACACTGATAACATATTCTTAAAAAAGGCATAGGTACTACAGTATAATGGCACTGAAAATCTCTGTCTCTTGTCACATGGTATATTTCATCAGATCTCCCGGCCTAGCTCAGTCAATATCTGACAAACAAACGTACTTTTTGTACTTCAATCAAATGATTTTTTAAAAATAAAAAAACAAACATGTATGTCGATGAATATACATAAATCTGTGGTCTGATTTTTTTAATTGTCAAATTTTTACATAGGCTACTGTAGGTATTGCCCGCAAAAAGCCATTTTCAGCCGTACTACGACAGGAATGCAGGGATTTGGACCCGTATCGTGCTTGAAATGATAACCTTGATATTTGGTCTGTTATCAACTTACAAGGAAAAAAAACCTGCATAAAGTAAACAACATTTTCTTATGTTACAAGCTTTCATAATCTGGCAACTAAAGTGTTATTGCCTTCTATGTTTATGCAAACGACAATGAACCACTGTTTTCATCATTAATGACTTTTACTTTGAATGTTCGATCTATCATGATAATATAAAAAGAACAAATTTGCAACTTGCCACTTAAATGGTAAGGTCCATTCAATCTCCCTGCTTTTCTCTCGTACCAGGGGCTTTCAAGCTGCTCGTCAACAAAGACACCAGAAAAGTATAGCAAAACCGCGGCGAAAACAGCATCCCCAGACACAAACCTTTCACTGTGGACTAAAAGTATAAGGTGTCATTCTAAAATACTCACTTTATCCACATTCTTTGGTGCAGGTCTTTTGCTACGGGACGCCTTGACACTGCATTCGCCAGTAACGTTAGTCCCAGGGTAGAAACGATAGGAGGTAACATTTTGAGGGTAAACATTTGATTGGCAGGACGGGCTGACCAATGAGAGAAGACTACGGACATTCTAGGGCGGAGTCTAAAAAATGATTGGTTAGAGGCTAGTTGCCAAGCGAGCCGAGGTAGGTTTTATGGGACTTGGATTCTCTTGGTTCGTTGTGTGTTTTAAAGGTTAGCGCTTTGGAACTACATCTCCCATCATACCTTTTATTGGATTCAGCTCCCCCCCCCTCTTGTTTATCAGAAATAACCAACTGAAAGACAGGCAAAGTGGAGAGTAGAGGGAGATGTAGTACATTTCCACTCTGGTTATTTTATAGCTAAAACTGCCAAACCACACAATGTCATAATAATATCAGCAGTTTCTGAAAGTACTTAAAATTAGAAAAGCTAAATTACATTTTCATATACAATGCAAATTTGTGTCGTGGACAGAGGATGTGTCCCTAAAAAACATAAATCTATAAATAAAATGTACTAACCTGTAAGAAACACATATAAAAAGAAGTTTTACAGAAAATAGCCCTACTTTTTTTTTATCTTGGTGTAGCACACCTGCTACATAGCAGACACGTTGCCTTTTGCTGCAGCAGGCTATTTGCATACTGCTGTGCAAATGTTTACAGGGTGATTGATTGATCTACCGGTTACAGTCATTTTACTGGCCAAAATAGCTTAAGTGATCGAAGTGACTTCAACAATTACTTTTAAGCTGAAAGCATGAATATGAATCAAACTCCCTCTTTTTGCAGACACAAAAGGGCTCTTTCGTATATAATGTTAATCAAGGCCATTGCTGACACTGAGGTCGTGTCCTCAGTATTTTGGGAAATGTTTTTATGTGGTTAAAGAAAAATAATGCTTGCCAAGTTTGAGTGTTGAAGCAAAAATAACACAACTTTATCTATTTGTGGAACCCTCAACTATGTTTTAAGGGGCCATTTTCTTCAATTAGCTATAAGAACTGTTTTTTAAGATCAGGTTTTAAGTTATTTTTTAAGGACTATTTTTGGAAAATATTAAATACCACAATTGCAAGATCTAAGATTTTTTATTAGTTTTAGGTTTTTAGCTTTGTTCTATATTTTTTATGCACAGTGAGTATTCACTGAGCTTAAATCCTTGTTTCCATGTAGACCTAACTGGTTAATAAGGCAAATTTTGATTCTGATTAATATAACACACTTTACTGATAAATATTATTATAAGCCAATTTGTCAATGTATAAATTTGTAATGATTTTTTTGAATATGTAATATGGATATGATTAATTTATAATATCACAACATTTTGCCTCACCGGAGTGGGCATAGGTATTAAATTAATTGTTTTTAGGGGGGCAGAAAGGGTGAGGGTGTATTAGACCACTATTCTAACAAGGATTACGTTTCCTTTTACTTTAGTGTCTTGGTGACAAAATGTTTATTAGATATAGGGATTATATCTTTTAATAACCCTGAAATGTCACACAGGACACAGGATTGGCAGAGGTGGAGGAGAAAACAGTGCGCAGGCGGAACTGTGTGATAGGCTGGAAAATAGGAGGGAAATTTAAAAAGTCCGGACTGCTTGGTAACAGGGTAGTTAACTGAGTCGCTTAAGGGAGTCATTTAGCTAGCAAAACTAAAGCTTAAGTAAGCATTTGAAGGATATTAGATAAATATAACGATCGTAACCTGTTCCGTCACGGAATGGAGATTCATTACGATCAGGTATCATTTGCTTTCTACCGTTAGCTGCGAATGTTGCTAAGACATTAGCTTTAGCTTTGTGTGCTAATTGATAAGTTGTCGTTAGCTCCTATGTAGGTTATCAGAGGAAGCTATTTCAGTGTAACGTTAGATTGTTATAAAGGGTGATAATCAGTATTCATAAGTGGAATTTTATGATAAATTATTTTAACTTAGCGTTAACTTCCAATAAACGGTTTCACTTGAAATTCCAGAAACTTTAAGGAACCTTTGGCTGATGTGAAAAACAATTATTTGTTACACACTGCTGAAGTACACTGCTTAAACGATCGGTCGGTAACGGTAATCGGTTACAGCGAGTTTACCAACAGCAATTTTAATTATAATGTAAAAGTGTATTAGAATTGGACTGTGTGTCAAACAGAAAAACCTATTTTAAAACTTCACTTTGGGCTCTGGGAACATTTTAATAGCTAACTTATTAATACGTTTTCTAATGTTAAGGATTAAACAATTAGTTACTCATAAAAAATATTAGCTACGATCTTCTTTATTCTTTATAACGACCGTTTCCTCTTATTGTCTGTAGATTTTAGACTCACCGTCCAAAAACAGTTACATTGGAAGCTATTACCAGCCACCTGACAGGATCAAATCATTGCCAAGACAGCTGGACCTTCCTGCACACAGCCCTCAGCTGTCTGAGAGCAAACCCAATATTGACAGCAGAGGTGTGGCACTGCTCTTATGTCAAATTCAATGTCTTGTACAATGTTTTTGTTAAAGTCACCTTCTGTTACATTTACCAAACATGCTTTTCTGTTCAAATTAAATCCTCCTCAGCTGTTGTTGATGCACTGAAGACGCTCCAGCTTAAAATCAAGCAGTTGGAGCTGGAAAGGAAGCAAGCAGAGAGAAGCTATCAGCAGTTCTCCAATGACGCTCTGAAACGTCAGCAGGTTGCAGCATCTTACACTGTGCCCAGTCAACCAGCATCCAGCCTGCCTGAGACAGTAAACTCTGGCAAGAAAGGTAAGAAATGGAGGGTGTAAAGGGAGAGAGCACTGCAATTATTGTAGAAATCATAAGAAGTCTTGTCTGTAAGTGTTTTATAATAGTTGTGTATGTATTTAAAATAACAGAGCTGGACTCAAAGCTGCAGTCTGCAGAGGCTCGGTGTAAGGTTCTCGAGAAGCAGCTGGACTACATGAGAAGGATGGTTGAAAATGCTAAGAAGGAGAGGAATGTTCTCATAGAGAATCAAGAGAATCAGGTAATCCAAAAGGATATAAATAATTTAGAGTAACTGTAAATCTTTCACAAAGAACGATAAGTAATGGTCATATGCTAGTTGTTTTAATCATCTGTGTTCCATTAATTTATTGCATTTCTGGATATAATCTATAAGTGGCATACAGTAAACCTATGTTACCAAGCTGCCGTACGGTACAATGTCTGTTTACCTCCACACTAGGCATCGCTGCAGAGCGAGCAGCCAAGCAGCTCGAACACGCAGTTTCAGCAAGAGAAGCTGGAGAAACTTGAATCAGAGTGTGTCAAATTGAGTAGGACCCAAACTGTAGCAGAGGTAATTCATGGTTTACCAATCGATAAGTCCAAATACTTATTATCAAAAGCTGATTAACAGGATCCTTTCAATGTTATTTTGCTCCCAGGCAAAGCTTGCCATTCTGGAACAGAGACTACTAAAAGAGGAACATGAACGTCAACTTGTGCAGGAGAAAGCAGACAAGGTCTGTCCAAATGCAGATTACTTTTAATATCAGGTGTTTAAATAACTATTGATACAAGGCTCTTTGTTTTTTCTCTTATTAAAATTCTCCCGACCTAAACATGCACGTTTTAGAATGTTTGCATAAAAACTAGGTCATTCTTTTTTATGCAGTCTTTTGTTTGAATATCTAAATTCAATTACTTTTATTTTCTATTAAATGCTCTCTAGTTGGTTTTCAGTTACCTAAATTTCATTGCCGTTCTTAAGAACTGGAAATGGAAAATGCTAGCAAACTATTCCAAAAAGGAAACCAAAAAGAAATGAGCTCTCCTGACTGACTTTACTCATGTTGTTATTGGCATGTCCTCAGCTGCAGAAAGAGTTGGACATCAACCTTCGATTGTCCATGCCAACTCCTGAAGAGATAAAGCCAAAGAAAAAAACAAAGAAATCCACCAAGGTACTTTTATTACCAATAAAGCAAATTTTCTGCCTGTATTTAGTTAATGGAGAAATGTATTTATACATAGCACTAATAGCATTTTTTCTTATACTTCAGAAAAGCCCCAGACAGAGAGACCTTACATCACCAAGGCACAAAAAAATGCCCTTTGTTGCAGGAACAGTAAGTCAGCTCTGATTTTCCATGCTACATTTAAACCATGTATCGTTAAATGTTTCCCTTTTTTTTATGATTTTCATCTCCTTTACCTGTTACAGTCAACAAGCCCCAGCCACTCAGTCCACGCCAACATACAAAGTATACTTCACATGATGAAGCACCATCAGCCCCATCTGTGTGAACGAGTGAGCGCCATGCAGAGGTCAAGCTGTGGAGTCAAGAAAAACCTCCAAAAGGACTTTTGTCAATCTTCCACCTCTTCTCGGAAGCCTGACAGAGAGCCCAAACAAGCAGACAAGTCTCTGGGCTCGCTCTCCGACCTGCTCCTGGCTCTGCAGGATGAGCTTGGACAGATGAGCTTGTGAGTCTGCCTGTTTCACATTGTTTCTGTTCATTTATTTTTACTTTTACACACTTTGTAATCTCTGTGTCTTTTTGTCAGTGAGCATCAGGAGTTGGTGGGTCAGATAGATGCAACCCAGCATCGCCAGCAGAGGCAAGATCTGCAGAGAGAGCTGGAGAGGTTGGTCGCCAGGATGGAGGAGAAGGCAGCCCAGATCACAAAGCTCCGAAAACACCAGCAGACAGTGCGTACACCATCACTCAGTAAAATTCAGAGGCCCACTTGTTAAGTCAATTACACAGTTTATTATCTCATTGGGGAAACTTTGTAGATGTGGTAAAATGTTGTATGCCCACACAAATTTACATCTAGTGTCTTAATTGTCAGTTTGCCTCTGTCCTTTTGTGTATAAATAGTGGGTGTAGATGTTTTATGATTTCTGTCTGTGGTTCCTGCACAGGTCCATAAATTAACCCAGGGTCGACCAAGCGTCCAGGAACAACCAATCAAAAAGCTGACAGGGATCAAGCCTCCCGTTCCTTCTCCTGTGAAATATAAACAGAAAAAGAAAGGTGTGACTGTTGTAAACAACCTGCAGCTTCTCAGAGAAACACAGAAGTTTAGAAACAGCCTAAAACAAGACGACCTCTTCTGGGAAACGTGAGCTTCCCTGAAAGACCTCTCTGTGTGCAGGCTTTGATACTGCAGCTGTTTAAACCACAGGACTTTTCCTGGTTCCTTGCAGCCTGTTTCCACCTCTTTAAATGGTCTCTGGCACATTTTAGAACAAATAAAAAGAAGGTATAAATTTGGGGTTTTTTTTCTTTTTTGGTTTGTTTGTTTGTTATTTTTGGCTGTACACAGGAATTGATAATGCATTACTTATCAGACATTCTAAGCAATGGGTGATTGACCTAATGAAATCTTGAATGTATAATGTAGTATCTCATCTCAGATGAAGCTGGAATAATCTATTTTTATTATTTAAAATTTCCAATAAAGCTTATTCTTTCTACATATTGTAGATATATTTTTGTTCAGATTGTTCTTGAGCCAATGCAGATGTTTTTCTTCAAGTCAGCACCATCATGTGGAATTTTTGCTAACAACCACTAGGTGGCAGTGCTTAGCCAGTATCTATTTTTTACAAATGTAGAGGCTTTTTACCCCTGACACCCCATACAGTTGCTTGTATACATAGCTTTTTAATGTTTGTGCATGAAGCTCCTACTGTTTTGAACAGTCTGTAATTGAGATGGACTAAATGCTTTGTGAACTCTGTGACAGCAGCTGGTTGGACAGCTGAGTAAATGCAACCCTGACCGCAGGACAAACGGATGTGGTTTTTATCACTGTGCACAAGTGGAAGGAACTGCTTTTTGACACAGGATTTTATATTTCACACAGCCAAAACAGCTCAATGCTATTCAATTCAACTATGAAAGCTATTAATCATCGTAATTGTAGGTTGGTCCAACATTTCAGACGTGGCTGAGGTTTTTATTTTTGCTCTCTGTTTATGTCAGTCAGCCACCTTTTATCAAATGAATGACCACATGTGAAGCTGGCTCATAACATTCCTGCCTTTTCACCTCGTTATCAGGTCTGAGTCAGCTTTTTTATTGTCTCATCAGGTCACATTTTTGATTAGTAAGAAATATTTTTGACCTTAAAGCTAATCAAAGTCACTCCCTACACTGCCAGTTCTGCAATATTAATAAGTGACAAATGTCCAAACCAAAATTGATATATTATAACATCCCTGTCCAACATCCTGGATCATGTGAGAAGAATACAGCTGATTGTTATTGTTGTTATCAGCCTTCTCAGTTGATTATCGCTCTTGGTTCTGGTATTCTTGGCATGACTTGGAGTTCACTGCTTGGTTAAATGGACTGAGCTGGTGTTTGAGAGAGAGACTAAACCTAATGTATTGTTTCTCTGTGCTCCCATATTAGATTACAGAGCATGACTGGACACAGCAATCTGGTTAGCTGGTGCAAGGCAAGACTCCTCCTTGCCCACATACA
The DNA here is from genome assembly GCA_029814765.1 of Acanthurus leucopareius. Lineage (NCBI taxonomy): Eukaryota > Metazoa > Chordata > Actinopteri > Acanthuriformes > Acanthuridae > Acanthurus > Acanthurus leucopareius. Next base: position 13,807,700 of record JAQMCX010000023.1, on the reverse strand, counting down.
ACATCTTCATCCTTTCCTATCTGCTCTCCTGACCCTGCAGCTCTGATACCTTGTGACTGCACACCCTCTTTTTGTGTGGTGTTGAATAGTAGTGGTGTGTTCAGAGAGCATTTGTCGTAGGAGGGCTGGGTGGATTTGAGTCTGTTTAAGGCATTTTATTGTGGGTGTGCAAATGGATTTCTTATACACAACTACTCCATCATCTTATAAAGATGTCTACAGGGTAACACTCAAACAAGAACAAGTTATACATTTTCCTCCAATAAAGTTTACTTTGCTAAAAATATATAGAAACATTTACTTACTGGTTACTGACTAGGGTTTTCCGCTTCTTGTGAAAGCCAAATTAGAGATTGCCTGATTGTGAAACATAAGCTTTTCTATCTCTTATCCAGTAACAGAACATACTAAATGCAGGGTTGCAAACTGTTCCTAGAACAGGACACAAGAGACGAACTGTGGTGTGGTTGTCCAAAAAACATTCTCTCCTGAAGCTCTCTTTGGTTCTGGGAAACTGTGCCAGCTGGAGACTGTGGGTCACTGGAAGAATAACATTCTGCTCAGCACAAGCACAATTTTGTATGCACACACCTCTCTCAAGAATGTAGTTATGTATGGACCATCATACTTGAGTGTGCACACACACACACGGGGACCCTGACATTTCGTTTTCTCAACGTTTTTTTTGCTACAAAAACAAACTTGCCGTGACCTTGGAAACTGCGGGTGTACTGTCAGTGGCACAACACAGTAAAAACCAAGCATGTGCAAAAACAAGCGGGTTGTTTTGAACGGAGAGGTAGTTTCTTTTGCATTGGCTGTCCTTGATGCCTTTGCGTAATCGTGGTGCATGACAACCAATACAGGTATTATTGAGGAGTGCAATGAACTTCGCACCTGTTTCCAGCCTGAAAACATTGTTTGCTATCATGTACAGTTTACAGTGGTTACCACCACAAGGCTAGGTACCAGTTTAATTGCTGCTCACTAAACTTTATTATATACAAGATAATGTAGGTGATGCATTACAGTCAATAAGTTCACAGCCTTAAGTAGAAGGAGATGTGCAAAGTCGCTCTTGTTACATGCTCATGCAGTACATACATTTATACATTTCTTCAACTCTTTGGTTTTGCAGAGACTTTGAAGAAATAACTTCTTTGTTATTTCTGTTTTGAGTGATTGAGAATTGCATGTCGGCACTGGCTGAGAAAATAGACAACATCAGCCTTTGTGCAGTCATCTCTGTCTGTCACTTTTGAATTTGGCATCCCATCTCACCATGCTAAAAGAGGAGGCACCCTCCAGTGGTGTCGCCGACATGACATCCTGGACCTTCACTGGTGACTGAAGGTTTATGTTCATGGCCTAGTTATTTGTGACATCTCATCACAGGGTTTGACATCTGGGCATGGGTGGTGACCAATTCCAGTCAGAGACCTAAAAAAGTGAAAGTATGAAATATGACTTACATGCACTAATCTGGTAACCCCCCCTCATCTATCTTGGGAGCCCATGATGGGTCCCAAAACCATGATTGAGAACCACTAGATTATCAGACCGAGAACAGAGATGAACAGCACTGATGAGTTGAGTTGGATCCAGCAATTACAACAACAGAGGTACATGTAAATAAAAATATCTTTATTCCTTTCAAATATATTGGTGCTTCTTCTGATTCCAATGGAGAGGAGCAGGTAAAGCTGACAGCCAGTTACAAAGACTGTTTGTAAGTTTTGTCAATCAAATGAATCAAAAAAAAGTTTAAATTAAAAGTTTGACGTTGTGGGATACACATTTACAAACTTTTTTGGCAGAGTTAGGTGAGCTACCACTCTAACATCTATAGTGACCAGGAGCTGAGACAACTGAATTCAAATTTAAATGTCTCGATACTGTAAGACACTGTGAATTGAAATTTGTTAAATGGTTTTTCAGCCCTGCCTTGCTGTTATTCTCTTATTTTAAAAGGACACATTGACCGAGCATTAGCTACACACAAACACACACACACACACACAAAGAGCAAGACAAAGCAAAGCCAGAACTTGATATCTTTTGTTGTCCGGGCAACTAGCCGTTCAATTGTAACCATGGGAGACGGAACCTTGTACTGAGACCTGGCTGCGTATCATTGGTCCGCTCGTGATTTGTCATGTAAATTACCAGCTCCAAGAAAGTTGACACTGTTCTCAAATGAGGGGCATACAGTGACTTGTTTTACAATATTCAAACTTTATTGGTTTTACATTGTGAAACTAAAGGCAACACTAGAAAACAAGGCACAAAATAAAAAGATTTGAGAGAGAAAAAAAAGGGCACAAAATAAGCACAACACATTTCAGGGGGATACTGTGGCACCAACAAGTGTCCACATATGGCTGTGTGTGAATAGTTGTGTGTGTCAAAGTGGTGTGAGAGCAACACCCCCCAAAAAACTGAACAAAACACAACAGAAACAAAATCGTACCTACAAGACTGGTGGCCTCTAACACAGAAAGTAAAATATATGGCACTACAGTGCGTGCACATTGCAATAAAGCCACAAGGCAAAGGAGGGAATCAAAAAGCTTTTTAATCATTGCTCTTGTTAATAAACACTGCAAGGCTTAAACTGATAGGAGAGCCCTCCCTGATCAAGCAAATTTGTATTTTGAGTTTAAAACACAACTGGGCAGAAAAAAAGTTGGATGTTTGAACATGTCACCGTAACACTGAGTTATGTAGGAAATGTTAGAGCAAAGAACAGTGGAGGTCTGTGGCTGTGCCACACATATTACCTAAGTTATTTATTGCAATATGCTGGTAAGAAGTTGTCCTGGCTACAACCCAGCTTTATCTAGTGAAAAAAGTATGCTATTCACCAGCTGTCAATAGCAATTTCAGCAGCATTTAAATACCTAAAGTTCTACTGTTTGACAGGTCAAAATATAAGCACTTAAATGCTACTGAAATGCCAGTCATCAAGTACAAGAGACATCTTACAAACGCAAAACAAATCTGGTAATTGCCTTGACAACTTGTCACTAGCAAATGCTCTGTGGGTTTGATCAGGAAGTTAAGGCTGAGCAAGACAAAGCAGACATTTAAGCAGAGGTACAACACAGAAAACCAATTCACAGGGATCTGAAAAGTGCTGAGTCCCATCAATATTTATAAGGTGTGGCATATTTTACAAACTACAACTATATATCTATATATATATTTATATATATATATATTTATATATATATGGATATTAACTGAATAAGGCACTTTTCCTAAAGAGGTGCACAGACTGAGATAGTAACTTGTAGGAGAAGCTGCGGAGAGGCAACACAATGGACATCTATTGGCATCCATGGATACCAGAGGTGTTTGGACTCACTGTGACGTCTACATGTGATGCTGTGTTATTAAGGAATGCAGCTACCACGTCAAAAGCAGAAAGCACTCTGACTCCAGATTCAGTGGTTACACAGCGTAGCACTCGACAGCTGTGAATAAAACTCAAATATTTCTCTTAATTTGGGGTGAAGGCTCTCCACATGCAGAGAATGTACAGATGGGTGCAGCTAAGGCAAAACTCTGTAGCCTACTCGCCATAGTTGGGTCTTTGGGCTGTAGCCTAATGCCACCAGGTGACTAGGTTAAAAGGCGTGGTAATGGTGAGCAGCAGAAAAACATGTAATCCTAAATTATGGAAGGCCAAGCAAACAAACAAACAAACAAAAAGCATCTGCACTCATGAAGTTCTTACTGTTTCGAGATCATACAAAATAAGGTGATAATTCAACCATTATCTTATTAATATTCAAGACTGAGTATTTATACAAGCATCTGACTTTTTTTTTTTTTTTTGGCTGAATCATGAAAACATTTACAAAGACAAAGTTACAAAACAAAGCTTGTCAGTGCAATGCTCAATTTCCATGCCAAAACTGAGGACTTTGGCTTAATGCACACTGTTTCAAGGCATTCTTTCAGCTAGCATATGAGCTAATCACAAACAATTAAGTGGTTTTTAAGTGGGTCTAAATCCTTGAGAGCATATGCAATGGGAGGGGGAAAAAAATCACAAGTTCAAGCATCCAGCATGCAATAAAGGAGAAAAAAAAGGCATTTAACAAAACATTCTTGACACTGACAAGCTGCTACGAGCAAAATGCACTGATAAACACTCCTTCATTTAGCCTTTCCTCAAGTTAAAAGCAAGTAGAAACAAAACAGGACATGGCTATGTACAGGAGGGACAGAAAAGGTTGTGGGGGGGCGGGGGCGGGGGGGTTCACACATTTAGCAGCAAGCTAATTAGAAACTTAACATGAGCTCTAGCGCAGCCACTTAGTTGTTGAAGCTCTGCACTTCATTCACAATCATATCATTTACATGGCAAAGTCTGAAATCAGAGGTGCAATGCTCATTTAATCAAACCAGCTCTACAGTCAAATATTTCTACCTCAATTCACTCTCTCCTGCACTCAAATTTTTAAATCAAGCCCAATTTTTATCTTTAAAAAAAAAGGTACACTCTTAGATTTATAGCACTTAACAGCAGTCCAAAATTTCCTACCATCTTCTTGTTCATGCTATGAACACAATTTACAACTGAGTAATGGAACATAAATAGAGAGTTGGGAGGAAATTTAGGAGCAGTATCGGGCGCTACATATGGGAGAGCGCGTTTAAATTATTCATTCATTTACCAGTGAGAAGACCACAGGTTTCATGCACTGAATATATTCCTCAAATTATAGGGAAAAAACTTCAATCTTGACTGATTAAGGCCCTCGAGTGATAACTATCTACTGTATTCTTCAACAATAAAAGGCTCTTCAGTCCAGCTGGGATACTACCGTTCTCACCAATATCAGCACTGCGATACCGTTTCATAATAACTAATGACAACACTCGGGCCTCAATTGAAAGAAAATCCTCTGTCATGTTTCTCTTTAAGTCTTCTGGACATTAAAGGCACTTCACTGCTATCACTGTCCACATCAAGAAGGTGCATGCCATTTTCTTTATCTCTTTATCTATTTTATCTACATTAATAAAACAAATCAATTATTCTTACCTCTGAAATATTCTACAATCCTTGATAATGACCCACAGCCCCATTTGATAACTGAACCGAAATGGGGTAAAAGGGTCAACTCGATGTTGGTAAACTGAGTGGGTTAAAGTCTTAATGTCTGTGAAGATCAGAGATAACAGTTCGTAGATTAAAGGATGGGAGTTGAACTTGTTACATGATTTATTGCATTGATCTGCTCTATTGGCAGTTGGTTTTTAATATTTAATATTTTTTTAGAACATGTGTTGGATAAGAGATTTCCTCAGGGAAGTCAACAGCAGAAGACGCACAGCACCCCCAAATGCCAACAGAGACCACCAAAATAAGACCAGAATGATCGTTATTTCTTTGGTCTGACTTCAGATGATTGGGTGTTGCTTCAATTCCCTCATACTGAGAGTAACCCCAACTCTTTTGCATCATCAGTGGGCACAAATACATGATATAGATGCCTGGGGAAGAGGGAAGGTGCCCATGATTCAACAGGCTAAAAGCAATACTGAATCATCGCAGTCGTCACATTCAAGAATAGCCGAGAACTCAAACAGTGTTTTCAAATCAAGACAATAAAACAAGGTGGATGCTACTTGTGTGCAGCTGTGCTACCCCCAAGCATCAACAAGAAGCTTACTTTGTGTACTTGAGTAATTCTTTTGCTCTCAAGTCGTGTATTTAATTGAGGAATCATGAGATGGGCTGTAAATAACACAAACCCCCTCAATCTGCAGGGAAATGGTCTTTGCAGAATGACTAATGGGAGAAGGTAGGAGTAGCAACCAGATGATGTAAAGGCTTAAATGCCATATCACTGGAGATCTGTGTAGTTTTACAAGATACTGGGACATGAACTATCATAAATACATGCCTGTGTCTTCGCCTTAAAACAGAATACATCGCAGCACAGGTGTAAATCGTAGGTGGCAAATAAAGAGTTAGAAAACCTGCTTGAAAACACTGTTTGAGTTCGTTATGACATGTGCATGCTGAGTGGAAGTCTTCTCCGGAGGGTTCTGGTTTGGTGGGGATGGGTTGAGTGATGTGGATCCAAAAGTGAGGCTGCTTCAAAGGGTGTGGTAGTTGCGGTCCTTGGATTTGCAGAATTTGTAGAGGAAGAAGATCACAGCCTGCAGGCCAAGGACCAGCACTATGCCTCCGATGAAGCTTGCAGCGTCAAAGGTGTTTTTGTGAGGGGCAGGAACAGGGGCAGTTGTTGTGGCACTTGAGTTGGTTGGAGCTTTGAGGAAAGACATAGCAAATTAAATGGAGATATCGAAGTTATTACTATTCAAGACAGATTTTAAAAAGTGTCAGATTTTGCCACTTACTTGAAGTTGAGGGTGGAGAAGTAGAGGTTGAAGTGCTACTACTGTGAGTGGGGGTAGCAGTGGCAACAGAGGTTGCATTTTCTGTAGTAGATTCACAGGAAGCAGATATCCATCAGCTTTTACACCATTTGACTTTAGACCATTCAACTTGTGTAAAGTTCTAATCCTTAAGATTTCAGTCCTGAATATTGGTTTGCAATGCAGCCAGACAATAGTGAGTCAATGATAATAACTGGAATCAGAATCTGAATTCATTATGCATACAGGCTTGATTTCCACACAACAGCAGAGCAAAACAAAGTTTGTTGTGGAGTTAGAGATGTACAGTCTGTAACAGCTCACTGTGGTCCTTCTTGTTCAACTAATTGCCAAAAGTAAAATGATCCACTAAGGGTTTGTTTGTATTTTTTTTTAATTAATTTAGAAAATCGTAGTTAGTGCTGTCAGTGGCAAATGTAACAAAAATGTTGTGTTTCCTATTATGGCTTCAAAGTAAAAGTCATCCTGTGTTTTGCTGATTAAAGTGAAGCAGTAAGATTACTAAATGTTCGGTTGGCAGTAATATAATAGTGCTTAGATAAGATATAAGAGTGAACAGTAAACAATGAGGCTGTTATTAGTAGGATGAAATTAAAACAATAACACTTAATGACATGCTGCAGCATTTGCTGTTAATCCCTTGAGCCAGCAAAGGTAACTCAAGTCCAACAAGGGAATGGCTGACTGCGCCACTAGAGGTAATTACAAAAGTAAATACATTGAATGGCTATTGCTGATAATGATTTAATGAAATTCTTAAGGATTATAACTTTAATAGATATCGATATAATTGTTAACAAGACCACTTCAGACCTTTTGTACTGGACAACACACACAGCAGCAGGGAGTAGCAGAGGGTTTTTGGGAAGGATTACCTGAGGTGTTGGTGTTAGAGGTGGTTGAAACAACATGGGTAGAGGAGGCTGTAGAGGGAGGGGATGATGTCGTAGGACCACCTGTAGCTAGGGGTTCAACAGCTGGACAGCAGGACAAACATCAAGGGGAGGTGAAAAGGGAAAAGCAAAAGATACCACCCAAACAATAAGGGAAATTGGAAAATGCTCCCTCATTATTTCCCTGAAGCAGGAGAAAATTATGTTCTACACCAAGCCAAATCTTTTGGACAGACAGACGACAGATTGGAGACAAACCCAAAGCTCTGAAACTGCACATTATTTGACACCTTAGTAAGGGTATAACTAGACCAAAACAGAATCTGCAGAAAACTATTTCTCTCTAGAGTCTGCTGATTCTCTTTTGGCCTAAAGGAATATGTTAAAACAAATACATTAAAACAAAATGTTGACGCTCGGTCTGACATTTACATCCACTATGGTGTTAGACTTACCTGAGCAGTTAACAATGCTGCAAGTATTGTTTTCTAGCAGAAGAGAAACGTTGTAACAGGCCACAGTTGCTGAAAGAAAAAGATATCACATATGAAATGCCTGATTCATACTTTATTAAAAATAAAGGTTCCCAAAGTAGTCAAAGCAGATTTTAATTTCTTATGATAATAAGAGCAAAAGTGCTTCATTTCATTCATCTACATTCAATCCTGAGCTTCCTGTATTGAGCAGATGACAGGTAATCTCAAGCAAGTTTCATTACACGGCTCCCTTAATAATCAACAACAGAATGTGTGTGTCTAATACACAACAGCCAATAGTCTCAATAATTACTTTATTATCAGTTATTGTCTTTTGTTTTTTTGTGTGTCCTGCCATCTGAATCAAAGTTTAATCATCTAGGTGTACCCTATGTATTGTAAAAATAAATTACTTATTAACCATGAAAGAGAGGGACTTTGCCCCTCTATGAAGTCCTGCCTGGCCCAAATACTTGACATGGAGTCAAGAAACACATATGGAGCATGGAGCTAGTTTATCTATTCACCCATTTACCTTGGGGACATAGCTTTACTAATTTACAGACATGATCAGCTATAGTAAGACAACATTTCTTGAGGTAAAACTAGCATAGGCTCCATTAGTGTTCTTCATGCTTCCTCAGTGGTAGAAAACTGCCTGCGTCACAATGAAGAAACCATGAGTCATGACTGACAGCTCCTTATGACTATAGATTTTTTTTTGGTCACACCCAGTTATACATATTCACTCTACTGCTGTTGTTCACCACACCTCAGCAGTGTGATAATTCGGTAAACAACTGTTTCAAACTTCCCTCACTTAACTGTGTGTTAGATTTCTAATAATTGCTAACTATATTTCACATTGCTACTGACATTTTTGATCAATTTATGGATTGACACAAGGTAAGCCATTAACAAATCTGATAAATGATTGTGGCTGCCACAAAGTTAAGAAGTCAGTAAACATATTTAGTTAGACTAACTAACTGATCGGATGTTACGTCTTGACTTACACCCATGTGCCAAACAAACTGTGTTCACAGTACAAATCAAGAAGTGACAACAACGAACTGTGTCAGTGTTTTACAAAGCAAAAATCCCTCATAAGTTACTGTTTCCTGCTTTTTTTGGAGTTGATTGTCATGAAATAGTAAAGCTAATATGTTTAAGGTCTGGAACATTTTTCAATGTGCTTTTTAATCTGACCGACACCCTTGGAAGTGGACTATTATAGTGGTTATTTTTTCAACAATGCTGTAAAAACCCTTCTTTTCCATGTCGCACTAGCAGCTGAGTATCTTGAAGAGTCATTAAAACAAGTCAACTCTTCCGAGGAACTGAAGAAGCCTCTTGGATGAGAAGTGAAACGTCTTCCCAAAAATTTCAACATAGTCCAGTTGCCTTGTCTTAATGACTCTTCAAGATAATCATGACCTGGATGAATGAGAATCTTCACAGACATAGCAGCTGAGTAATATTTTGATTTATCAGAATCCAACTTGGAGCTTACTGGACATGGATACAGTAATGAGAACATTAGTAACAGTATAAAAATATCCAGCATGGCCACACTTTGCCTTCACTTGTCTTAGTCCTTTCTGGAATGCTGTTTTACAGGTCCTGAGCTAAAAGTCTCAAATAATAAATACTGTATATTTCCCACAAAGCTTTAATAATGGTTAAATATAGTGACAGGGAGGGCCATTAAAAGCTGCTGACCCAATTGTGTTGAGAAAAGCTGCTCCCAAATGTGTCTTTTCCTGCACATGGAGGCATTATCTTCCTGGAATACAGAGCCATCATAAAGGGAAGTGAGTCTGCTGAATGCAGCGCACCTGGGGCTGTAAATGCTTTCTTACACCTCCCTAGCTTGTTATACTATTATCCACAGCAACTGAACCAAATGACTCCGACCAGATGGCACTCCATAAATTACGTAATTACAGATAAATCGGGATGAACAGTAAGGCTATAGCAATTGTTGAAAGCAATGCTTTCTCCATATGGGGACTCAAATGACTCAGGAGTCTATGTTACATTTGGTTGGTCATTGTATCGGGTCCTCGTAAGCATCTTGCAACTACTAAATGGCCTGTCATGACTATAAGTTTGTGGATCCCACGATAGAAGTATCGGTTGAAATCATCGGAAACATTTTGCTAGTTGCTCTATTATGTGGTTATAGCTTAGCTGGAGTTTTGTGGTATATGGTGGTTTTTCTGTCACTTGTCTATTGGGGTCACAAGACCTTCAGTTAACTGGAAGTCTATGGGTGTTTTTTTTTGTTGTTGTTTTTTTTTTTTTTAACAAAGTTTTTGGTTTGCTGTCTGAAAAAAAGTCAGTGGTTAACAGCTTAAGAGAGTTTCACACTCTTTTCTACAACATGAAAAAACCAGCGAAGAATCTACTTGTGACTTTTGAAGCTTGATGTGTCTAAAAAAGCTGTTGCTAGCAAGAGGCTGAATGAAACCACAGAGATCGTCTTTCCAAATTTGGTAACTAATCTTTTCACTTGATTGCCTTTACCACCTCGTTGTATTTAAACTCACACTCTTAACAATTACTATTTTTACTACAAGTTTTTCAATCATAATATGTGTATAGTACAGGGCACTAAGAGGCTTTGTGTTGGGGATGCTAAAGTTGTGACACTGTGGTTTAGTTCATTTATGGCCTAACTCTAGATTTTTTTTACTTCTGGTAGTTGGGTATATGTTTAAAAGTGGTGTTTATGTGTGTGAAAATAATCTTGTTGAACAAAATGTGTGAATTTCCTTAACTTTTGCTGCCACAGAGCTTATTTTTAGTGATAATCTGAAAATCTAGTGGAAAAATCCCATTTGCTTTTTGTAAAAACCAGAAACCAGGGCAACACTAACTTCTGGTTTGGCCTGCAGCCTGCAGCTCTCCATTAACTTGTCACTACTATTTTTCTCTGCCGGTGCAGCTTCTTCCTGTTTTATGTATGTTTTTGCCTTTTTCCAAGCTGTTCATCCTGTTACATTGCATAACTGACAAGGAGGGGAAATTAGCCCAGAAAAAAATTAGTTGAAGTTGCGCCACATATTTTAAACTGAAAAGGTGACAATTTTAAAACTGTCTTCTCGCTGGGATTTAGATATATTAAAGATAAAGTCATATTTGAAGTGCTGGGGACAATAATTTTCACTCTGTAACTGCGATTCACGTTCTGTATGTTAAACCATGAAGGGGGAAAGGTTGTTTTTTTTTCACCCTCCAGTAGGTCACAGGGCTGTTATCTCGCAGGCAGCTGTGAACGTTAAGATCGACTCTCACCCTTTTTCAAGATGATGTCACCATCATCACGAGGTGCATCCACGGTGTGTTTGAGACAGAGGTGTGAATGAAAGCCTAAAGGGCCAGCTTACCACAGAAAGCAGTTTGTTGGTTGGGAGTATCCAACAAGCTTTGCCACAGACTGCAGCCTGTACTTAAAGACGCTACAGAGCTTGCGTGTACACGTGTAAAGATTTTGAGCGTTTAAACACTGGGCTGCTGGGAAATGGGCCTCTGACGCCAAAAGCTTGTTTACACAAAATCCTTAAACCAAAGATAAATCTGGTAATGACAATGTGGTAGGCGTTAGCCTGCTGCAGCAGTGTGGTTAAGCTGAGCTCCAGCAAAGTCACCTCAACTCGCCAGGGCTGACCTTTTTCTGGTTTTTGCTGAGTTAATATCAAATAAAGGTGATCCATTCTTGAGTTTGTGAAAAGGCTTTAGCTATAAGCTTACTTATTGTATGTTTATGTGGTATGCAGTCAGTATTGTTCGGCACGGCCATGCCTCTCCATTATGCTGCTTTGTAAGTTGTAGTGAGTTCTTTGTTCAAATGTCAGAAGTCAGGGTAGAAAAGACAAATTTTCCAACAAGAACAAAAAACCTCCGCAGAAACTTTTATAATAAAATTTCCAACTATTTACAATAAAACTTTTAAGGAAGTACTCCAAACTCATTAAGAGACCAGATCATCGTTATCATATTTAACTTGGAAGTCACACTGACATTAAAACCTCTTTTACAAGCCAGATTTTAGCCAAGACAGAGGTAACGGCAGCTAGCACTTAACAAGCTGACAACTTTCTGTTACATTAGTAGCAAAAAAACCCTTAAAAACAACAAGCCCTCCTCAGCAGCAACATTACAACAAAATTCATTACATCTTACAATGCAGTACATAAGCCAATCAACACTGATCGAGAATTTTTCCTTTTGTTGAAGCAACTTCTATAGTCTGAGTTTTAAATCATTTAAAGAGACTAAGGTCTCCAGTATAAGCTTGGCCCTGAAGATCCATCCAAGACTAATGACCGCACTAAAACCGAAATGCTTTGTGAGCCTCTGCTCTGATAGAGGGCTGTGAACACTGTGAAAGGATAAAAATATCGGCCTTAAGTAAGTAAAAAACTAGAATTGTTGTCTTGTCAAGTTTGAAGAGGGTGGACGATGAGGTAAACTTGTACATAGTATCACCAAAATGAAGCTGGGTTGCGAAAGGGCCAGAGACAAAGAGACAGCCCCAAGTGAACTTTAATTTCTTTGCATTAGAGTCAATGTGATATTTAAAAATTAGCAATATAATATACTTAATTTTATAAATTTTTTCATGTACATATTTTGCATGTGTATAGTTTTTTATCTTGATCATAGTCACCGTGTAGCTTTATTCACAACTAAGCATTTGGCCCAGTATAAAGAAATTTTCAAAATATACCTTGTGCATTGTTGTTTAACCTAAATATATAGCTATTGGTCTATATTGCTCAGCCTTATACTGTATCCTTACAGGGATATTTTAAATAAGGAAACAAAGCAGAAGGGGTACATCGGAGGATCCCACACCCTTCTTCTGCTTTGTCTGTGATTATTTAATCCTTCTGCAGCCTCTCCTGGAGAGGGAAAGTTGTTGATGAAGTTGCCAAACAGGTCAACTCCCATGAGAGGTAAAATACCTGTGCTTGTCTGACTGAAGCGACCTGTTGTCGGAGCAAAGCTGACTGATTTTGTGTATGCTAGACAAACAGGTAGTACAGAAGATCACACACAAGTTACAAAACCTTCTATTCTTTGAGCTTGAAGACAACTAAAACCAAAGACAAGATCACAGAATACTCTCGTCCTTAAATGCACCCTGAGGCATATATTATGACAATAACAAGGCACATGAAACTTATCTTTTATCCTATCTGAACACTCTTTCCTCTGACTCGTGCCTTTATCCTGTCTTTCCGCAGCATTAGGATATTGCAGGCTTCCTGTCACACATCCCCTCGCTTCCTCCCCTGTTCATCTTCTTCACAATCACTAAAGAACTCTGAGTGTGTGTGTGTGTGTGTGTGTGTGTGTCACTGCGCACACTGAACTCAGGCCAGCATTGGAGTAGGGGCTTCAAGGGCAATATGGTTGATAATAACATAGTCATGATGATTATTTTTTACCTACAAAGTTCAGGTTTTGGCCAGAGGTCTGCTGTAACTTTTCCCTCATCAAACACTTTGCCAGGAGTATGCTATCCAGGCCAATGCTCACTGAGGTTTAATCACACAATTTTATTGATATCTGCTCCATAAAATTGTGTAACAAACCTAAGATTTTAAGATACAAGATTATGTCGACCAATCTATGCTTTTCTCGTAAAATCAACCATACTTCCTGTCACTGGTAACAGCATTGAAACCACCAGCTCCTCTTCTGACTTACAAGGAATATAAACCATCGTGAGAGCACACAGTGAGTGGAAAGTCATTGCTTGACTTAGGAAGTGATCAGTCATGCAGTTTTGTTATGGTGACTCCTTTTCACTGAATGATGCATATTTTTAATCACAACCACCAGATTTCCTAATTAGGTTGAAAAACACCACTGCAGCATTTATTTCTCCCTCTGTAGTGCAGAAGTCAGGGAGATTTCTTATATTTGCAGCCCTCATGTTAAGAAATATTTCCATTAACATAATGAAGTTACAGAGCAGCGATGAAAGGATGTGGACAAACAGCAGCAAAACCACAACCAGAACTATAGGAAAGATTTGGAAATTTAATTCAATGAATAAGCAGCTAGCTTTTCCTTCAAGGTCTTATCAGTTCTCTACAGTGAATTTACTGTGATACAAATATATATATATTTATATATATTTAAACATAATAAGTCTACATAATCACCCACAGATTTAGTTTAGCCTTCTATCTTAACCTTAAGGCGATGTGTGCCAATAATTCGCTCCCCAGCCAGACAGCCTGTCCAGATCCACAGCATAAAGTTAGTGTTGCCAGATGATTACAATACAGCTCAGGCCTTAGAGAAATTGGTATGACATCATCTAAAAGTCAGCATCCACTGCCATACATTCTCTCCATAGTTTGGCATCATGTGTCCAAATCAGTTCAGCTGTCTGGACAATTTAGGACACACAAAGACCAACCTGTGCCTCTCACTCCACAATCTGCCACACATTAAAGACAGATACTTACATGTGCAATTAGCCCACTGGCAGTCCTTATTGACTCCACACATCTCACATGAGTGGAAGCCGGAACATTCATCTGCAAAGAAGCCATAAATCAGATTTAGTCATGGTAGTTTTTGTTAAGCAACTTCCCGCTTGCCCTAGAAAATGAAACTGTAGCAAGCCAGATGTTGCAATACTAAGGATCGGCCAGAAAGCTTATAGATTTTAACGCCAATGACAAATCTTTTTAGCACAAACATACAAAGCAGGACACAGCAATAACAATACAAGACTGTTGTATAACAGGCTGATCTGGTCACTGGTACCTGATTAACTGGATCTGACAATTAGGGTTATAGCAGTGTGGTTCCTGCTTACACATTTAACCAATGTGTCCTCTCGTGAGTCACATTATTCGAGAAATATTAGAGACACACAAATCTAATTTAATTTCAGGTCACATAGCTTGCTAGCAGGCTAAAGCGTTAGCCGGTCCTGACAACTTCAGTGCGACTGGTCAGCGTTGGAATAAACCTGACAAGTTGCCAAAAGGGTGTTTTTTTCTGTCTAATTTTTGTAAACAAAAACAAGAACGACCAGCACTGTCTAAATAAAAATGCGAGACATCAAATGGGACCCTTAGGAACCAAAAGTGGAGGCGTGGGGGCAGATTTAAATGAGCTAACTGAGGGATGTCTTTACCGAGCTAAAGAGGTAACACGACAGGCTGTAAGCTAGCCGCTAGCTCAGCCCCGAGAGGTCGCAAACTTACCTGAGTCTGTTGCGGCTGATGCGCCAATCAGGGCTACAACTACAGCGAGAAACACCACCCTGAAGTCCATCACTGCGGCCAACTTATTGCTCTTTTCTACTCGACAGGGAAAACGTATCTGCGGAGAAACGTCGAGAATGACACTTCGGAGATTTCACGGCTTCCTCTCGTCGTTGCGTTCGTGCTCGCTCGGTGCTGCTGCTGCTGCTGTTGCTGCTCGGAAGCTCCTCACTTCCTATTTGACAGGTCATGTGGCACTTTTTCGCTGGGAGGGGTGAGAAAAAAAGCCAAGAGCATGAGAGCAAGAGCAGCTAAGACGTCAAAAAAAAGAAGGAAGAAATAAGTAGAGATAACAAAACCAAAAAAAAAGAGTTGTTTCTTGAAATTGTCGATCTGCTGATTTGTTTCACTTCTGCTCGTCCAAGCCACCTGAAATGTTGCTCGAAAAGTACGTGATTAAAAAAAAAGTACAAATGTGACTCTAAAAATAACCTTTCACATCTATGACCTGACTGACTCGCTAGAGGGCCCCAGGGCACAAATCCACCATAGCCCCTCATGACGCTATTCGGACTGTGAATTAGTCAGCATTAAAATGTTTTAGGATTAGTAATTGATGTTTTTAGGGAATGCATTTTGCAAATTATCAAGGGAAATGATGTCAGGGCCATCTAATGACAAACTGCTTCTAAACATCTGGATCAATTTGTCTGTATAGAGGAAACTGAGTGAAACAATATGCCAAGTCAGTCTTATCAAGAGGCCCTCTCTGTGACTTTAAAATAAAAACATGTGCAAGTTCTTTCACATAAAAGGATCCATGCAAAGTGCAAGTTGAATTTTTGTGATTATTAGCAGTAATCATAGGTTAAAAACACATTTTTAACTGCTAAAATTGTACATAGCCTTGAAATTTAAACTGTCTGCTCTAACTGTGTCACACTCCTACATTCTTATTCAAATGTACTTATCGGTAAGATAAAAGATAACGAAAGTGCTCATTGACACAAGTAAAAGACGAATAATTTCATTTGTTCCCACCATAATTTCAGCATTATGTCTGAATTTAGTTATCTTCACACATACTTATAACTAATGGATAAAACAAATCTTAAAGTTTAATAATACAGATTAGGACACAGTCATTTTATTTTTTTTATTATTTTTTAATCCAAGTGATACATATTGAAAAGAAATGTCAAACTGAAAAGGCACACAAAGGTTTTGTAGAAAAGCAAAAAAAATACAGATGTGTTTATGTAAATGCATGTCTTTAATGTTTATTCTACTGCAAGAAAAATATCATTAAAAAACAACAATAAATAATGTGTGAGTGCTAAAACTTAAACACTCCACAATCAGTAACTTTACATTCATACTTGGGTCTTTCATTACAAGTTGGAGCTTCTTCTAATCTCCTGAGGACGTCGACACCCTCAACCACTTGGCTGTAAAAAAAAATAAAGAAATTAGTCTCACACAAAACCATTTAAAGATCTGATTTTATACTTGATGGGGTGTCTTTCAAGTCAACTTTATGATACAAACCCAAAGGCAACGAAGGTCCTGTCCATCCAGGGAGTTGGCTCCAGAGTGATGTAAAACTGGGATCCATTGCTGTGAGGACCCTTATTAGCCATTCCTAGTGTGCCACGTTTAGTGTGGGACACAGCAAAGCTCTCATCTGAAAGGAGACAGGACACGTCATTCATAACACAAATAAGCTCACAAATATTCAATTATGCACATTTTGCTCACATGGTTATATGGTAGGTGTGTTAGACTGTTTATGTGTTATTTACCTTCAAAAGTTGGTCCATAGATTGATTCTCCTCCGTTACCTTTTCTTATTGGTGAAATATCTGCAAAATTGACAGATTCAGTTATCATGTGAACACACCAGAGTGTTTTTATTCACTTCCTCAATCTCTCAGTATTTTTATGATGGTTTTGAAATGCTAGTCAAAACAAGCAGTGAGCTGTAAAGTATGAAAAGTATCCAGTAGTGTGAAAGTAAATGTGGAAGGAAGTTACAGGTGTTGAAGCTTATTTTGCTTACTGAAAATATTAAAAAAAATCTACCACTCAGCTGTCATGCAGCCTTTAAGAGCAGGAAAGAAGACATCACAATGGTTGTAGCTAGCTACAAAGACCAGTAATGATAATTTAATGTTATATTTCCCATCTTTACAAGCAAATTTGCAAATCATCTTTGCATGCATACCCTTGTGGAGATGTATTTCATATGAACAACACTGATGCTTGAGTTGGATGGGAGTTTATGTATTCTGTCCTAAATGTATTTATATTGTATTTGAAAACCGGTTAAAATGTTAATAACATGGTTACAGGACTAGTGTGGACCATACCTCCACCTTGCACCCAGCCGTTGGGCACCACACGATGAAACACAGAGCCCTTGTAGCAAAGTTGGAGGCCGCTCTGTGACAGACCCAGCTCTCCTGTGCACAGAGCCTCGAAGTTCTTTGATGTCTTTGGACAAACATCTGAGAATAGCTTAAACGAGAGTGAGAACAAAGTGCCCTGGTAATGTGTTACTGTTCTGTAATGGTAATTTGGATGTTACATCAGCAATTTCAACACTATCTATCATTGTTCTTTCAAATCTGACAGTGGGAGGTGTCTCTTAAAGTCATGGGGTCATAATAACACAGGGTTTTATGTGCTTCACTCGTTAGAGTTGCCTCACCTCAAACAGTAACCTCCCCACTGCCTGTCCTGCTATCTCGATGTCCATGAAGACAAACTGATGCTATTATGAAAAGACAGAGATATGTATTCCTTTCATTTCAATGTTTCTGTGTCAAACATATAATAAATAATACACAAATCTGAAGAGTAAATTTTTGGCAACAGTTGAAGGGCTACTGACAAAAGCCTGGCAGTTTGTAAAGCTTACTGAGCATTCAAAAAGATAAAACCACAAGCTGCATATAACTGGTAATCCAATCATGAGCTAAATCAGTTATTACTATGCATAGAAGTCAAAGACAAGTCCTGAACTTTCCATATGAGCATCTGTTTTCCTGATATTTGTTGTTTTAGTGACTGTGACTTGCCCCAGTTTTCTGGAGGTGTTTGGTGTAGTAGTCCTCAGTGAGAGCCATAAAAAATGCCTGCGGCCGAGAAAATGTGAAACTCCACTGATTCTTGGCCCAGCTGGCAAGATCCTTCTCATTACCGAGGACAAGGCCGTTCAGGAAGCACATGAGGCTGCTGGAGTACTGCCACACTTCACCACGCAGCTCCTTGAATCACAAGTATTGAACAGCTAAGTGTTGTGATTCAGCATTTTAGAATAACCATTACATCCAAGTACAGCAGTAGGTCTGTTTTTTCCTCATTTTTTTCATGAGATTTTCAACAAAGAAGTTACTTTTCTAGTTTAATTATTGTGTCAAGTATAATATATATTGAGAGTTTGTTCATATGCTATAAATTCAAATTTTAATTATTCTTACAAAAAACAATAGTCATTTATAAAAATAATGACCAGCAGAATACATGTTAATTAAAGTGAGCTTCACTTCAAATAGTCCCAACATTTAAATACTGTCTAAACAGATATGCATCACAACATATGAAGAACTAAAAATGTGAATGCGTGAATTAAATTTGTTAAATAGGCAGTCTCTGCTGACTCAGCTAATTTCTCAGACAGCACCTTTGGGGTTTAAGACTAATGTACAATTCAAACAAATATAGTCAGATGACTTACCCTTTTCTTGTTGCATATGTAAGTGTGCCAGTCAAATTCGAGCAGTGGTTGAAACTTAGGATCCAAGAATTTCTCAGGAAACTTTTGTTTTAGTCCCTGTTGTGCACAGTTACACGTATTGTAAACATCGATGTTAAAACACATCAAATACATAAAACAGCGAATTTTGTTACACTGAAGAAATAACGGTTTACCTCTGCAATACATTTGGAAACATGGAAGCGATGGTCCTTAATTAAACCTACAATTTCTAATTGTATTTTTGAGTCCATGAGTGGAAAGAAAAATACTAAAAGCACAGAATAAAAAACATCCTCGCCCTGCAAACAAGAGCCTCGTATCCATAGCAACAAGCATTCGAGGCGCATAAAAATGACGTAATGTTTAAACTTCAGGCTTCGATCAACTTCGCGAAAGTGTCCCCTTTTTACTACCTTACCTCTTTAATAACGATACTGTTATAAATTGTAAGTGCAATGATTGCTACATAATAAGCTTAATTGTGATCTTTATGCTATTTAAATGTCAAATTATTTTTTTTTAAACAAATTAAAGAGTTAATACGGGAACAAGGCAGCGACGGTAAACGAATTGGAACGTGTCCTAACGGCGCCACTGTTTGAAAATTCCTGGTCGTTGTTCCGTGTTGTAGTGTCGAGCATTAACGTTTTACACATATTTCAGTTGTGTTAAATCTATCAAAACCCAGTTTGGGGTAGTCATGGGCGTTCACGATTTGTGGTCCATCATAGAACCGGTTCGTGAGTCGGTGCCGCTCTACAGTTTGTGCGGAAAAACGCTAGCAGTTGACCTGAGTTTATGGGTGTGCGAGGCCCAGCATGTCCAGGCAATGATAGGAAAGGTTACTAAACCCTATCTGAGGTAATTGTAACATATTGCTCTTTAAGCATTTCCTCATTATGTTAGTTTCAGTTTAAATTTGTCGTCTGTTGGTCATCTATAACTTATAGGAGGTACTCTTTTGTGTTTAGGAATTTATTTTTCAGGGTGTCGTCCCTCACGCTAATGGGGGTGAAGCTCGTCTTTGTGATGGAGGGAGAAGCCCCTAAAATTAAAGCAGAAACAATGAGCAAGAGGATAGAAACAAGATATGGAGGAGTGAAGAAGGCTTCTGCCCCAAAGTGTAAATCGACCACCAGCAGAGGGCGCTTTAAAACAATACTTCGTGAGGTTGGTACTTCATTCTTCTTTATCTCTCATCTTAGTCAGACATTATTAAATATTTTTTTGTTGCCTCTGTAGTGTGCAGACATGTTGGACTCCCTGGGTGTGCCATGGGTGACAGCTGCTGGGGAGGCTGAGGCCATGTGTGCTTACCTGGACTCACAGGGCCTTGTGGATGGCTGCATCACTAATGATGGAGATGCTTTCTTGTATGGAGCCAGAACAGTCTACAGGAACTTCAATATGAACAGTAAAGTATGTTTGGAGTTTTTCTCATCCACAGCGAACAAAACCTGGAGAAAGTTGAGATTAAATCTCAGGACTGGAGTTTGATTGAATATGCTTGACTGCTCCCTCAAATGGTCTCTCAGTTTAGCTACTTTGGGGATTCACACTATTATTCCTCTGACCTGAACTCAGTGGGGTGATTTGGGTTAAACTTTTTTCAGAACATTAAAGTAACATGTGGTAAACTGCAGAGCAGTTTGTTTTGATTTCCAGAAGGCCATGTTTTTGTTCCTGATCGCATCCATAAGACTCCATCATGCAGAAGCTATGGGGGTGAAAAAATAGTTGTACCTTCTCTCATGTAGTGATAACTCTTCTTGATACTCTAAGTGCTTGATTTTAAAATGTCCAAGTGTTACAACTTCTTTTTTAGCTTGTGAATAGTTTTAGACGACATAATTGTTGTCTTATTATTTATGGGCAAAATCTTTAGTCCAGTAATTAGCAAAAAAACTAAAAACCATTAAGGGTTTTGCAATATTGATAATTGTATTTTTTTATAGTGTTTATCAAGTAAAACTTGTGCCACGCATTTATCATTCATATAATCAGTTTCATCATAAAAAATCATACACCAATAGTTAATAAAAATTAGTTTCTTGAGGCAACACACCTTACATTTAAACCAGCATATACTTTATCTGTATTCATATCTATTTGTTCAATTTTATTTATTATTCTATTAATGCCTTGATTTTAAAATCCCTTAAATCTTCATGATACTGATCCTCACTTTTCTCACCAGGACCCCCAGGTGAACTGCTACAAGACCTCCAGGGTGCAAACAGAGTTACGTCTCTCGAGAGAGAACCTTGTCGGTCTTGCCATCCTCCTTGGCTGTGATTATATTCCTAAGGTAAGGAGGTGCCCTCATTTCAAATTTGCAATGTCAAGGTCACTGATATTAAGGACTTCTGTCAATTGTATGTTGCCATTCCATTACAAGGGCATACCAGGTGTTGGTAAAGAGCAAGCGCTGAAGCTTATCCAGATGTTGAAAGGACAAACACTTCTGCAGAGGTAGGAAACAAACACCCTGCTGATCATCCTTTTTGCCTTTTGATTGCAGATAAACAGTCGACTCCCTTTCTGTCCACCTTTTTTGCTTTAAGAATGTATAAAGTGTTGTTTTTGTGCACTTGTAATCATTCTCGGATCCTCTCAGGTTCATCCAGTGGAAGGAGCAGAATGGAAGTGTGTCTGAGGGAGCTGTGAAGAGGGTTGCTCACTGTCACTTATGTCGACATCCTGGTGAGTAGTGCCCTGCTTTGAACTCTGACCCCTGATGTTGATCTGGATAAGAGGTGGCAAGCAAATGGGGGGGTGTCCCTGAGAGGATTTAACCTGTAATGTTAAAACATACACATATGTGAGAGATGGGTTGATGTGAACAAGCTACTGACTTTACACCTGTGTTGTTGTAGTGTGTCGGATTTTTAAGTGTTTTTTTCCCTGATATTTTACCTGTTTTTTCTGTTTTATCAAATATTTATTTTTACACATGTCCTCCCTTTTTCAGGTTCGGCAAAGGCTCATGAACGTGGTGGCTGTGTGCTTTGTGACAGTAAACGTTTCTGTCAACCTCAAGACTTTGACTACCAGTGTCCCTGTGACTGGCACTGCTATGAACAGAAACGCCAGGCCTCGTCTTTAGAGGCAAATATCAGAAAGTACGTAACTTTCTTGAAATAAACTGTAATTTAATTTTATCACAGAAACTATAAATGTAAATGCAAATATATATACTGGATATATATATTGGATATATATATATTAGATATATATGTGTGTGTATGTGTATATATATATATTTAAACAAAAGTGGCACATTAGAATCAAAGAGCAGAAAGTCACGATATTAAGACACAACACACAGGGTGTAGTGCTTTAAAAGTTGTGTGTATTCTGTCCACCTTACAATTATTTAATTTATCTCTTAGGAAAACACTTGCAAGTCCACAGTTCCCTTTCACAGAGGTACAGCTTTCCATCTACTTCTATACCTCATGTGATAATCGGAAGTATTTGATTTTTAATACTTAAACCGTGTTTTGCAGATCATGAGTGAGTTCCTGATTTCCAAGGATAAGCCTGTGTCCCATTTCAAGAGGAGACAGCCAAATATGTTGTCAATACAGGTAACAAGCAAAAAAGGGTTAATTTTAATTTAAATGATTTGTTCATTTTGTTTTCTCTTTAGTGAGTTTTAAGTAAAAATGTGTGTTTTTCAGCAATTTGCCTATGACAAGATGGAGTGGCCGAAGCACTACACCAGTGAAAAGGTTTTAGTCTTGATGACATATGCAGAGTTGATGAACAGAAAATACGGAAGAGAAATATCCCCCCAAATCAAGCCCCTCAGGTAGACCGACAAGTTTAATTCAAATTTTTAACGACATAAATTTATCTTCATCGACATTGTTGTAATAAAAGATTATTTCTTTACATGTCACCTTTTCCTAAAAAGAATATTGAAGCCAAGGGTGAGGAATGCTGTCGCTTGCTTCGAAATCATCTGGAGCACACCAGGTCAGTTAAATCATTTAACAAAGGATGCTGTTCACAGGAACATAATCTGTAATTGTCTGTTTTCCTGCAGTCAGAGGGGGAAAAAAAAGTGATCTTTAAGCAAACATCCTCTGGGTTGAGTGACATGACTGCTGCATCTAGCTGAGGTTGGGGTGCAGGGTGCTCGTCACCGGGTTGTCTGTTAGTGACTTGCTGTGAGGTAAGCTTCAGAGGTGACAGATCAGTCACAACAGCCACTAGGTGCTAAAGTGGCTTCCTCCCCAGGCTGAGAAATCTGTCATATCAAAGTCCACTTGACTAACAAGCCTGCCTGACGTGACCGGCCTGAGAAAGTCTCAATCAACTAAATCAAAATGTGGTTTCTGATTTTGTTTTGTTTAATAAGTTGTAGTTTAATGAGAGTTATTATAAATAGTGGTTTCCTGATCATTCTATCTTGAGCCCGAACAGGCAAGTATTGCTGAATCAGGAGGAAATTTATGTTTATTTGTGCCAAGTCTATCTTTGTAAAAGCTAAATCCTTGAAGTACATTATTTCACTACACTAATACACATAAATATAACAAATGTATTATTTCATGTATGAACAAAATGAGGGGTTGGGATGCCATGATTACATTTATTATTAAAACTACTAAAATACAGATAAAAATGCTCTGTATTTTCATATATTGTTTATCAATTTATAACTGCTTGTGTTAAATAGTGCATTTGCAAAACATGCCATACTGGAAATAGAACTGATATCAGCAAATATTTTCTCAGTTGATCAGTCATTCAGGTCACTTTGTGAAGCAAAAATGACAAATATTTCATGGTTTCAGGTTGACAAATGATCATTTTTTATTTTAAATTTTATTAAGTTAAATATTTTTGGGGTTTTGCACTGTTGCTGATCTAACGTCACTGTAGAATTTTTGATGTTTTGTTTTAATTTGTTTCATAAAAGCTGTTAGTTAGCCCTCATGAATAGTTTCTCATTTTAGCACCTCAACTCTGCACCCATCTACTTTTTTTTCCCTTTATTAGATAAGAAAAACAATTTTTGTTTATAGTGTAGATGAGAGACTTATTGTGGCCAATGTGGACTGACCTTGTCTTTCTTTCTTCCTGTAGAACATTACGTGTTTCCTGAGGATCGACCTGCAGATGATCGTCATGAGGTGAGGACAGTGGAGGAAGAGTCTCTCGTGCGTGTTGCCTTCCCAGAGGTGGTCGAGAGCTACCTGAGAGGAAAAGCTCTGGCCGAAGAGAACAAGACCAAGAGTAAATCATTTTTAACATTCATTTTAAATTCTTATCAATACATAAACATACAATGATTGAATATTTTTGTGCAAATATTTTGTGAGATTAAGCATGTAGCAAATAAAATGGGAGCCTCCGCCTCAGCTCCGAGACTTCCCACACTGTGCTTACAGGGGCGTTCTGATCAAAGGCACCTGAAGCTTTAACTTGTTTTTCAAGGCTGTCTATTACAGCAGCTCTGACACCTGAAAATGTAGAGTTTGGCAGCTCGACTTGTTCACACCAAAGGCTTTGATGCAGCTGAGAGGTGTCTGTCTCACAGCCTTCATCGTTTCTTTATGCAGGTTGCACTTTGCCCCCCCACAATAATAACAGCTGTAGAGCTTTGCTTCCTACTTTATAGATAATATACAGTGGATATTAAAAGAGCTTCCAATCAAGAGTAAATATGTTCACAGTGGTCATGTATTTATTCAAAAGTTTTTTGAATCCTTTTGGTTTTAATCTCTGCTGTCTGATCTTGATCTTCTTTACAGAGAAGAAGTCAAAGAGTAAAAAAGAGAAGCCCTGTGAAGTCTCGGATGGTATTTCAAACCTCTTGGCTCAGATGACTCTTCAGAGTTCCTCTTACACTCAGCCACAAACGCAGCTCCCCACCATTTCAAACACAGAGGAGCCAGAAGTGGTGCTTTTGGACACTCCATTGAACAATAAACAGCAGGGGAAGTCAAGAGAAGACCAAAGCAGTCTGGGTGATTGCCCGAGTACTCCGCTGTCTCATGCAGAATCAGAGGCTGCTGCTTCACCCTCTGTTTCTTCTGTGATTGATGCTCTTCACCTGAGTGAGATTGACTGGGATGCTCCGTCCTTCACATCCTCTCCAACTCCGCAATTAGCTGCAAACCACAGTACTGAGCCCGAGCTTTGCAAAACCACAGACAGCGAGGTCAAGGAAACAGAGGTCAAGAGCACCAGACAGGAAACCTCAAGCAAAGTCAAAGATTCAGATTCCATGTCTGCTCCGGAGTTATGCTACACAGAGTGCTCTCTAAGGGACAGGTTGCTTCTGAAGAACACTGCTAAAGCTGTAGACAAGATGAAGATGCCTCATGACGTGATCTCAAAACAACTTAACTATGAAGTAACCTCTCTCAAACACACTTCTTCTCATGACTCAAACTCAACACCAAATGGACAGGTTCCCGGTAAAGCTTGCAATGACAGTGAAGGAAGCAAATCTGCTGACAACAAAAAAGAACCACTCACTGATAAAAGGCAGTGTGCAACAAATCATGCAGAAACAGAGACTCACAGCTCAAAGCAGCAGCTGAGGCCTGCACCAAAGGCTAAAAGTAGGACAAAGAACAAATATAATGGCCCCCAAAAGCCTCTTCAGAAATATAAATTTGTCGAAACAGCGGTTTCATCTTCAACCGTCCCACTACAGAGGTGCCATTCTGACCCAGTTCAAAGTGACAAAAACATGCATCAGATAACCAAAAAGAGTGTGTGTATGATCATAGGCTCATCAAGTGATGAAAGTGATGCAGAGAACAAGCAGTTTGGAACTAAAAGAAAGGCCAAGATCACGCCTATAAACAAGATCAAGGGCGACTCTCTTTCAGACTCAACCCTGAAGCCTGTTTGTGGACCTAAAACAACCAAATCATCAGTAAAAACAGCTCATAATGTCCAGTTATCACAGCTGAAATCTCAAAGCTACAGTGTAGATATCGAAATACCAACGTCAACCAAAAACCACAGTGTCTCACCAGCTAATGTGGAGGGTTATGTTTTCCTTCAGACTCCAGCAGCACCTGTCACTGGGTTAGACAGTGATGATTCGGTGATTTGTTGTGAAAGTCCACTGCCACTCGCAGAGAGACTGAGGCTGAAGCTCCTGAAGTGAGCAGCATGATTACAGGATGTTGGTTGGAGGTTGGTTTCAGCTCCTCAATTACGAGAATCTGCTGCTTTTACCCATGTTAACAGTTCAATCAACTGAATATCTGTATTTTGTATTTTTGGTCAGACAAAACAAGGTATTTGACGTCATCAGCGAGCTGTAGCAAACTGTGATGGGATTCCCCCCCCCCACACACATTTGTCTTTTACTTTATATAGAAATTAAATAATCAAGAAAGTAAAAGTATTTGCTTTGCCACAACTTGTTACTGTTATCTTAAATACAGCTGTTTTTGGTCGATGTGGAAAAGTTGTTGGTTAACAGTTTGAAGAATTAAATTAGTGAAATGTGATTGAAAAAATTTTCTTTTCAGCAGCGTTGAGAGAAATGACAAGGACTCATATTATTCATTAAAGCTTTACTTTAATGTGGTTTGTGAGATTAAAAAGCTTGACACAAAACATGAAATTGTTCAAATAATAAAATTTTTTAAGACTGTTAATTGTCCTAAAGTTAGCCTTGCCAAAACTTGCACCAATGATTTTATCCGGAGGGGGATGTGGATTGGCACAGTTTTCAGTATTAATGCCATTTAATAGCACCCCATGAGCTTTTTGTTTCCCCACTGCTGTTTGACAAGCTGCATCACAACATAGCTTGAGAGAGAAGGCACTGCAGCCGAGGAGGACACAGAGGACGCTGAGCTGTTGGTTTTACAACCTGCCAGCGTTGGTCCCCTTGATCATGAGTGAGGCCTTACACACCTTTTCAGACATGAAAGGTCTGGCAGGAGCTTGGTGACAGCTGCATCCTCTGCCCAAATAACAACTCAGCCCCATCACTGGATCATGAGTCTTATTTCCCCTTGAACAAGTGCTGACAATCTATTAGTTTGTCAGAATAATTCAAATAGCTTTCCAGTGCATATCAATTTGTTTCCCAAAGTGTCCTGTGCTGTTTAATTTTCTTGTGATGGCTATAATTCAGAGTAGATGGAAAATTCCTCAAACATGGAAAAACTGCCTTGGAAACAAGCAGCATTACTCTGTGTGGTAAAAGGTGACAGGATTTTAAGATCCAGTACAAGATCAGTAACATTAAATTATTCTAAACTGCACCCGATCCAGACAGGACAGGGACTCTGGCTGATTTTTAATCTTTATTTGCTCTGATATAATTTTAAAAAATGACTGTAATGCTATAGACTTTAACTTAAAAGTTAAAAACAGTCTTGACCTTTGTGGTTTTTTTTTACCATAAAACTTGCAGACTTAAGACACACGCAGGTCTGACTTGCCAGAGATGTGTGAAGATCCCAGGTGAAACAGCATCCTCCCCTTGCCGCTCAGATCACATCAAACTGATAATTGTCGCCATGCAGACTTTAAAGAGTAATTACCCACAGAAGGAATCTAATTATTTTTCTTTCTATCACATTATCCGTCTATTTAACCTTATTCACACCCCAGTGATAACGAACGACGTCCTTCGGGAAGGTCGCATTTTGGCACTTGAGGTTTTCTTTGAACTTTCTTCGCCTGAGCTGTGAACCCATAAACCTCCGGAGATCTGCTTCTATATAAAAACGCTTGGGCAAAATCACCTTCACAGTGTCTGTCTGTCATTCACCCTTTATGTTTTCCTCGCTGCCAGGACGACTGAAAGTCTCGGGACATTTCTAACATGGAACTGGAGGTTGTTACAGCTAAAATACTGTCTGAGTGGGAGACCCATGAGAGTACTTTTGAAGAGAACCAGGACTCTCTCCAGTCCACCTCACCAGAGTCTTCCGTGGACTCCATGTGCTCCTCACCGGAGATGTGCTACTCCAGCGGTCAGGAGATCAACGATTTCTCTTTCAATTTCACAGGACGCAGATCGACCCAAACAGCGCAGAGGCTGAACAAGTCCAAGATGTCCACCAAAAGGCGCATGAAAGCCAGCGAGAGGGAAAAGATGCGGATGAGGAGTCTGGCAGAAGCTTTGCACCAGCTCCGTGACTATCTGCCGCCGGACTACAGCAAGAGAGGACAACCCCTGACCAAGATACAAACGCTGAAATACACAATTGAATACATTAACAAGCTGTCAGACATCCTGAGCCGCGCGTAATGGACGCAAATGGACCACTTTTACGCATCAGGATAAACACTCATTTGGACATTTGATAAAACTCGGTGTTATACCTCTGAAAAGTATTGCAATACCTCCAAGAAAATTCAATCATTCAATTTCATCTAATATTTTCCTTTGTCATTTGTGGCCCTTCATTTGATGTAAATATTGTTTAGCGGGCACTTAACGATGATTTTTGTATATGAGGCTGCCTGTGTTAGTGTTATGAATTCAGTGTTAGGAAATTGAGTTTGCTGATTGTGGATATGTATAGATCTATCTTTTGCTCATTATATCCTGATGGATATGGAGAACAGCTTTTCTGGTGAAGAATATCTCCGTTATTTTTATGTTTGTGTTTACAGAAGATCTCGAGAAATTGCATCATATTTGTTAATACTGTTTTCAAAGTCCTGTACTTTGTTTGGTGGAATATCTTAGAACTGAAGTAGGTGCATGATAGTTAAGGTTTTGTTGTGTTTGAAAGGGTTATTAATCGAAATAGTTTATCCTTATATTTTCTCTCTTTTTTTGTAAATGGTAATTAAAATGTTTGTCCAACTCTTCCTGTATTTCTTCCGATTGTTAAATATATCAGCCTCGTGTACAATGTTTACACAGGTGTGACAGATTCAAATTATATTCATAAACATGTTTTCTATTTAAATATCTTCAATAAATTAGTGTTATGTGTTGAACTTCACTGTTGATTAATGCATCGTTTTTCAGGATGAGCACTACAAATAGGACGGACGTCCATTCCTCCAATCAGAATGTCAAACTACCGGACGCAGGCGGAATAAGAGCATTAAGTAGCCAATCAGACACCAGCATTCATCCAAGTGGGCGTTACTTCCATATAATGTGCTCCTCACAAAGAAATCCCAACCTGGGATGTAGTCTAGTTTGACGAAGCCGCCATTTCAAAGCGCGAAGGAGCTGAAGAAGCTACTGGAAAGTTTGTACATTTTTTATTTTTCTATTATATATTTTTTTTTTCTTAAGAAATAGGAAAACTATTTTATTTTCAAATCTACCTCGCCTGCATCACCAACAGAAGTAAGTCATCCATTATCTTCTTTTCACCGGAGCACCAGAGCGTTTGAAAATCACAGTTACGCCCCTTTCGTAAATGAGTAACATTTAAAAAACACACTCATTACCAGGCTTATCTATTTAGTGTTTTTAATTTGGAAAGTTTCTATCAAAAATGTCGAATACCATGGTTGTTTGGATAAACGGAGCAATGGTTCAGGACAAAACAATGTCTGGAAATCAGGTCTGCCTAGCGATGGTTATTCCAGGAATTAGTCAAGGCCCTCCTGACGCTTTACGTCTCAATTTAGCATGCTGTGCTCCAATTTAAGTTAGCTCCTCCATACTGAATAACAATAAAAAGACTGAAAATATATTGCTGCTCAAGGGCCCGGTTATCATGGTCCTCGCTAGATTTATATTTAAGTCTCACACAGCTCAAGCCGCCTCTCAAGACTACGATAAAAATGTTTCCATGACGCTTAACGTGCCTTTAGCTTTTCAGGCTGTGACGACGTATGTGTATGTGACAGTCCCTAATGGCTTGGTTACAGTCTTCAAAGTTGAATGCTAATTGGCATTGTAATAGAAGCAGAGAGTGCTCCCAATAACCTTGTGCTCTGGCTGTCTGTTCATATTATACACTAATATACAGTTTGAGGAGTCCATCTGTTTCTGTGTAACTAGATGTAAATCGCACCTCCAAGGACAGTCTTTAGAATAATCATGAGAAAAAGTGAATAATTCAACTTTCGTGAAGGTGGGATTAATTGCAGGGCTTTGGTGTAAGACTCTTAATCAGCTGGCAACTGTGTTTAAATACAGTTCAAGAGATTATGGGCCAACTTTTATTTATTTTATAATTTAAAAACAGCAGTTTCTGCATTTATTTAAACAATCTTAAAGGTTTGGAAACTTCTGGTTCATTTATAGAATGAATGATCCCAAATCCTGAAACTTATGAACTTATGGTCTCATATTAACGATGCCTTTTGTATTAGTGGGAGAACCAAAATAAAAATATTCTATGGTGGAGAGAATTAAATAAGAGTTTAGCTGATATTGGATAAAGACATCCTCTTTTTTTTGTTGTTGTTGTTTCAAAATTAAAATTTTCCCAAATTTCAAGTGTCAGTATTCAGTGCCCAGCCCCCTCACCGAAACTAAATTCTACACTATCTAGCAGTGTCATGGATGCTGCAATAGTGATCCAAGCTGTGGGACTACATTTTTATTTCCGACAGTCAGCTTTAACTTGCAGTTGTCTGTTCTTAACTTACAAATGTGTCGCCTGCTACAGTATCAGACATGCCATGCCCAGTCTGTCACATGCAGTAAAAGAGCAATGTAGTGAATGAAACACTGAGGTCTCATGTTTCTGAGATTTGCAGAGTGATATTGTAACAGCCTTGTGTCACATTGTAGTAACACATAGCCTAATATGTTAACATGTACAGTTTGAATAATAAATTTATTGAGGTGGAAATTAAATGCATTTTTGAATGTAGAAATCTTTTTTATGTCAAGGCATTGCACATGTTGTGCATGTTTTGTTAGCAAGCAACATGAGATTGTAAATTTTCTTGCCATTGTGAAAAAGGATTCTATATAAATATTGACCTGCATCCTTTTAGATGGATGCAGACACAGACGAAAAGATGACAGAAACTTCCAACGATGAATCTGAGAAACCAATGATGGACAACAAAACAAGGTCAGTCTTATTTTTCCTTAAAGCTAAATAGAGTATTAATGTATCTATATTGTTTTTCAAAACTACCCTTAAAGTGAGGGAAAGGGCTCCTCATTATTTGAATCTCCAGTGTTGAGTTCACAGTACAGGATTTTGATCCCTGATGTTCCGCTCACCAAAAGTTTGTAGAAACCACCGACAAAAGCTCAACCCCCCGCCAAAACGGTCAAATCATCAATTGGTCCCGCAAGAGTAAATTGCTATATCCTGCAGACACCAGAAAGATATCAAGCAGGCTAAATGTTTGGCCCTGCCTAGGACAGGTCAGGAAGCATTGCACTATTCTACAGCCATGAAAGCATTACTCCTCTGCTGTCACCTGCAGTAACTTTCTAAAGCAAGTCTCATCAGGCATCTGTTTGTATGGAAGGCTGCCAGTAATGTAGTCTCTATTAAAATACACTGGCATTTTTAACCTTGTCATTGTGGAACAGTACGACAGCACACTATGCAAGCAGATAGCTACACATTTGCATGGAAGAAATATTTATCTACATCTACAGCAGAACAGTTCTTTCTGCCTGTGATTCCTCAGCCACTCTCTCACCTATATTCTTTTCTCTTTCCTCCTTGTCTGTTTTGCTGTAGAGCACAAACAGCTTGGATCACATAACTTGTTCTGCAACTTCTTGTGTTTGTTTTTGTGATGAAACATACTTTGGTGGCCAGACAGACGCAGGGATTCTTCCTGGTTAAAGATCTTGTTAAGTGTGACCTTCTGGCACTAATCAGTCATGAAATCAGAATGGATTCCAGAGTTCAGATTACAAGACAGAGGATTGTGTAGTGGACACAGTACAGCCATCTGACCATTTTCAAAGTCATATGATCCGACCAAGGCATAAACCCCTGTCAATGAACACGACATCAAATAAAAACTGGAATTAGTTGTTTTCCCTGTTTCATTTTACTAATTTTTTTTTATATATATGAAGCAGGTTTCAAGAGGTCAGAGTGGTTAACACAAGGATGTCATTAACAGTTGATTAATTTACAGTATTGCATGATTTCTTAGACACATTAAGGTAAAATATATCTAACTGCTTTTGTGTTTCATCAGTGTGCAGAGTTGTCCATTACGTGTGCTTAAACAATTATGGTTTGACTTTGTCAGTGTTTCTCGTATCAATAAATATATTTTTTAATCTTTTCAGGGGACACGGGTTTAAAGGCCGTGGTCGAGGGGGTCGGATGAATCGAGGTGGCATGCGTGGTGGAAGAGGCATGATGAAAGGGTTTGGTCCACCCGGATATGGGAGGGGTCGACAGAAAGATGGACCCATGAATGGATTTGGACCCATGAATGGATTTGCACCCATGAGGTACTAACATTTGTGCAAAATATAATTTTAAGTAAACATGACAATTTTTGGCCACTGTTTATTGGATAGTATGAAAACAAATAAAATTGTAAAATGCACAAGAAAAATGTGTTTTTATTTTATAAAGTTGTACTCTTTCTTACACTCAAAGTTTATCACGTTGCCTTGATATTTGCTAAAACAGCAAATATCAGCTACTAACTAATTTGTACTCCACTTGCAGAGGAATGAGGAGGATGCGTCCATATCCAGATGTAAGAGGTCACAGAGGCAGGGGTGGACCAATGGGCATGGGACCACCTCCTCCCCCTCCTCCACCTCCACATCCCATGCACCTAAGAGGCCCCTTCCCACCCATGCCCAGGTAACCACCTAGTACAAACAAACATCATCATATGCTCAGACACTCATAGCAGCCAAATGGACTGGATACAAGATTGTTAAATTTATGAATGAATTTAAAGACTTCAGCTTTTACTAAAATATAGATTGTTTGATATGGGCACTGTGGACTGAGAAACCATACATTTTAACCATTGAATAGAGTGATTTATGTTGCACCTATCACTTGTGACTTTTTGAATCACTGGCTTCTGGTGAGTAGAAGTCACTCAACTGATTTTACATTTGCATCAACCGTGTGTATCACTGCAAAAGTTTTCTTCTGATTGAAAATATCAATCAAAGTGTCTTGTATCTGTGTTGCACTTGTTTGGCTTTGCAGGCACGGACCCCCTCCACCCCCTCCTCCAGGCCATCCTGGTTTCAGAGGGCGTCCACCACACCCTCGAGGCCGTGGCATGCCGCCCCCTGGGCCTCCACGCCACTTCCACCCTCGTGGCCCAAGAGGGTAAGATCTGTTTTGAATATTAAAATCACGCTTAAGCTTTGCAAGTCACAATTCTCGGCACTTTCCTTGCACACTTTCTAAATAGATAAAATACATCTTTTAAGCATTTCAGATGTGCTTACACCACTTATATTTTTTTTTACATCTGTGGTGCCAATGCACGATAAACTGCAAGCCAAAAGACCGAGGGTTGTGACACAGTGCACAGTCCTTTCTGTCCCTTTTCTCTTAAGTCTCATTGTAGCTTAATTTCCTTCACTTTAACTTTTCCTCCAATTATGACACTTCTTAGTTTGTCTATCAAATAGAAGAAAAAAATGTAGCTTTTTGCCCAAATAGTTTTTCTTATTAATGTTCAGTCAAAGAATGTTAACTTATTAAGAAATAAAAACATACTTACTGCTCAATTACTTGAAGCCCTCTTCTTAAATAGTGCATGAAACGATGGAATTGCAAAAGACATTACACTGTATCTTGCCATTTGAGTAACTGCAGAGTAACCGAGAGGGAATGACATACCTGACTGGGATAGCTCAGATGGCTGCTCTTATCAGAGTGTGCCCCCTATTGGCCAAAGCCAAGAATCCAATGTGTGATTTTATCCTTTTACACAGCTACCACAATGGACCGGTCTCTCCTCCGCCTCACCCCCCACCTGGCAGAGGCCAGAGGTGGCCAGGGCCCCCTGGTGGCCGACGCTTTTAACACACCAAGCCCTTATAAACAATAACCAAGCACCTGTTAACGTAGAAGGGGCCATAAGTGGTGCAGTAAAATAAATGCCCCTCAGTTATGTGTTATACAAAGTCTCTGAGTATTTTTATTATGGCCAATGTCTGGTTATTGATATTGTCTGCTGGCAAAGAAGTAATGTGAAATGACTAATGACAACCGAGGACACTTAAAATGCCTCACAACTTTTAACAATGTAAAGGCATCCTCGCATTCATTTGTCTCTGTTAAAGAAATACTGTTGGTACTGTAGGAACTATTTGACATTGTTGCAAAAAAGCTGTAAAAATCAAGGTTGAAACGGCTGTTCTCAAAGGGAGGAAAATTCTTGTCAAAGTTTATTAAATGTTCTGTGGTAATTGTTACAGTCACCCTGTGAGCCTTAAGAAATATTCCTGATCCTTAATTAAGTATAACTAACGGGTGACACTGCATATATGAAGGTGGGGAACAAATAATGTAAGAGTGCACACCAGCCCTCAAGCACCACTGTTAGTAGTTTAGTACACCTTGGACCTCCCTAACTTTTCCTTTTGTTACATAGAAATACTTATGTATTATAACCTCGCTAAGCTGTGCAGTAAATATTGTTGAACACTTACACATTTTCAAAAGAAAAGACAATATTTCACATGTCAAGTATTCATGAGTATTTAATTTTATATTTTTATCGTTAATGTGCAGCTCTTTTAAGTTATGATGAGTATTGCTGTTTGGAACATTCATGTTTGTCGTCAGCAATCTATTGTGTAAAGACAAAAAAGGAAAAGGCATTATAAATGAATAGTATCATTGAAATACATATCTAGTAGCTTTTATAAATGAGAGAAAATTCCATTAGAATTTACTTTAGTTAAGGATAAGAAATTACTCTTTACTGTGTTCAGTTTCTTGAAGTGTTATAAAAACTTTATTCACTGTAATTAACATTAACTTTTGTGAACCTGTGAATGTGTTTTTTGAAAATCGTCAAGAAATATGACGTAGTCATGGAGAAAAAAAATAAACTAAAAATAAACTCAACTTCTCTTTTGTTTATTCACAAACAAGTCTGAGAGTTGTCATTACAATCTATGATAATTCTGTAATATATGAAAGAGAATGAATTGCAATTATAAAACTAGAACTGTGCACAGTGGTGTATTAACTGTTCATAATTGAAAGTTAACATTTTATTCATGTAAAGACCAAAAACTTTAAAGATGCACATAATAATATAGACATTTTTGGATGAGTGTGGAGGACCGAGAGCCTTTTAATGAATGTGATATTCAGTGGATATGAATGAATCATTTTTATAGGCTTGCTGAGGGCTGCAGATAAGGAAAAAGGCTTGGAAAAATAATCCTTGAATTGCACTTTTAGTAGCTTAGAACTTCAAAGATAATTTTATACTCAAGTGCATTACCATTTATCGTACAATGTAAATTTGTCTGGAGGACCTCCATTAGCTGCTTCGCTTGAAAAGGCATTGAAATGCTTTTGACCAAACATCATGTCACGGATAAAATTCAGTGGTAGCATGTCTAAAAGGAGGACATCATTTGCAAAGGATAAACACTCTGATATGACCAAGGACTCTTATATTTTCCTACTGTAATAATTTGATATTGACAGCAATTTAGATTTGACTTTAAATAGGACACAGGGATCAGAGAATCTCACTATTGTGATTTTTACCCAGTGTGTTTCCTGTTATTAATCCTTATAGTTTAATATTCTCTTAATATAACAATAAGTTTGTTGCATATGAAATTGCTGTTTTGATAGCAAAGGGTAGTGACAGACTATCAAGTGAATGATTTCCTAAAGTGCTGTGATATACAGTAATGGCACTATCTCATGAAGCCCTAAATAAAAACGGAGAGCCATACAAATACATTTAGCTCTTAAGGGTTTGCTTTGTAAATGCATGTGGCATTTTTCCCACATCATAGTACAAATTTAGGCATACTGAATAATGTAAAAGCACAGTCATATGAAGAGGCATTTGTTTATGCTGTGTGTTGAATGTAATGCTCATCCAAATGAGGAAGTTGCATTATTTCCGGATGAAAGACTGTTTTTAATCTGTGCTCGAAGTGCATTGCAGACTACTTAAATGCAACTGCAGATCTTCATCAAAGCTAGTCTTTTTCATACATTAGCTGCAGACAGGTTTTGGCTCTCTCCCCCTACTCTGTCTGTCCTTTTCCATCTCGTCAGCACTCTCAGTACATTTTGCTGCCTCTTCAGTCTTTGCAGTCCCTTCTTGTTTCTCCCTTTGGTTGATTATAACAGACTGACTGTTGTTGTCTCCTGAAGGGGGGCACACAGTACAGTTAACCTCCCAGGCCCCAGGAACCCAGGTCTTCCCTCACATCTCTCCCCTCCTTCACCAGCGGCGTGACATCCGAGGTCCAGCAGTTAAAGGTGAGCCTCCTCTTGTGTCTTAATCCTGAAACCCCTCCCTCACTGATGCCTGGAGATTCTCTCTTTCAGGATGGAACTTGAAGTCTGTGAGACACGGGGGACTATAGTTTGATAAGTTGTGGTGCTTGCTTTTTTTATTAGTGACTCCAAACAATAACAGTATGGTTTGGACATTTTTTTCTTTACTTTTGTGAAGGTGTATCTGGTAAATGAAAAGACAGGACTATAAAACAGTATTATTTATAATAGCTGCCATGATTCCCAGTGTTTGCTTTTTGTGCAGTTACAAAAATGTTATACAGATATTTTTTAATCTATTGAGGAATTTTAGTTGTACAGTAGTGAATTTCAACAAGCTTTATAATAACTTTGTCTACAGGGTTGAATGTTTTTTTGGATTTGGACATAGACGAATTAAGTTAAACTTCTCTCATCATTCACTGTATTTTGCTAAACAGGTTTAACCTGCTATATCTAAACAAAACCAAAAAGAGATGTACCAAAGTCAGTTTTAAAATAGAGGCATTTTCTGTCATAGCAAGGTGTTGTGAATACCCTCATACCATGGTAAGTAGATGAGGAAGCCACAGAACAGGTTGTCATTGAGGAAGAATAAATATATTCAGACAAAGCTTACAAGTCAGTGATTTTATTTTTCTGTTTTGCATTAAAGATTTTGTGTACTAACTATACAATAAATACAAAGAAAAAATATCTTGTGTGCTGGTCTTGTGTCCTACAGATTATAACTTTATGCAGAATAACATTGCAACACCACTGCAGATATTTAAACAAAAACATTTCATGGGCCGCCGTTTAGCTCAATCGGGAGCGCGGGCGGCCCATGTACGGCAGGCTTAGTCCTCCACGCAGCGGTCGCG